>JAGFMF010011523.1:3734519-3824698 GCA_019455555.1 Galemys pyrenaicus
TGAAGTAAGTCAGAAGGCAAAAGAAAAATACCAGATGGTTCCTCCCTTAGGAGGAACATAAGGGAACCAAATAAGGATCAAGGAAAGGAACAAGAACAATAATAATAATAATAACAACAACAATAAAGACACAAAAAACAAAAATGAAAAGACAAGGACAAATTGGGGACACTTGGTGGGGGGGGGGAGGGTTGAGGAAAGATGGGAGCCCGGGGGACTGAGGTGATGGTGCACTGGTGATATGGTGATGGGGAATACATGGGGATTACAATTGATATCAAATATATATAAATTAAAGGAAAAAATTATTAATTCTTTTTACCCAAAATTTAGATGAAGGTTACTTTTGAGTTTCATTTAAACATGAGCCCACTTACATTTTGTCTACATGATTATAATTTTCAATGCCACAAATTTGGAAACTTTACCTTATATATTTTGTGTGCTGTAATTTAGTTTCTTCAAGAATGGGAAATTTATAGTCTTGTAAAATTTTGCTTGTATTACAAATAATGAGTGTTCAGGTAACCAAGATCTGAGTGTATTTGCGTTTACAGATATAAGAACCATATCTCAGTTGTTTGGATTTATGGAAGTCCAGTCGCCTATGGATAGCTCTTGGACATCCCAAACTGAAGAGTTTAACCAATTTACTGTTCAGAACAGATATACTTTATCAATGGCTCCTGCTGTGAGTGAAATTGACCAAGATTACCAAATCTACTGTCACAGCAAGGGTCAGGGTCAAATCATATCTCTGCTAGAGAGTGTATCCTGGTAACTGAAAGCCAATCTGAGAGGAAAATAGAGAAGACATGAGGGAAAAAAAATACTAAGAAAATTCTCAAAAACAGTAGCTATAAAAATCTTTGTATGTATTTATTTTAGTTTCAAATGATTCCCTTTTGAAAAAGGTAGACCTGCATGATTAAAGCTTTAAAGTAAATGACATATTTTCACTGATATACCAATACATTTATCGGTTTATTTATAAAACTTTTCAATTCAGGGAACAAAATATGATCTCTCTCCTGACATGCTATATGACCAGAATTATTTGGGTGCATTCTCTAGTATTCATATATATATTCATGTATATATGTGTATATGTATGTAAGTATGTATATATTTTTAAAAAGTATTAAAATATTGTAACATTTACTTTTTAAATTGACATTAAATTACCTATATTTTTCATAATATTACATATTCTTTGTTATAATGACTATATAATAGCTCTTAAAGACTAGTCTCTTTACTATAGCTTGCTTAAAATTATAAGCATGTTATAGTATTTACATGGCTTCCAATATTGCAAAGTAATAAGTGATACCAAAATGAATTTCAGGCTTAAAGCACTATATAAATTTTGGATTGTTTCCTTTGGGCAAATTTATAGGAGCAGAAATATGTAATCAAAGAGCATAAAATATTAAGACTTTTGACACCTACTTTGAAATTATTTCTCAGTGTTTAACTGGATTTCTGGATGTCAATAATAAAATACATTTCAAAATCTTTGAATGTCCTCATTATTTAACTAGACTGCTAGGTATTTATAATAAAAATGAGTCAAAGTATTTGGAGACACTTATTGATTTTAATGAGGAAAATAAAAAATGTACTAAAGCTTGAAATACAGAATTATATAGTATTTTACAACCTATAAAATATTCTTGAAACCAAAAAAATTCTAATTGTTTTTGATGGAGTGTTAGGTTAACTATTTAGAGTATACATGATTTCATATGTATGTAGTTAATATATGCCTAAATACATGCTATACATATAGACTGACAGGAAATCACATATATTTAAATGTATTTATATGTCAAAATAGATATTGTAATCAGAAAAAAATAAGTACATAAAGTTGTCCCTGTTCGACTCACACCAGTCTTGGGTGAGAATATAATTTCCCATAGGTCTTCAGACCATTGTTTTTAAAGATAAATGTACCTTTAAATAATTGTATATTTCTTTAAATAACTTTGCATCATGTTTAATGAGGTATACTATTTGCCTTAAATTTAAAGAAGTAGTGATAATTTTAAGATATATTTTGCATTTAGATATTTTGCTGTTAGAAAATATATTGCATAAAAGAATTCAGCAGTTTTACCCCAAAAGTCAAAATTGATGAATTTGCATTGGCAAAATATATTTATAGGACTTACTATTATTGCGAGGGCTAAGGGTGCCATGTGAGGAGTAGATGTCATCTGGGGTATTCACTGACCAGCTTGAAGTCTGCTGAGATGACATTTCGTTTCTCTGGATTTGAACATAGGTGTTATTTTAGGGAGGGGATACAATAGTTTTCTTCTTGCAATATGCCTAAAAATCCCATATTTATTAGCAACTAAATTTATATATATATATACAATTATATATGGAGAATAATTTTATTGCCTTTTCAAATGACTTGATAGTTGCTAACATTGGAATAAACATATCATAAAAATAAGTAAGCTACTAAGTACCTACCTCAAATTAGGAAGAGGATTTTGAAAATCATCTCTGTGAAATACTTTTGGAAATACCTATGATATTTTAAGTACCTAATTGTTAACATTTTGAATAAAGATATGAACTATTAAAGAACATTAATTTTATGCACAAAATATATTTGGCCTTTTTAACATAAATTTTGTTGCTATAATACCTAATTTAAATAGATGTGCACCTAATCTAGTACATTTCATAAACAAAAAAACTATAACATGGTAAATCAATATTCTCATTTCTCATTTGAACTTATAAGTAATTCTGATGATTTTTGCTATGTTTTTTGGAAACATTTTTATTCATTTATAATTACATACAATATATTAGTTTCAAGTATATAATGAATCAGTATTTGTGTACATTGCAATTTAATTACTCCAATAACATAACAGCATACAGGTATAAGATGTTTTTCTTTTAATGAGAACTGTGAAGATCTAATCTCTTAAAAACTTTGAAATATGCAATATAGTATCACTAACTGTAGCTGCATGCTTTACATTCACAAGACTTACTTATTTTATAACTTGAAATTTATGCCTTTTGATTCTCTTCACCCATTTCACCGCTCCTCTAACAACCATCAATCTGTATCTATAAGCAAATTTTTGTTTTTAAGATTCCACAGATGCATGAGAGTATATGGTATTTGTCTTTCTCTGTCTAACTTATTTCACTCAATGTAATGTCTTTAAGGTCCATCCACAATGTTGCAAATGTTAAGATTTCATTCTTTTTTTATTTTATTGTTTCAATTTTTGTTGTAGTTGTTGTTCCTTCACACTCTTCCTAAAAGTGAAGCCATCCAATATTTTTCTCTTGCCTTCTGACTTGTTTCACTGAGTATAATTCCTTCTAGCTCCATCCATGTTTCTATGTCTCCAGTTTATCATTTTTGATTGAGGAATAGTATTCCATTGTGTATATGTACCACATCTTCTAAAAAAAAAATAAATAAGAGAAAGCTCAAGGAAATGAGCAATTACAACCAAAAACAAAGAAACAAAAAAGTCAATAAGATCAAAGGTCAAAGATAAATCAAAGGGGTCATGGGGGTGAGGGAGAGGGTGAAGAGATTGGGATGAGGGAGAAAGAGCACAAGGGACTGAGGTGATGGTGCACGGTGAAATGGTGGTGGGAACTCCCTGGGGACTACAAATGATGTCAAATATAATTAAATAAAACTAAATTAAAATAAAATTCACTAGACAAATAAAAAAAATTCATTCTTTATTATGGTTGAATTTGTATAAATACCCCCAAATTGAATTGCTGCATCATAAGGTAATTCTATTTTAAGTTTTTCAAGAAATCTCCATACTGTTTTTCATAGTGACTGTATCGATTTATATTACCCCAAACATTACACCATGTACCCTTTTATCAATACCCTAACATAAAAACAAATAGAAATATTTTTCACATTTTTGATAAAAAAAAAAAACATTTTAACAGTTGTGAGGTGATATCTTTAGATTTTATTTTACATTTCCCTGATGTTTAGGGATATTGAGCATCTTTTTAAGTAGCTGTTATTACTCTGTAGGTCTTCTGCACAATTTCTAAGACTCTTCTTCAGTTTAACTTTGGGGACACTCCTAAGTAATAGTAGACCTTTCTACAGAAAATGTCGAGTAAATTGCCTCCAATAAAAACAAGTATTTCATCAATTTTTGTATATGGTTTTATAAATGTTTTCTTTCATGCTATAAAAAGTAGATTAAAATTAGATTATCAATTTTAATTATAAATTTTTTTTTAATTTTTATATTTTTAAAAAGATTTTATTTTTTTGTGCATACAAGAGCTAGGGCACCAGCCAGAGGTGTAGGGGGCAGTGAGAGGATTCACCAGAGACAAAGTGGGGAGCAGAACAGGCAGATGGACTGAAATACACTGCTGAGGGGGACAGAGGGGCAAGGCAGGAGAGGTCTGCTGTACCGTGGGGGGGGTGGGGGTGGGGGCAGACCAAATTCCTGCTGCAGTGGCTGCAGAAGCCCCACAGTGCAGTTTTTAACCCCCTGGCCAACAGGGAGGCCCTGATGTTTACTTATTATGTTTATGTTAACACAAACAAGTCAAGTATTTATGTTGTTTTTATAGCAAATTTTCTTTGTATAATATGTGATTTTAATTGTCTACATGCTCCAGAAAATTTTAATATTCATATGAGGCAATTACCATTACACCAGAAAAGTTCTTTCTTTTAGTTAAAGATTATTGTGACTATCCAGTGATTTTTTTCATATATACCACCTTGACTCACAAAAAAGTACACAGGAGGTAGCAGTGTGGCAAAGTTTCAAAGGAATTCTATTTCGATGTTTTTATTTCGATGTTTTATTTTGCTCCCTACATCATTTATATTGAAAACACATCTATCTGATTTTACTTTCTATTTCTCCTTTATTAAATAGGATAGATTGTCCCAGACAGAACTTAGATGTGCAGTCCATAGTTGTTTTATATTACTAAATTGTAGGTTTTCTAAATCACTTCAAGTGGTTTGTTTACTTTTAGAAACAATTCATTTCTAAAGTTAGTGTTAAAACAACACATATTCAGTAATGCCACAGTTTATTGGATGTATAGATGCTTTTTTAAGAAAAGCATGATACATGGTGGTACTGTGAAATAGAATTTTAAAGCCATACATTAAAGTAGTTTACTTGTAGATTCTCTGGTGCTTCATTTGGGAAAATACAACTGACTTGAGGACAGTTACTCTACCCAGCTCATTCTACCCTTAAAATTTACTATTTTTAAGAAACAAAAGTCCTAAAAAATCATGCACTTATTAGGTAATACATAAATACTTTGTAACACATACACTAGATTTCTACTTCTATTTATCACAACTTTATATTTATTAAATCTGTAATCTCTTATTACAATTCAGTGGAAGTTTCACATGGATCTTCTAAAACAAAATGTTGAGTATACCACTAGATGGCAGGAAAAGATCAGAAAAGTTCTATCACATTTTCAGCCATTATTGCACTTAAGTCTCAGATGAATTCCATATATACTAAATTATAATTAGTGTTTAACAATAGTTTGCTTGCTTTATACATTTATAAATATGATTTATCTTATATTAAATGATATCTATATACTATAGATATATAGACATTTGGATGTATATTAAAGCATATTTTATTTTTAGAGCAAAAACTTTACCATTTAATAGGGAGAATTTCATGTCTCATTTGGTCTATATACACATACATGCTAAATATAATACATTTTTGATACATATACACTGTGTGTGTGAGTGTACTACCAAACTGTATGTCATATATAGGACAATGCTTTTAAAAAGCAACATGTAAGCCAACCTATGACACCTAACTCATTTGCATATTCTCCTGTGCTTATTTTGTGCTTAAATTTAAATACATCAATTTCAACTTTTACATTTTACTAGGGATAATCCAATATTAACTATTATGACTTGATAAACTAAGTCTAACTTCATATTACATCATATATATTAACACATTTAAAGTACTACATTGTATCATAATAAATCAGTAATAAAATTTACTACCCATACAGGATTTCCAAATTCTCTTAATATGTGCAGTCTTTTTTAATGTTCCAAACAGCTACTGATATTTGAACGAATATTACTTCCATGTTAGAAGAAATTTATCAAACAATAGAATATGCTTTCTGATAATCCTTAATCTCAATTTGACTAAGAAGAGGAAAATTTCAGTATAAGTAGAAAATTAGGATGTCAGGATGAGATAGTATTTGGATCCAATTTTGCCTTCACAACTAATATGTTCTGAGACCCTCATTAGAAGAAAATCCAAAGTTTTTGTGAAAGATCAGGAATGATTTGAGTAATATAAGTGATTTTTTTAAATGTCAGTTTTAGAAAAGTTTATATGAAATTTTGATTCAATTTTAAGGGTATCACAGATGTGCTTACTTATTTTAAGTCTGCTTTTTTAGAATTAAGATTAACAATAGAGTTCTTCTACATTCTGTCTTACCTGATTGGTTTTTTCCCTTCTTATTTCTCCCTAACCTTATCAGGCATTATTTTTCTTTCCTAATTACTTTTCCATCTCTCATATTTTATGGCTTGAGTGGGTGAGTTGGAATATAGAGATGAGAGTGTAGGCTACTATTTTAGTCCTTTAAGTTACAGTTTTCCATAAATGGCATTTGAGAAATATCAGCACTTTTCATTCTGACTTGAAAGTGTATAAATGGATAACTAGAAATCAAACTTGCTAGTAATACTGCATTTCCAGAGATTCTTAGGATTTCTACTTTGATTTTTAGGAAGTACTGCTATTTATTTTTTAGGTTAGAAGAGAGAAACTGTATAAAAACTGTGACCTGTAGGTCATTCAGTAGCCTCTGATTTCTGGACTTACTTGGAATCCCCATGCTCAGCCCCAAAAATGTATATAAAACCTTGACAATTTATATTTTGCCAAACTGTAAGTGACTACTTTGTCAGACTTTCTACTTATTTATCATCCCTGCCTGGTGCGGTTAACATAAACACAAGATTCCCAAATATGAATGACTAGTATTTCTAATTGGAGTTCAGTGATCAACAATTCCACTTTGCAGAATGGAAATATAACAATAAAAAATTATGAGAAACAAAAATAATGATGACAACTATACCAACATGGATTGAGGTCTTAAAATATGCCAAACACTGTCCTAGGAGCTTAAAGGGATATATAATTTTCCTAGATTTTGTTGATCTAACAGTCTCAAAAAGCTTAAGAACAAAAGATTTTTCTCACTGTCTTCTACAAACTGAAATTATCTGTAGTTCTATAGCACAAGTTTTTTTTGGCTCCATGTTCATAAAAACATCTATTCAAATTTATTGAGGAGAGAATTAGGAGAAAACCTCACATTTTAGTGGGACACATTTTCCTTGACTTACTAGACTGATGTGTAATCCATTTTTCCTTAATATTTTGGATATTCTCCTTTAATGTGTTTAAATTTGTCCTAAGAAAATTAATCCTTACTACATATCAACTTATCAACAGCTGGAAAAAATTGTCATTCTTTTATCTCACAAAAGAACTTTTAGTTAGAAAGACACTGTAAATATAATATAGTTAATCTTTTCCTAAAAGATGCATCCAGGGTGTCACTTTAATGAGCAAAAGAGTCACAGTACTCCATGGGTAATTTTTACATTTTCCTGACAAAATAGACATTAAAAGACTTGAAGAAAACAAAAGGGAAACTCATCAACTAAAGATACTAGTTTATATTACTGTCTGCATAAACTTTAGTGTCTTCCTTTTTGTTGTTCTGAACTTAAAGGACTCTTAGAATTTACCAACTTACCATTTCAACATTCATAGACCTCCCACTCTCTCTTGCATTAATCAGATTATCAAAATCGAAAAATATATCATTGGTATCAGTTAATATTAGGTCTCATTGTAAAATAGTATTTTATAGTTTTTGAACTTTGCATGTCTGTATATAAAAATTAAATGTCTACAAATATATTATAATGAATGTGTAGGAGAAATACATTTATCTTCACATTCTATATGATGTTATTAAGATATTTATTTTCCACACAATACAAACCATTACTAAAAAGTTTGCTGCTTAAGGTCCAGGAGTCTTCATTGTTATTCTTAATCATCCACAGTTCAGTTCTCACTTTTTTCTCATAGCATACAAAGCAAGTATAGTAAGTATTGTTCTTGAATGGTGCAAATATGGTATTGCATATCTCTTAACTCTTAAGGTAATTGCAAGTTCCAAAGGTATTTGTACTGCTTATTTTATAAGAATCAGACATCAGACATACAATGCTGATGAGGATGTGGAGGACAAGAACTCTCTTGCATGGTTGGTGGGAATATAGGCTAGATCAGCCCCTACAGAAAAGAATTTGGATTTCTCAAAATATTAAAAATAGATCTATCTTAAGATCCAGCAGTTCCACGTGCAGATAGCTACTCACAGATGCAAAACACACTGATTTAAAGAGATTTATGTCTTCCTATATTTAATGCAGCACTATTTACAATACCCTAGGTATGGAATAGCCTACTTCCCAAAGACAGGTGAGTGAATTAGAAGGATATGGTGTATATACAGAATGCATCATTACTCAGCATGCTTTGTCCCCTCCCTTCCATTCCCCACTCCTCACCTTTCCTCCCCCCTCTTCCTCTTTCTCTCACCATATGAACTCTTAGCCCATTGCAACAACATGGATGGAACCAGAAGGATTATGCTAAATAAGTCAGAAGGAGTAAAACAAACGTTGGATATCATGTCTTATATGTGGAATATAGAGTAATAAAACAAGGGACCATTTAAAATGAAACCAACATCAAGTCCTAGAAATCTGATAGTATAAATGAAGGTGACAAAGGATGGGTGAAGTAGGAGAGGAAGATGGGAATGAGGCAACCATAGACTGTGGTGGAAGACCATGGGTGCCTGGTGGACATGGTGTGGTAACATCAAAGGGTATGATCCTATTCCACTTAATCATATACAATATTTTCAGTTGCAAAAAGAATAATACACATATACACCATCCAAATTAGTTAATTATATAAATATATCTTGATTCATTATCAATCAAGGAGTTATCTCACTTTTATGAAATACTAACATCTTATATATCTTCTAGGTGCTGGAGAGAACATAAGGAGATATTCTTCATCCACAAGTTTAGAGTTCAACACAGGAAAGTTATTTCTTCATCTTTCTCTTATGTTTTGCCAAGTTTTCTTCAGCTGTTAAAAGTTTGCATAGCTTCTATCCAAGGAGTTTTGTTATAGGAACAGTGCATAATATTTTTTGAAGAGTGTGGCATATTCCCTGTAAGAATAGCTCCTGAATATATTGGTCAATGCTCCTTTTATTGCCTTCCCCGTCAGAGAAGAAAACTTAAGGCAACACATGAAAAGAAATGCCAGTGTCAAGATGAGCATCAGTTACATATGAAGTAAATATGTATGACTGTTGTCAGAAGAGGATATTTGTTGTTAATTTAATTGAATTAGAAGGCCAGCTTTCTAGAAACTTTGTACTTCTAGTAATTCATCTGATATCTATCAGCATGAAAAGGAAAAGCCTGAACAATTTTAATATGAAGATTCACTAGGACACCTTTTCAGTCTTTCTTCAAGGACATTATTAGATTTTCAGAAGGCAATGCTTTGTTGGAGAGATGGTCTTGTGCATTATAGAATTATTTAGCACCCCTATCTTCCAGCAAGACATGCCAGCAGTGTTCTCCTCCCAGTGACATATTATACTAAAGAATTCCATCCCTTTTGTTAGAACCTCTTGGAATTGAAAGCAGCATTACAGGTTCATATTCAGAATGAATTTTTCCCTTAACATTAAAATGTGATAATGTAAACATTATAAATGCCTACACTTGAAACATATCACAAAATTAAAATGAAAGAAACCAAGGGTCTCCCTGCGCAAGGAGTTAAGTCTCAGCACTAGGAAGCTATGGGCAGCCACTGCAGAGTGAGTTCCGACCCGGCCAGGCAGGTGACCGACAATGCAGCAGACCTCTCCTGTCTCGCCCACTTCTCCCCTTAACAGACTATTTCAGTAGATCTATCTATTCTGTTCCCCGCTGACTCTCTAGTCTACACCCCAGCTTTTGTATGCATAAATAAGTAAACCTTTTTTAGAAAGTTTCAAGCAGAGTAAATGTAAGTACCTTAATATTATTGTTGCAATGTTCAGATTAAACTTTCAATATTATTATTGCTTAAAGTTTGGATAATCTTCTAGGGAGAAAGAGAAAAATGCCAACAGACAAAGAATCTTGATAATAATTGCTGTCCCTTCCCTTTATTTTACAGAATATGCATTTTAGAAAGGTAAATTGAACAGTGGATAAACCATGCTTGAATTTAAGCCTCTGAGAAGTATACAAAGCCATGTTCACTTCAATAAAATGACAACTATTTCCACAAAGTAGGAAGTAAAAGACAGGGATACCACAACATGTTTTTTAATGCATTGCCCAACCAAATCTCTGAAGTTGGACAATGTCAGGCTTTCACATGGTTTTCAGTCTAGCACCATTACAGCTTCACAAAGCAGGCATCGTTTTTTACAGAGAAAAAGATCCCTTTGTTGTCCTTTCCATTCTAATTGAAATAAATAAAGTCCAAACAGAGTTTTCATGCATGGCTCATTCTCAATGAATAATACAATCAGCATTTCTTTGCTGCTGGTAATATCTCCAGGTGTGGTATTCCAAATGGTTGTAAATATCTTTTTACTCATTTTATTTCTAATGGCTCATGAATCTTAACTAAGGTAATTGGTCTCTTTAAACACATTTGACAATGGGCATGTTATGGTTCATAGGTTTGTCAAGGTGTAAAGATATACAATGTTGTAAACCAATGCTAGCTAAATAACAAAAAAGGTCTGGGGTAATATTATAAAACAGTATGCCTAGTTGAAAACAGTAATAATAGATTTAAAACACATTTGACATAAAGTAATAGATATTATGTGATTTACTCACACTATTAATGAAATAACAATGACTACAGCCTGGAAAACATAAACCATGACATATAGAGCCCACTGGTTCATTTTTAAGTCATGCTTTTAATAAATGCCCATCTTGGAACAAGAGCATATCTTTTGTGAAATGCAAAAAATTGCTACTTTTTTTTCTCCTCTTATCTGGAATCTTAAGAGAGAATAGTAGAGGGTCAAATTTATTCTCTACCCAGCCTAGTTATAGTGAATAACTTAGTATTACAATTTTTCTATGTTCGATAAAGTTAATTATTGAATGTATCTTTTCACATTCTCCCAAAGACTAAAAGTTCAACTGTGCAACATATAATCATATAGTCTTCTCTTTTATTGTTCACTGAAGAGAGATAGTTTCATGGGTTACTTTTTTTTTCCCCTCCTTGAATCTTGTTTTTTTCTATTCAAAATTGTAAAGAACATAAATCCTAATTCTAGGAATCTTAACTGTCACTGTTTTCACTTTAGACATACTCCCTTTTTTTCATTTCAACTCTTACCACCAAAATGGTATTTAGAAACTAATCTGATAAATTTTGTCTCAGTACCCCTAGTTAATATCTTTGTTCTCTATACATAAGAGGGGTGAGTGGAAATGAGAGATTGGGAATCTCCTCTCATACAGGACAAGTTTCTATTTCCCATTGTGTATTGTTCTCTATGAGCATGACCTCACATCCATACCACCCTCATTCCATCCTCTGTCCCCACCTGTTTCTCGAGGTCACCATGGGTCTTGGTAACTGATTGGCAAGAGTCAGCAGACAGACATCAACTTGTTCTGCATATAAGCTTAAGCTAATCAAGATTGGGGAACCTCTCCAAATAGGTCTGAACGTATGAAAAAATTGTGGCTCTTTCCTGCTGCAGTGACTGAATGGTGATCATGCTACTTCTATCCAGTTTTAAAAAAGCAAACAGAATAACTTGATATATTTTATTCGAAAGTTAATTTATTCAAAAGGTACCTGAGCACCTAACCTCAGAGAAATTAAATAACAAGTGCCTCCTAAACATCAGACCTGTCATTACAAGGAAAGTAAAAATGATAATATATGAGAAAGCAAAGCTATCTAGTTCATTATAAATCTTTTCAGATAGGTGGATATATGGAAATAAGTTGCTTATCTTGGTACCTGCATCACACTCAGTCCTCCAAAAGAACATTTTGAAATATGTACTCTGTGTAAATGCCCTTTCTTACTCCCTCTGTGGAATAATATTCCCACTGTATTAATTAGGTGACATGAATAAAACCATTTTAAGTCACTCTACTGAGTTTTTAGATTTTCCTTCTTATTTTAAGGAAAATGGGGCATTCCATAGGTCTTATGTCAGTAGACAATTTCAAGCCAGCTAACACTTGGGAAGAATTAAGAGCTTCTACTCGTGATGGAATTTCAAAAGACTATAAAATCAATATAGTGTAAGTTCACAGAAATAACATAATGCAAATTGTGTTATTTAAAACAGGATACAAATTAGATGAAATATTTATATTTACATCAATTGTAGAAAATAATAGCGATGCAAGTTGTTATCTATTCCTTCCTATATTCACATATGCTAAAACAATATCCACTGTGAGTGCAATGGAAAACCAAACAATCAGTTCAACATTGTAAATAGGTGTCAAATAAATGGCTCTTGCTGAAGAAATAAGTGAATTTCCAGGCCTCAGATGCAGAGGTATACAGGATAAGTGGGATCTTGGGAATAACCCAATTGCTAATGTTGTATTGCTCTTTCACCTCTTATTTCCTTCTTGTTATAAAATACTCTTGAATTGATAACACACATTTGAAGCTCTGCTTTTGTGTAATGATAAATTGACTAAAATTCATGATGAAATGATTTTTAATATGAAAGAATGAATATGAAATATAGACACAGAGATTGAACTTGTTTATGCCTAGGGCTTAGTTTGATGACTGAAACATGTGTGAAGACTCAAGAGTCTTATAAATGTTGTCACCTCCACCTCATAAACTCCGGCTTCTTGTCCTCCAAGAAAAATGCATTACAGTGATCCTTACTGTTAATATTTTGCTGATTAAAACATTAATTTTAAAGTTAGATAAAGATCTCTTTTATAGATGTATCTCATTTTTATCTTTCCCACTTGAGATATATAGGAATATTTAAAATTAGCATGACTTGCCTTAATTTATGTGCATTATTTCCTTTTAATAAGTGAGGACTATTACTTCAGAGAGAAATCCCACATCTCAAATAGCAGTGTGATGAGTACAGATCTCAAAGCATAAGATTTATATGTTCTAAATAAAAATGTAATAAAATAATGATGCATGCTAGCTTCCTAATTAAAATGTATTTTTTATTTTGTTAAGATTATTCACATTATGAAATTATATATTGTTCTTAATTCACCTTCGCCAATTCTATTTCTACTATGGAGGTACTTGTCATTTTAATTTTTTTGCTAATGACATCAACTGTGGTTACCAATGAATGCATCATAAATATTATGATTATATTTTCTGTATTTCTATAGTCTATTTTCTTTGAAGTTGAAGCTAGTTTTTTTTAAAAAAGCTATTGTTAATTTAGTGGTTACCTGAGAAATCTAAACCTTTTTATCACTTAAATGCAAAAATACGAATCACAAAATTCCTTTTAATCACTTTTAGAATTTAAATTTGATAATTTAAATAAATTATTTCTGAATTTATTTGTTCTCCCTAAATGCTTAATTTCCACTTTCTACTTCAAAGAGGAATACTTTCTGACAGACATTGTGATAAAAGTTTAAAAGTTAATGACTGCATAGTTTAAGGAATTTTAGAAATATAATTTAAAAAATTCATTTTGTTGTCTATTCACTTATGTATTCACCTATAACATATTGAGTAACTTCTATGTGCCCCTAAATGTGAGCCTTCATGTGTGATGATTTCTAAGAGTATATCAAACAAAGTTATAGGTCTTTAAGAGTAGATTTAAAGGATGATAATTCCCTTAAATGGGATAATGTCTGCCTTGTCCTATATATTCAAGTTATAAAATTTGCAAAGCACTGAACTTAAAGAAACTTATATATTATTGTTACCACACCTGTAACTTATTTTTGTATAGAAGTGGCACTAGGGAAGTGAAACCAAGTTAAGCATACATTGCATATTGTAGAAGGTTGGGGCAAGAACAAGACATTCTGACTTCAGATCTGCTGTCCTTTCTGCTAATTGGCTACAGCACAGTAGCAAGTCAGTTTTACTGTGGATAATTTATGCTATTTTATAGTATAATGAAATGTCACTTCATAGGACCTGTGAAAAGATGCCTGTAAACTTGCTTTAAACCGTGCTTGTGCTTGCTTCACCAATAGATGGCACACTTACTGCTTATAGTTTATGATTTAACAGTCTAGTTACCTACAGAAAGGCTCCATTTCTTAGCAATTGAAGAATGTTCTATTATTTTACAAGTTGTGCTTTATAAAGACTATGTAAGTTTCTTTACTTTAAAAAATCAACTACCTATTAATGTGATCAAATCAATATTTATATTGACAGCATATTCTGAATATGCTCTACACAAGCATTCTAGATTCTTTTAGAGCAATCTATATGATATACACAATACAGTTCTGCATATTAGCTCCTTCATAATATGCCTTTTCATAACACTCCTAGTTATTTCTGGTTCTATCTTCATACTATGCTCCTCTACATTTTAGACTAAAGAATAAACTGTTAAGTGATTGGAATTGACTCTTTCATATGAGATGTGTTCTAGTCTACTCTCTCACCTGTCCCAGTATAAGTAACTCAACTATATTATATAGTTATTTAATAACTTATTGCAGACTTTTAATATTCACTTAGGAGAACTTTGATTTTTAGGCTAAGACTATTCTAATACTTAAGACTTTATGACTGGAAACTTTCATATGAATTAGAAAATGAAATTTACAAGTTACACGCAAATACTGAATTTCTTACATTCTTTTAAATAAATGAAACCAATTATAATGGTCTTTTAATGTATAAATGTATTATTAATATTCAAGTCAGGTATTCTAATATCACATACAGAATCTCACCACATTAGTAGTTCATATACACTATTTAGTGTTATGATAAACAGAATTTATCATCCCTAAAAACTAAGTAATTAGCCTGAAAATTCCTGGGAAGAGAGAAGATAACACTTTCTTAAGACATAAAAAAACAAAGATACTTTCAACCTTTAACATTTTGAGCAAAATTACAGAGCACTTCTCATTCATTATCATCTTTTACACTAGGTTCACAGATTTTTTTCCTTCACTGTTACAATTATCACTCTTGGGAATTCAAAGTGTTGATCCATTCAAAATATTTGAGCTCTTCAACTTCTGAGTTTATTACCTCCAGTATCTTTTCTTCATCTCTATCAATCCCATCTCAGATGTCTGTATTTTAAAAATTTCATTTCACTATCATGTTCTAATATTTTTGTTCCCTTACTGAAGTAATTGCACTCTGTCAACCTTTCACAGATCTCCAATTTTCCATCTCTAAATCTATCTTTTTTCTTTCCCTTCCTCCATACCTGCCTTCACTGCTCTCCTTATCCAAGTAAGATTCCTTAGATTCCTTGGATAATTGTGCAGCACCATGATCTACGCCTTGCTAACATCTTTGTCCCCTCTCCCTCTAACCTACTTTCTGGCATACCCTCAAACTGTGGTTAAATCTAACCATTCACCAGCCCATCTCCTCAGCAGCTGTGTATGGCTGTGCAGACTGATTTCACTTTAAATTTGTGTTTATAAATCTCAAATAGACACTCAGTAGACGTAACAATTCCAGTAGACTTCCCAGTAGTCTTAACTTACTATTTCACAGTTGTTCTTTTCTTAAACACATACACCATTCTCCCTCATTCTACACTAAAGATAATAACATCAAATGTCATTGAAAATATCTGTTACAGTAATAGTCACACTTATCTTCCTGCAACCAAATTCAGTCATGCATCAGTACTCAGATACTTATCTTACCTTCTGTTTCAAAGAAAACTATATCTCTGTGTTATCGAAGGCTGGTTTCTTCATAGATAGTCTGAAGATACCCATGCACTTTTATCCAGCTTTCCTTTGACTTTTAACCCCTTTCTCTTTACATTTTTTTGGTTCCTAAATTATTCCCAACCGCAAAACAAATCACCAAAAGAAATCTCAATATCCTTCCATCATAAAAAATGAGTTCACATTTTCCATGAGCCCCAGCCTCTGTTCTTTTTCTCTGTTCCCTTTCTAGTTTGAACACCTCAGTATAGTTTCTGTGTTTATTCTGTATTCTGTATTGAACGAGTACTCTATAGTCCTCTCTTCAACCCACACAAAATGGTTTCCAGCAGCCTGAATGTCACTGAAATTATTCTTTAAAATATCTCTAATGATCTCAATGTGCCAAATAGAATCTTAATAACTCTTAACACAGTTGTGGAGTCTCTTCATCTTGGTAAGCCTTTCTCTAAGCTTTTGTGACACCCACTCTTCTAATTGTCTTCTTGACTCACTACCTAATTCTTCTCAGTTGCTTTTGCTGATTTTAAGTGCTAGATTTCTACAAGTTTCTCCTAAACCCACTTATTATTTTCAATCTATAATTTGCAAGCAGGATCCATCAATGACAAACTTAATTTTAAATTAATTACAGTTTACAGACCCTATCTCCAAATACACTCACATTCTGAAGGACTGAGGAAGAAGTCACAATTCAATCCATAACTGGTATCTATTGAGGAAAAGTCAGACCTACTTTCCCCAACTTTTTAAACCTTGGAGAATTTAAACACCAGAAAATGTTTTTGTATCACTAAAAGAACTAATAAAACCATCTCAGAGAATTGTGAGAATTAAAAAATTAAAATACCATCACATTTGCTTATAATAGATCGTCTTATATTAAAATTTGCACACTTCCAAATCCCTTGTCTTTTCTGTTCTATTTTTTTTAAAAAGATTTATTTATTTATGCACACAGAGCTGGGGTAGAGGCCAGAGTCACAGGAGATGAGAGGATTCACCAGAGAGTGGGAAGCAGAACAGGTGGATAGACTGAAGTACACTGCTGAGGGGAGCAGCCATCGAGGCAGGGGAGGTCTCCTGCACCACGTGGGTCCCCTCCCTGGCTGAGGATCCAACTAGCGCTGCTGTGCTGCGGATGCTTCACAGTGCGGCGCTCAACCCGCTGTGCCACCAGGGAGGCCCCCTCTTCTATTTTTTTATAGAGCTATGTGTGTTTCCATTTTTCAAAAAATAATACATTTTTAAATTCTCTCCATTTGAAGATTGAAAGTAGGGTAATTAAGCAGACAGAGCATTTGTTCCACACGCAGAACACTGGAGTCCTGCTCACACACCACCAAATACCTTTAGGCCACAATATTCTCTGTTAACAAGTATTGCTCATGCCTGTTTTGAATTGGCAGTCACACTGGAGTGAGCAACAATGAATTTTCATGCGTTACCAGCCATATTTTCTCTAGTCTGAGGGATGTTGAAATGTATATAATATGATCTCTGACCTTAAAGAATGAATAATCAAGTTCAGGGGTAGATGAGCTTGATTTTTTAAAGATTTATTTATTTTATGCATACAAGCATTGGGTATAGGCCAGAGGTGTGGGAGGTGAGAGGATTCACTGGAGACAGAGTGGGGAACAGAAAGGTAGATCTACTGAAATACATTGAGGGGAGCAGCGGGAGACAATGCCATGTGGGTTATCTCCCTGGCTGGGGATCACTCATGTCGCAGTGGCTGGCAATAGCTTGATAGCATCATCTTTCACCTCTGTGCCACCAGGGAGGGTCCTAGTTTAGTTTAATTTTTTCTGTAAAGGCCAGAGTCTTTATGGATTATACAGTCTGTTGCAACTCCTCAACTCTGAAGTGGTAGTGCTGAAGCAGTCGAGTAGAATACATAAATAAATTAGCATGGCTGTGTTGTGTTCCACTGCGTATTTATTTATGGGAACTAAAATTTGAATGTCATAGAATTTTCAGATACTATGATATATTATCCTTCTTTTGATGGTTTTCAATGATTTAAAAATCATTTTGTAGCTCATGAGCCTACAAAAGACAGATAGCAGATCTCATTTAACCTGCCATCTATAGTTTGTCAATCTCTGACTTAATTTAAAAGTACGAAAATACTTAGAAATATTTTGTAACATGAAATTGAGTGGTATATTTGTGGCATAGATTTTATGTGATTTCAGTAACCTAGGGCTATTAATATAACTATTAATTTTAATTCTTATGTATATGACTAGCAGAATGGGGGATGATAGCTCCTTCTACTCCCACCTGTTAGAAGATTATTATGTAATTGGTTATGACTATCATCTGGTTCTTTAGTCTTAAATTCATATGTTCATATCAGGCCGGTCTCTCACTGCAGCTTGGATAATTGGTTTCACTACATGCTATGGGAACCTGGAAAATGGCAATTCTCAGAGGCAATTCTTTTCTGGCAATCAGTCAAGAATCCCAAGTGTAAGCCACTTCTTGTCCCATGGGGGAGTAACAGAATTCAAACATAGAGAGCAAGAAGAATAGGTGAAATACAGAGCTAACTCATCTGATAGATGAGTCACCAATGGATAACTGCAATCGTGAAAGACATCCATAACGTTCTGATGTTGCTTTCCTACTTTCATTCATCTGGCTTGTCAAGACTTTGCAATGCCCAAGTTGATGCACATGATACCGTAAGAAATAGTACATATATTTAGACAAATCAACATGCCCATGAGGTCATAAAAAGAAGCAATTAAATTAGATTGGGATCATTTCCCAGTGAAAGGGTACCTGAATAAAAGGAATGTTCAAGTAGGTGAATTTATGAAATAATTTACAAAGTCCAAAGTCTGTTCTATTTTAGAGCTCAAAAATGCTTAAAAATAAGCAGGCAGAGCAATATGTCCTTGCTTTTTATTAACGGAATGCAGCATTCATTCATGGTTATAAATTGAATATTACTCTCCACAGCAAGAAAGGTCCTGTATTTGTTGATATTATAATTTTTTAAGTTACAGAAGAATGATTAATTTATACCACAGGTTGAGAAGTCTCAATACTCCCTCTCATGGAAAAAAAAATGTCTGCTAAATTCACTGTTTTATTTTAATGCTATACAAAGTTTGTACTTATCCATAATTTTTTAACTGCAGATAATCTAGAGCTTAAAAATCAGTTCAGTAAATAAACAATTATTTAAAGTGTACATATGTAATAGGAAAATTCACTGAATCATGAATGGGTCAGTTCTTTAATAAATTCAAGTTCAAGTTTATCCTCACACGCCATGCAATAAATGATGATTAATATTTGAACTTTCAAATTTTCTACAGTTTTTTAAAAATAATGAATGTTGAATTTTGTAAACTAATAAAAATCCTTTTGGAAAGTAAACAAGAGGTATCTTAATGTAATAAAAATGTAAATGTAATGTTATACTTCTCTGTCACTGATCTATATTATAATATCAGATGTGATTATGCAGAAGATATATGCCCCATAACAATGGAAGTATACTCAATCCAGAAACCAAAACCAAAATTCATATGAATTTCCTGTTTAACAAGTTTGAAGGCAAAATACTTTTTCTACCCAAATATCTTGTTGTTTCGAATATGATTTTCATTTTCTTTTCATTCCCCTAATGTAATTGCCTTTGCATACTGAGAATGTCTAATGCCATCACTAGTTTTACATTTGTTTTGCTTCCTGCTGCTGAGTGAACAATCAGTGTTTACAGATTAGCGGCAGTTGTAGTCTTCTGACTTCTCTTCCTTTCAAACTGGCGAATGAGAAGCATTTTATGTTAGTTGCTCTGGCATTTTTGGAGTAGCTAGGACATTCACAGTGTAAACCACTGTTATTCATACTGTTATAATTCCTTTGCAGTTAAGTCATTACTAGCAATCATAGCAGGCTTGTAGTACAATACCTTATTTGGGAATGTCATGTGAGATGCCCAGAGCAAAACAAAAAATAAAGGCCAACTTGTCTGGCTGAGGAGGGATTTATTGTGAGCCCCCTGGCAGAGGGATCTTTTGGGAAGTATTATGTGCTTCCACAGGGTGGATCATATGAACCTAAAGTGGAGGAGGTACACTCAGCTTCTAAGGAAAGGTATTGTGGAAATCCAACCACACCATTCCTTTAAGAACTTAGGAAAATTCCAATTACATGTACTCTACCCATAAGACATTTGCAGAAATTACTTCAATAATGACATTAATCAAAGGGAGAACAGATAAATTCAACCCACAGAGAATCTATGGACATTTAGCCTGTGCCTCTTTACCTAGAGCAAACTTAGAAGACAAGTTCACTTTCTTGGCTGCAGTCTTGTCTCTGAGAGCTTGTAATTTGCTGTGAGATATTTTATATTGAAACAGTTGTTTCAAAGTAGAAGAGGAATGAAGGCCTTGATTTATCAACCCCAAGGGCCTCAGGAATTTAATTTATGTTACCCTGGGGCAATTTAACACCTGGTCTTGTCCCAGACCTAAGCCCTATGTCAAGAGAGGATTTAGAATTTTAAAGAAGTGGTTGTATATACAGAAAACACCAAAGGAAAGACAGAAATTGTGGAAGTTCTAGGACTATTTCTTGAACAATCTCCATAATCAAGTCACTAATCTTTTCTGTGTGTGTTTATGATTTACTGTTTTAATAAAGTGAAAATAAGAACACCCTATCCAAATGTGTGCTAAGATAATTGATCATTAATATATTATATATAATAGATTACATTAAAATATTATTAATAACATTCATATGCAATTTTTTTTTTGCTCACAAAATCTGACATCATCACACTCTCAAACTTACATGATGTGATAATGGCTAAAAATGAATATATATGAAAAAAACAAAGCAAAAGAGAGATTTAGTGAATTGACTAAGTTCAAAAAGTATATAAAAGCATTACAACCTAGATGTTCTTACTAGTCTTTTCAATATTCTTGCCATATAATACAACTTTTAATTATTTTAAAGGGGGAAAAGGCTACTAAGTGCAAAAATAAAAGACCTAAATGCAAAATGCTTTTTTCTGAATGTTCACATAGTTATAAACATTGGCAAAGATTTAAGAAAGCATTATCCAAACAGCTGACTGTATAGAACAAAGAAGAAAATTCTGCAGAACTTTTATAAACTGTAAGACAACAGGTTATTTTCATACCCTGTAGTAGAGCCTGGCTTTTTTGCTCAGACCAGTTTAAAAGTTTCTGAATAAAAGTGAGTGTAAAGGCACAATAAAAAACACCAATGAAAACTGGAGCTAGATGGCAACCACAATCAATTGCATCCACAGTCTAAGATTTGCTAACCTTGTTTGTTTCTACACTGTCTGCATTTATTTAAGAAATAGTCATTTTAACATCATTTCAAACATTATCAATATTCAATTACCAATATCAGGAAATGAGCATTAAGGCTTTCAACTTTTCTTTTTTCATGGCATTGATATTTATAGAGAATGACCCTCAGTTGGTACCTATCTTTACTTTTCTTCTCCAAATTATGTTTTTTGTTTTTTTTTTTAAGGTAAAGTAGGTTTACATCTTTGTTCTGCTCTGGGCTTTATAGGTACAAACCATTACAAATATATCCTTTCACATCCTGCCCACCTTCAGCTGTATTTCTGTTTTATGGTAGGCTGAATTATGCCTGAGCTGTGTCCTCACACACAAACCCCACAGAACCTCTGCTTATGTTACTTTACATAGAAAAATGGACTTTGAGATGTCAATTAGAGAGCTTGACATGAGACTATCATCCTGGATTATCCTAGTTCACCTAATCTAGTCATTGGTACTTAAAACTAAGGAACGATTCTCTGCTAAGTCATGGAAATAGAAAAACTGAAGGGTCAGAGAGATATAAAGTTTTTGACTTATAAACAAGAAACTATGAGTCGGATATGCAGGTCAGCTACAGAGACTGGAACAGAGAAGGAAGTGGATTTTGCTCTAGAGTATTTCAAAAGAAGTCACACTTTTGTACAATGAGACCTGTGTGGAATTTCTGAACAAAAGATCTACATGATAATTACATGTTGTTTTAAGTCATAGCTGTTGTGGTAAATTGTTACAGCAGAAACAAACAGTAGCAAACTATAATATATGCTCTTAAAACAAACAAAAAAACCCTCTACTGATTTAAAACTCTGTAATGTTAAAAGTTGCATCTTTTAATTTTGAGTAGAATCCAGAAATTACATCAGAAAATCTAATTTGGACATAGGTAGATATATATAAAAGTCACAGTGAATCTATAAGTAACTATTGATGCAAATTGAGTTTTTAAAAATATTTGTTTTGGCTGAAATTTTTATACTTTTCTATGCTAGATTTGTTCTTTCATAAGTGATATTTATATCATGTCTTCTCCAAGAACTGAAAATTTTGACCATTTTATTAGTTTGATGACTAATTTTGGTTTAACTATATTGTTTTCTGGGTGAATGCATTTTCTTTCTTACACAAAGATTGTGACATCATACATACTATTTCTACAAAAGTACCAAGATTGAACTTCTCTCACAATAATATGATTTAAGGATGTGTGTGCTATGGCCAGCTATTTGATCAGATTATTTGAGTTAAATCTGCCTTAATGTTGTAGATTGTCATTCATAAATCTAGGAAAGCAGTACCTCTCATATCAGAATTTTTGACAAGAAAGATTTACCTATAACCTAACTTTGCTGCCTGAAATTTTGATGGATTATGCTTATATAACACCTGAAAAGAATATTGCAAATCTTCAGTGAAATGGGAGGCCACAGTTACATTAATACTCAATGTTGTGTATCATATTTGTGAAGGATTTTCTATCTTCACATATGCTTGACTTGCTGACTCACTGGTTATATACTTTGTTCCATTTCATTCCTGCTCCAAGACTACAATGAAGTGAACTTAAGTATTTTTACATTCACAATTTAAGCAATATATACAAACACATAAAAGGGAACAAATGTTCCAGGTCATTGAAATACTACTCATATTCCTTTATTCTTTACACTGATAAAATTTGAAGAAATGTTTGGCATAACTGCTGCTCCTGGAAAATGTATCTAAAGTTGGAAAATTATCATTTAATGTTATCATTTATTTTTTAGCCAGAAATAATGATATGATCCATAGCCTCAGTTAAAAGAGTGTTCTATTATTCTATTGGTACACTTGCCTTTTGTGCTTCCAAAACTCCGTTTTTTCTTCTTTTTTTTTTAAACAGGTATAGTGTGTTCAGCACTGCTATAAACACTGATGGTCTGGCAAAGGACTCCAGCTTTTTTGACAAGCAAGACAGCAAAATGAGAATAATTCCCCACTTGTTCTTACTGAGTGGAGTTACTGGGTTTAGGAAGTCATTTGCTGAGTTGTATGGCTTCTGATGAGAAAGAAATGGGAAGAGAGTGACTGGAAAGCAGAAAGGAGTTGACAGGGAATAGGCTAGGACTACTTGCAGCTACTCTGTCCTGTCTGTATGGTAGTAGTTGGCTATGGCATTTGTTTAAATTAAATTTATTTAGATATTCATCACTGAGGCTATTCATTGGGGGTATTCATCATTGTCATCATTAACTTTATCCTCCTCTTCAGAATTATCATTTTCTGTTCATCTAAAGTACCCATACTTTCAGGAATTATTTCATAATAAGTAAAATCACAGAGTTCCTATTTAAGATTAGGAAGTTAATGAAATAATGCACACTGAGAAATATGCTATCCTTCCTACTTTGTAGAAGGTACAATATTCATTCTAAAATAATGAAACTGACTAGGTAGAAGATTCTTATCTTTTAAGGGTGGGGTGATTACAAGCAGAATCTAATAAAATGAGAAGGCTGTTTTAGTGAACATGGCTGAGTTTTTTCACTGACAAATCCCTTGGGGATCTTCTGGTTTAATATACCCCATGAAAATCATAGTCAAAGATGTTCAACCAGAGTATCTAAGAAGGCTTGTGTAAACAATGTTGGCATTAAATATTTGTGAAGGCTGACTTTTTATAAATAACCAAGTAGATAATCCATTCAGAGTTAATCAAGAGTTGAATGAGAATGAACTATCATAAGAGCATCACAACAGAAGTAATTTTAATGACTTCTATGGGTAGTTCATTGGCAAAACAGAGATTCGGTATATTTTTCAAATATATTTTCTCAGAGGAAAATTTATTAAAATCCAAATTTGTTTTCCTCATGTCATTAGAAAACATTTTAATTGTTTAGGATCACATACAAGTTAATTTAAATCAGTGTCTCTTGCAATCTTAACTATACATAAAACAAAATTGCACCTTTTACCTTAATTCAATATCAGTATCTGATAGCTTGACATGTCTTTCTCCACCAGGAGACTATGCAACAGGTATATTCAAACATACTCTTAAACATTGTGTAAACTTACCCCTAGTTATTTTTCCATGTTCTGGATTCCAAGAATATGCACCTACAGTGCTATCATAACAGTTAAATTTAATCTGTTACAGTTAATTTGTTTATATCTTATTTCATATTAGTTTTAGTTTATTCTTGCTGACATTAAATTCTGAAGAAAGCTTAACAGTGTATGTGATCTAATTTCCTTTTTCATGCTGAAAGAATGGCAATCAGAGTTTCTGCATTAGTCTTCTGTAATCCAGGATCTTGTGAATTTTGCCTTGCTCTTTTTTTTTTTGTCAAATATTTATAAAAGGGGGGTAAAAGTAATGTTTACATTGTTTCAGCATTATGGAAAATGAACTTGACTGTTCTACTCTACACTCACAGACTGAACTCAAATCAGTTAGTTGCTCACATAAGTAGATGTGACAACTGTGAGAATTCTATCAAAAGTGTTGAAAGAATTTTATCAAAATCCCAAGCACTATAAAAGTTTGTGTATAGTATTTATCCATCACAAATGCATACACTCAAAACTTCTATTTTTCTAAAATAGTTTTTTTTTTTTTTTCATTTTTCATAGTACCTGCTTGGGACCGTGGAAGATTTATATTCCCTACTAATACTAAAACATATGGCATACTTCTCTGAGTCCCATGTAAAGTTTGTTAATAATTTGAGATATACTATCATGTAGAAGATTCACTATAATTTTGAATGCTGCTAATATCAATATTGTTTTTTCCTAAAATTGACTCATTTTTTTTTATGATTACTTTTATTCCATGATACTATCTTACCAGTATACCTCTTACTCTGTTGGTTGTCCAACATTTTGATTGTTTTTGGGAATGAAATGCTTTTTCCATAACAGTATTTGAAAATAACCAAAAAAATGCTAGTTCCAGACACTCTTGCTATGAAGATAAAGGAACACAATTGGCATTATTTCCATCAAATGCTTCCATCCTAGAGTTTGAACTTGAAGTATTAATAAGAAGATTAAGAAAGTACATAAACCCTGGTTAGTCATAAGAACGAAGGCGGCCTTGGCAGCAGCTATACCTGTAGTAGTGATGGGTTAAAGAATAGCAATTGTTGAGGATAATATGAGTGGATGTCCAAACTTCAGGGACGATGTCTGGTGTCATCACCAATCTCTGAATGGATGAGTGAGTAACCTTCCAATCTTTGTTCTCTGAATTTCTCTGTGATTTTTGGGACTACTCTATACCTTATCAAACATTGTATTTATTTACATTTTAGTTTAAATCAACTGAAGTCAGTTTCTGTTTGTTTGTTTGTTTCTTGGCTTCCAAAACTCTAGTCAGCTATACTAATAATATGGACTATGAGAACATACTGTATAACCTGTAACAGTTATTGATTCACATTTTAAGATACTAAAATGCAAGCTACATTTATGTTACTCCTTTGATTATACACAAGCTATAGCCACCACATTTAACTTCATTATTTATATAATATTCACACATAGCATAGTAAAACTGAGTAAAGCAATGTATAAAGAATGTAATATGTGATAGTCTGTTTTAATGTTTTCACTAATTTTGGAGAAAGCACAGATTTCATACTAAGTTTGATAAACAAAAATTTATTTGCTATTTAGAATGTAATTGTTCACAGTGTGATCACTCTTGGTACTTTAGATAACTAGATCTTGTTAATATCAAATAACAAATCTTTGAAATGAAGATGTTTATCAACTGGGACTCAGGATATACAATTTTATAGTGTCTCTATGTTACTACTAAAAAGAAACATCAACCATTTGAGGAAAGGTCTTATGAATTCTTTATGTGTAAAAATTTCTATAAAATGGCCACCAACAAATTGGTCTTGATTTATAATATTAAAGAATATCTCTCTGATATGAAAGTTCTATATGAAGAAAACCATAAGACACTGTTGAAGGAAATATAAGAAACAACGAAATTAAAAATATTCCCTGCTCATGCATTGGGAGTATCATCATTGTCAAGATGCTTCTTACTCAAAGCAATATACAGATTCAAAGCAATCCCAATACAAATATCAACAGCATTTTCAAAGAACTGTTTCATATGTAAACACCTGACAAAAAAGTAAAAGAATTTATGTATCTACTTTCAGTCCTCAAATTACATTACAAAACCGTAAGAATTAAAATAGCCACACAGACCAATGGAATAGAATGAGAACCCAGAAATAAACCCAAATCTACATGGACAGTCAATCTATGACAAAGGAGCCAAGAACAAATGATGAAATACAGCCTCCTTAGTAAATGGAGTTAGGAAAACTGGACAGCTGCACGCAAAAGAATGAAAATACACAAAAATCATACTCAAAAATCAATTCAAAGTAGATAAAGAACTTGGTTGCAAAGCTTGAGCTAAAATACATGGAAGAAAACATACATAAAATATTTCATGACATAAACTTTAGTAATGCCTTTTTGGATTTATCTCCAACAGCAAGGAAAACAAAGAGAATATAAACAGCTGCAAATTAAAAATCTATTTAACAATGAAAGAAACCATAACTAAAACAAAAAGACAATATAGTAATGAGAGAAAATATGTGTGCATCATACATCTGACAAAGACTGATATCATAAACATACAAAGAACACATAAGACTCTACAAAACAAATGTCCCAATCAAAAAATTGGCAGAATAACTAAATAAAACTAAATAACTAAATAAACACGCTTCCAAAGAAGATGTTCAGACTGAAAACAGGTACATGAAAAAAATGTTCACCAATTATTAATGAAATTCAAGGCAAGACCATGGTGAGGTACTATCATATAGCTGTGAGAATGGCCCATACCAAGAAGACCAGAAAAAAGTAATGTTGGCAAAATTGTGGAGGAAAAAGGAACCTTCCTAGGCTGCTGGTAGGAAAGCAAACTAGTTGCTTACATTAAACATTAAACATTAAAAAACATTAAACATTAAAAAACAAACATTAAAAAAACAAAAACAAAACAAAATGGATCTCCCCATTTGATCTAGTAATTCCATTCCTAGACATATATATCTAAAAATCTCCAGAATACTAATTTGAAAGGCAACTTACACTCTAATGTCTATTGCAGGGCTATTTACTATAGCAAAAATATGTAAACAACCTAAGTGTCCTAAAACAATTGATGTGAACATATACATCTGAGTAATGGAATATTACTCAGCAATCAAAAGAATAAACTTGTGCTGTTTGTGACAATGTGGATGGAGCTGGAATGGATAATGCTAAGTGAAGTAGTCAGAGTATAAAAATAAATACCTAATGGTGTCCCTTGTATCTGGATATAAAGTAACTTAACTAAACTAAGATTTAGATGAAGACCAGCTTCACTTCACTTCAGAGGTGAGAGAAATACATTTTTTCAATATAAATTAACTACTGAAATATGGTTTTATTCAATGGGATTAAACTTTGTGTGTGTTCAAACTTTGGTGAAGAATTGTACAAATATTTTTCTAGTGAAGATTGAGATATTTCTCTGATTGGCACTATCATAATCCATCAATCTAGCATGATTCCTCAAACATTTTGCAATGATGCATGGCCATTCACCCAGACATGCAAAGCAGTGCACCTGATTCTCCTTGGTTAAGAGTTGAGTGGCTAGGAGGAAAACAAATGTTCTTCCCTGCAAATACTATCTCAGTGATTTCTTCTGAAGTGACTAACATATATATTTGTGTGATATGTCATAAGTGACATAAAGGTATTTCTAACAAGACTATTAAGTCCTCTAATACAAAGGTAACAAATCATCCGTGAAATGTCATCAAAGACTGTCAATGCAAAAACAAAATCAGGAACTTGATTTTGAAATATTTTCACTGAAACTGAACACACTATTAATCTTTTAAATGATGATATTTTTGTAAGACCATAACTTTTACATTCTGTAAAATCTTTGACTATGTAAGTATGTTTAGACTTTGATCTTCTATATTCAATGTTTATGTGACTAAAAAAAGGCATCTGACTATTGCAGTTTTCACAGAATTTAGATTTACCAGTTATAATTCTTACAATGAAAAAATATATTCATATTTATTTATAAACTAAAAATAAAACATTTATTAACTAAAAAATAAAACATTTAAACTTAGTAAAATATCATTTTATTAATTAAGAGATTAACTATCATTGAATTCAATTATTCATTATTAAAAGTCCTACAATTATTTAAAATAAAATTGTTATCTTAGAGGAACCCAAATATAATAATAGAAGCATTATTTTTGTATTTTCAAAATATTTTATAAAGCAAAAATAGAAACTGTGATCACCCCTACCATGTTACATTCTTTGCATTGTTTTATGTCTGTAAATATTCCATAGACATATGTTATTTAACAACACCATGATTAAAATATTTTAGTAATAGTATAAACATTATTGGCAATATATAATGGTCCTTTTCAAAATTTTCTCAAACACTCTAAGGGCAATAAACTACTTTGTATGGATAAACAGTAGATAGATCCATGTTGTACCTAATGGCACATATTCCTTCTTTCTTATGACACTATTCCACTGATGTGTATGTGGGGGGAGGGGGAGGAGGCAGGGAATGTGCACTGAATTTTTGAGGACAGAGTAAACAATGATTAACTCACTAAGTCATATTTTAATTACATGTAACACTGTCATAGGACAGTTTTGTGTATGTCCATTTCTTGAGGACAACCCAACAGTACATTATTATATGCAGAAAAATCAACCAAAGTAGAATGAAGATGTTTCACAGTGAAATTATTTGAGCTGTCTTTCTATGTTGTTATTTAAATAAATTATTTGACAATTTATGATCAATATATTCTATATTACTAACAGAAATTTGTCTCCAAATTCAAAATGTTAATTATATTTTTGTTAGTTTCCTCAGTGGCTAAAGGATGAAGTTAGACCAAGAGATCTTTAATGTTCCTTCCAATTCCAGGTAATAATATATCAACCGTAGAATTAGTTTGTTTTACTTTTTCCACATAAAATTAACATTAATCTTACACACAAACTATTTATTATAAATGAAATGACTGATAGATATTACTAAAACAAAAAATAATTTAATAAACTAGTTCAACATTTTCTAATTTGTGTCTATTACTTATAAAGTTAATAACTTTTTATAACCTAAGGTTATAATAAGATTTTTCAATTCTTCAATTCAACTGTTCTTCAATTAATCAAACATTGTTGAAAGGATCAATGAGTCAATGAACACTCCTTTGGAAAGAAAAAGAATATATGTGCACTCCTATCACTTGTCACCAAAAATTAGTGTTCAATATTCTTATGACAAAAATATAATTTATATTCTCATGCCAGTGTCATTCAAGGCTTTAAAAAAATCCTCATCTCTGGGTACACACTGTATCAATTGTTTCAGTTCATTAGAATGTCCCATATATACACCAAAAGGCCAAATGCAGTTTATATTAAGCTCATCACAAAGTTAATAGTGGTTAGCAGCATTCTGTATTAGCATTAGTAGTGTAACATATTTCAAAAAATCCTCTAGCCTCACAGTATTTTACAAATTTAAGCATTTTGATCTATGACCTGATGATGTTGAATTTCTAACATTATATACTATATTTGGGACATGGAAGGTTCACTGAATACTCATACTACAGTTCCGTGGGGTACTTTGAAAAGATTCTTGGGACAAATCCTGGAAATGCAGCATAGGGAGAATGTTAGTTATGCAGGGCATTCACAAATGTATGCAGTGCCCCACACTGACATCTACAAAGAGTCCATTTTATAAATTGTCAAAGAGGGCATTGTGACAGAGTGACACCAGGGAAGAGCTGTCAATTCTATTATTAAATTGACATTCCGCACATGCTGCTTTCAGATGGAGGCCCTTAATGAACATAGTCTCCCTCTTTCTCCCCTGCATCACTTAAAGTCATTTTTCTTACCCGCTCTTCAAATAGACATCAGTTGATGTTAAAGCACTGAACAAGTAAGCTCTCCAAGTGGCCATCCTTCTGGTTCATTGACAAAACACCTTAGAGGGAGTGTTAGGACATCTCTGTTGTTCTAGGATAGTACAATGATTGCTACAGAAACCATGACATCTCCCAGGGTATTGTCAATCAAGCATTTAAGGGTAAAAACAAGAACAAAACAAATGGTTTTAAGCAAGACAAGAAATAGTACTATAATCCTATTTGTGAAAAAGGAAGAACAAGGTATTGTCTAAATCTGTAGAAAACAACACACAGATTTTGACAATGCAAACAAAGGGCACATGCCTTAGCCAAAACTGAGGGTTTGATATAAGCTGGTTTTTAATTCTCTTGGGATCACCATTGTTCTCCTAGGCACTGGAGTCATGTGTGCTAAAGAGGCATCCAATAAGGAGAGTTCCCTACCATCCTTGTTCATCTGGTGAATACAATTCCTACTGGCCTTTATCCCCCAAGCCTGGATTTCCCAGGTAGTCATTCTTGGTATTCTCCTGCTGTGAGCACTCTATGAAGATGACAAACGTGAAGTGACAGCTAGCTTTTGTTCTTAGAGGTGTCTTGTGGATATGCTGTGATTGACAGCTGTTGGGAAATAGAACCAGGAGATTTTTACATCTGTTTACTGCCTTGAAGTTTCCCTATTTCTTCTCATCTTGACTATTGTCATTCGTGGAAGAACTAGAATTCCTGTCCTTCCAATGCAGATGCCACACAGCTATGGAGCTATAGGGCTATGAGGTGACTGCTGTATGGGAAATAAGAAGAGGATCAGGGTCACTAATTATTATCCTGGTTATTAGAATATAGACATTCCTAAAATGCTTTACAAGATACTTCATCATATGTTATTATTTATAAGAAGCAGAAAGATTAAATATTGTTTATTTTCAATATGATATCAGTAGAATGAGGTCTACTTTAGTGTTTTAAAAATTCTGTCCCAATCATTTTGCTTTAATTCTTTGATTTCTTTTTACCACTATTTTCCTATCATACTTAATAAAAACGTTAAGGGGAATTAAGATTTCTCTGGCAATACACTGGCAGATTCACCTATACATTTGTGTTTTTAAATAGAAACTGTTTTTCTTTTTTCATTTGTTTGTTGCATAATTCATATGACTCAGAAATCCATAATTTGTTGCTTGACTATTATACATCCTTTACTTCAAATTTGATAGTGTAATATAATCTGAAACTTATATAAAACATCAGCACAGAAATCATATTACAGAACTTCCCCGAATGATGAAACTAAATTGATGGAATTCCCATGCCCATTATGTTGTCTAAAACTTTCTGAAAAATGTTTTACGGTGACATATAATTTACTCAATGTAAGTGGTTTATATACAGCTACTGAAAAGCTTTCCTGTCACTTACTGGGTTTAGGATGATGATATTTTAAGTCCTTTGATCCAGAGCCTGTGTTTCATAGTCAAGACTAAAAACTAAGACTAAAGCTCAATTGAAATTACCAAGGAACTTAAAAAGAATTGAGTTATGTATAGCCTGAGGAAAAAATATCAATATGTCTTCAGATGCAGAAATACATAACTGAATATAGAACTTTGAAATATACAAGTCAGATAAAAAACTCAAATTCAGCACATCTATTTTTTCATTCTAACTATACATGAATGCATGTTTATATATTTAATTATATATATATATTTATACATGATATATAGTTATATGCATAAATAAAAATTATTTCATGTTATGTGAATACAAATTATCTAAAACAACTTTTTTTCTGAATTAGAATTTTAAAAAATGTTTGAATAGCTCTTTAGGGAATTAAACAGTTTTCCTACCATCTTCCTAGATCCTCTGGATTGTAAAAGGGCAGGTTAACAAGAGAAAAACATGCACAGTTGTTTATTAGAAGTCTTATAGAACATAGGAACCTTCATAAGGAAATGAAGACCTGAAGAAATGATTAAGAATGAGTGTTTTTATATTGCATTTGATGAAGAGTAAAAAGCTCATGGGAAAATATGACTAGAAAAAGGGCATGAACTAAGTGTGGTAACTGGGGGAAATTTCACAAAGTTCATTCTTTCAGATTCCTCACAGTGTCCCTCTGTCTGCAAAGATAAATAAAGAAGTTCCTTTCCTCTAAGTCCAGTGGGCACCTTTCATGTAAGGGCCTTATGACTTGCTTCAAGAGAGAGTAGAGGGTCAGAAAGTTTTTCCTGCACCTCAAATTACTTCTCCTTGAAATATTCAATATGCCAAGGTGTCATATTTTGGGGTAGTGTGTCCTAAACCCTATCCCTTTCAAGGTAAGAATTTTAAGCATTTTGAATTTTAAAACTGCATGTTTTCTTCTCTTCATTTTTTCCCCTCTTAATCCCATGACTTGAAATAAAATGTATGATTGACATTAAGAAATACAACAAAAAATGTCAGCAATCACTGGAGAGTCAGTATATAATAAACTGCAAAAAATTATCAATAGGGCCTCCCTGGTGATGCAGTGTGTTAAGCAACACACTGTGAAGCAAAAAGCAGCCACTGCAGCACGAGTTCAATCCCTGCTGCTTGCCAGGGAGGGGACCCACATGGTGCAGCAGACTTCTCTTGCTGTGCCCTCTGTTCCCCTCAGCAGTGTGCTTTGGTTGATCTGCCTGTTCTGCTCCCCACTCTCTGTGGTGAATCCTCTCACCTCCCCACACCTCTGGCCTGTACCCCAGTGCTTGTATGCATAAATAAATTAATCTTTTAAAAATTATCAATAAAAAATCCTGTGCTTTTTGTCTAAACAAAGCAAGAATCACTCTAGCACTATATGAGCTGCAAAATTTTATAACATCACTAAAAGGCACAAAGTATTTGTGATTTGAACAAGGAACACAAACCCATTTTAGAGAAACACATTAGGTAGGTAAAGCACAAGTTGAATGTAATTATCAAGTTACATATCAGAAACTTCTCCATATAACATATATATTTGTAAACATCTCCTAGTATATATTCCAACACTTTGAATGCCCTATTTATATAAATCTTTTATTCTATCATCTGTTTACTTAGCAAAATGATATTGACATTTTTTAAGCTGGGAATACAGTAAAAAACAAAAGGAAAAATATCGCTGCCTTCATGAACCTTCTATTGTAGTACAAGGAGACAGTAATTAACAAATTAATATTTACATGACTATTGCATATTTAATAACAAAAATAAAGTATAAAGAGATAGTGATTTTAAACCAGTTAAAAAAACAAACACGGGCCTGCCCTGGTGGCGCAGTAGGTTAAGCAACATACTATGAAGCAAACCACAGCCCAGTTCGATCCCTGCCACCGGCCAGGGAGGGGACCCACATGGCGCGGCAGACCTCTCCTGCCTTGCCCGCTGCCCACCTCAGCAGTGTGTCTCAGTCAAATCTGCCTGTACTGTTCCCCACTCTGTCTCTGGTGGATTCTCTCAACCCCCGCACTTCTGGCCTGTACCCCAGTTCTTGTATGAATAAAAAAATTAAAAAAAAAAAACAAACAAACACCTCTTGCCTTCTGTACAAAGATAACTTTAAACAACAATTAAATGAGAGACTGTGTCCTGGAGGCACTGGGAAAAAACCTATCTAGCAGAAGGAAGAGCATGCAAAAGTCCCTGAGGCAAGAGTCTATTTTGTTTATTTCCAGAAGAGTGAGGGTATAGCTGGAAAAAAAAAAAAAAGAAGCAAAGATAAGGGGAGTAGAAAATAAGGTCATAGATGCAAAGGACATCAGGTTATGTTAGAGTGTATAGAACATTTCTATCACTTTGAACTTCACTCTGAATATCATGGAAAGCACTGGGTAGAGGAATGAAATAATATGGTATATAGTTTTAAACTATTAGTGTGTAGTGAATAAACTGGAGGACACTACAAAGTCTGAAACAGTCTAAAATTATAAAGTCTGAAAGTAAAATTTTTGCAATATTTTAGACTGAGATGGTGGTGATTTAGAGAAATGGTGAAAATTAGTTAAATTTTGGATATATTTAAATATGTAGCTGATAATTTGCTTATATATTTCACATGCAGTGTGAAGAGTCAAATATTTCATCCAGAATTCTTTGCATGAGCAAGTGAAAGGATGTAGTTACCAGTAACTGATATTAGACAACTGTGTGAAGAACAGTTTTGATGGGTAAAATGAGAAAGCTGATTTTGGATGTTTTATAAATGCCTTCTAGATGATTAGTTTTTTAAAGATATTTTTTATTTATGTATACAAGAACTGGAGTGTAGGCCAGAGGTGTGGGGGCGAGATGACTCACAGGAAACATGGTGGATCTACTGAAATACACTGCTGAGGGGAGCATCAGGACAGACAGAGAGGTCTGCTGCACTATATGGGCTAGCACCCTAGCCACAGATTAAACTCACACCACAGTGGCTGGTGATATCTTCATAGCACTCAGACTTTAACCCCTGCACCACCACGGAGGCCCCTGATTAGAGATACTTTAAAAAGTAGCTATAAATTTGGTGTTAATGAGGATGGGTTAAGGAGGGAAATGAATATATTTATATATCATATTAACTATATAGTCAATATACAACATCAGGAAATTAAATGAAATCACCTTGAGAATAAGTATCTGAACACTAGGTTCTCACTTAATGTCATCAATAGATTATTGGAAACTGACTTTATAAGAAACTACACCTAATGAAATCAATTCTGCCACAGGCTAATTGATATAAACAAGAGTTAAGTGTCTACTCCATATTGTATTTCTGGTCACAAAATATCATCAGACTTCCAAAGAAATATCCCAAACACTTCTAATATTAATCAAAAATTCAGATTCATTCACTCACTCATTTTCAAACAGGTCAAGGTCTCAGGGGCTGGCACCTATCTCAGCAGCTCAAGGCATCAGGCAGGAATGAGAGCTGGACAGAGCACCCTTGCACTACAGGGCACACTCACACCCACCTACCTCATTCATTCATACTGGGACTATTCAGACATGCCAAGGAACTTAACGTGCCCATTTCTGGGATCTCGAAGAAAATCAGAGTACCCAGAGGAAGCCCACCCATGTGGTGAGAACATGTGAACCCACACAGTGGCTTCAGTCAGGAGTCATTTATTTCCCCATTAATTTAATAACAAAATGTCATGGACTAAATTAAGGACATTATTTGAAGACTTGCTCAAATATGTAAATATGAATCTAAGGACTAAGCACTGGAGATAATCCAAAGTCTAGAATCTAAGACTTGAGGAACAAAGACTCAAAGGCATAGACAGTGAAGTACATGGGAAGTCAGAGGAGCATGTTACCTGGCTGTCACTTGAAGTCAGCATTTCAAGGAGGAGGGGACTGGCTAGCCCTGTGAAATGTCCTTATAAGCAAAGATGAAGATGACTAGGGATTTAATATTGCATTCAGCAACAAGGAGGTGATTAAAAAATCTTCACAAGAATGCATTTCCATTTAGATTTCAAGAGGAGGGTTATAGTTGGAGTGCTTTGAAAAGAGAATGGGGAAAATATCACTGACACTGGTATAGTTTTAGACTTCTCCATAAAACAGTCATAGCAATAAGAATACTAAGACTAAAGATCCAGACAATGTAGTCAAGAAAATCTAGTGTAGAATTCATTATGAGGAAATATCAAAAATATAAAACAAAACAAATTACCATATTATCTGATAATGAATAATGAATGCATGGTTTTTTTGTGTCTCTCAAGATAAATAAACTCATCAGCATGGGGTTTTATTGCATTTAAAATTTTAATTTTTAAATAAAATGGGTTTATACTGAACACAATGTGCGATGGCAAAATAATGATTGAGACAATATATTAAGTGAAAATGTTGATTGGAAAACATTGCAATCCCTATTTAGTAAAGTATATATATCAAAAAATATAGTAAACTAAAGAGTAAGCTAAAATGGCAGTAATACATCAAAAATATAGATAGATGGATATATAGATGAGCTGATAATACAGAAAGGAATGCTAATAATTATCTTAGGATTATAAGTCTCTGAGTCACTTTGTTTAATTTTTACTTTTCTGGAGTTTCCAAAATTTTTAATTATGTATTTTTTTCTAATAAAAAGAAATTATTTCAGATAATTCCCAGTACTCTAAAAGAAATAATATTTTTCTTATTTCACACAAGTGTGAAGTCCTGATCCTTGAACCCTGTCTGTGCTTCAGCATTAATGATTTATTTTTAACTTCCAGGAGACACTATCTTGTTTCATATCTCTGTGCCATTGCAGATATTAGTATATCAGAAATAATAAACTATTCAGATATTTATTTTTCTAAGAAAAATTCTAAGACAGAAGTCTGATAATGCTTTATCCTGTATCTTTTTTAATCCATTGTTTCTTACTATTTTAAAATTTAAAACAGTTCATCTAACCACTTTATTTTCTCATGTATCAATCAAATTAAAAAAAAAGAGAAAACTACCTTTTTCATGAGTTTCACAGCAGAAAGTAATGGTAGCCACAGCGCTCTTTTTCATTTCCTTTTCCTGGAATCTTCACCTTGGAATGCATATGACCGGCTAACACATAAAATCCCTTCAAAACTAGGGAGTCAACAGGTGCATATATATTTTGTATTTGTATGGTATCTGCCAGAAAAATTAGTTCCAAGAAATTTCCAAAGTAAGAAATTAAGCTATCCTGTTTACAACTTGTTGTGTCCTGCGGCAGTCCTGCTTCCTGAGCCACTCTCCTAGAAGAACCAAGATATGACTCACAGAGGTCCATCTCGAACATACTGTCATACTGAAAGTAGGATTTTGCTTTTCACTAACTTATTAATGCTCAGGATTATCCTGAGTAGCATTTAATTATTGTTTGTTCAACTCTTTTAACGTGGCTGTAGAGGCAATGTTTATGTACATGTTCAGAAGAAGCTGTCTTAAGTTCAATCTCACTCACATTCAAATCTGTTTGCTCAGTTCTTATCATAGTACTTGTTCTACAAAAATAAAGAAGGAAAAAAATAGAAAAGAAACTGGGTTTGCTCTACTTTCTCATTTCCCAACGCTAGTGAAGTACAAACAAAATGTAGAAGAGATGACCTATATATGTGCATATACTCCTACGACAGCAATTACCATTTTGTCTTTTTATAATTTATTTCCATCTTTTCCTTCACTATTGAGCTATTTTGGACAGGAACTGTGTCTTACTCATTTCTGTGTTATTAGTAGTTTTCTCTACTGGCATGAAAGAAGTGCTTAATAAATACTGTCAACAAATAAGTGAAAACATCGATGAATGTTGGAACATCTAACTCACAAGAAACTCACAATTTTAGGATCTAAAATAAATAGACAACTATAAGGCAAAGAGATAAGACAGTTAATAACCACATATAAAACTAATGATTTCCTCGTAAATTACTTTCACTCTATGATTATCAATATGAGAGATACTATGATCTAAACAGAACCAAGTTTTTACTTTACTTTTCTTCCTCTTTATTTCATTCTTGTTATTACAGAATAAGTCATAAAAGAGTCATTATGATATAAATCTCCATTATCTTATTATTAAATGCCAATAACAGATTAAATAAAAAATACATAAATATAGAAAACTAAGACCGGCCAGGCCATCCCCCTCAAATTAAAAAAAAAAACAACACTGAAAATAAAAAGCCAATTGGAAAAAGTAAGAGACATGAATTATTATTGAGAGTGTAGATTGACATAGATGTTCTGCAAGTACTTTTAGTATCTAGAAAAATTAAGTAGGAATATGCTTTTTGATCCAGGGATCCCAGTTCTGGATGTAGATCTCAGAGTAAACATGGTGTGAATGTGAACAGTAGGTAGATATTTGTTGTCATTTTCATCATAAGGACAGGAAGCCACAGGCAACTAGAAGAAGAGTAAACTGATGTGATACATAAACCTGTGAAATAGTTACATGAATTAGAAACACCTAGAAGTGCATTAAAAACAAGAGATAGCTCTTAAAAGTAGCATTAAATTAAAAACTAAAAAGCAGAATATTTATAGCTCATCACCACATAGGAACAATTGAAAACGCATATGCAAATCAGTCTACATATAAGATTTGAGTACTTTTAGATTATAACACAATAGAATGGATTCCGATTACATGATGGAAAGGAGAGAGCAGAAGTAAAGGAAAAATGAGCAAGAGATGAGGCTTACACCCATTAAAGAGCAGTATAATTAACTCAAGTTCTTTCATATAATGCTAAATTTTGTTTTTACAAGTGAGGGGCAGTAACAGACAGGTTAATAAATAACACACAAACACAATATAATTTGAACAGCCTAGTGGAGGAGAGGTTGCATGGGTCCTGATCAGCACATTGATTTAGGGAGTCAGGATAACAGAGACTCTCCCTGTTGAGACTTCACCATGTAGACCAATGGGTTATAAGTTTACACCAAAGAAAAAAAGGAAGCTAGGGAATTCCTTGCCAAATTTTATTATCCTGTATCACATATAGTCATTAGGCTCGACCTAATCACTTGGCCTGGCCTAGTGAAAGGGTTAGCAAAGTAGGAGAGCTCGAAATACCTAGTGAACAACAAATGTCTGAGACACATGGTTTATAACGATGCTTGTTACAAAGACAGGGCACATGGTTTATTCCCCATGCAACTGCTAAAATCTTGCAAAAATGTAAACCTCACCACATCCTTGACCAGGTAATAATCTTCTAGTGAACATAGTTCACTATCTGGAAATTTCATACCAATTTAAAAGAGAATAAGTAGCATTTTTCTTCCAGGGATTCCTTCTAGTTCTTAGGGAAAATTTCAAGCCCTTTTTGTTGAAAAATAAGACCTTTTGTTACCTGGTGCTTGATTACTCCACTTTTGCTATTTCTTTGATTTATTGCATTGCTCTTGGTATCCCTTCTTTTGTTTAACTATCTTCTACTTCCTCAAATTTAATATAATATACTAGTTTCTGGGGAAACTTCCCTTCTCCTCCTCCATTCCCGTAAGTTCCTCTGGGACTTTACCGAAATTCTAGGCCTTTATATAGTGCTGTCCTTTATCATTGTTGATTTACACTCTCCTTGTCCCCCACTATACCCCTAAAAGTAATGCCAGGTATAATTTACTTTTACATACCCAGTGGTGGAATAACTGGTACAGAAAACTTCAACTCAATAAACATTTGTTGAATGAATATCAATTTGTCTTTGTTATGATTTTATTGAGTTTTCATGAAATGCAGATTTTGTTTAACTGTTTTTCCATTTAAAGGATCAGCATGAGTTACTGTGTCAAATACTATCTTTTATTTCTCAGCATGTGCAACTCTCTGAGCAACTATTTTTCTTTTTAGTAGAGCTTAATCTATCTTTGAATAATTAGTATTTAAACCATTAACATTCTTTTCTTGGCAAATTACCATTATAATAATAAACCCACAAAAATGTCTTTTCTATGCCTTAATAAAATACAATTAAAATTTAATAAATGTACTGAATTTCCATTTCTCTAGTTCTGCACATCCTGAGGGAGGTGACAGTGGTGTTACAAGCAGACCAATTAAATAGCCAGTTGTCGTTAAACTCTAATTCACGTAAAGGTGAGTGTAATTCTGTACTTACCATTCCAGGGTTGCTCAAGGCTTTTTAAAACAGAATATCCATTTCTGTCCAGTCCTGTCCATAATTCACTATGTTGCAGAGCAAAGCATTCTTACTTTATTCTATTTGTTAATATTAGAATAATGTTCCTATCATGTTTCCTTTATTGTCCTCCCCCCCGCCCCCGCAACATTTTAAAATACATTTCTCCTAACATCATTTAACACTATTGTTGACAGGAACAAATTCAAAAACAGAAAAATCAGAAGCAGAATTTATATTTTGAAATGATTAGATTACACACACACACACACACACAGAGCAATAGTTCCCAAACATCTAAAATACCCACAGAGGCATGTAAGTATGCTCCTTTTTGTAAGATTTGAAAAAATGTGTTTTGAGAAATGAGTGAAAATCGAGTTAACATATGCTACCTGCATTTTGGCATCCCCCCAAAAATAATTGAAGTCCACACTCTTCACTTATTTTTAGAGGAAAATCACAGGCTATTCTGCCAGATACTTTATGTTATGAATCTTGTGCACTAAAAGTTGCTTACTGTAAACATATATTTACATAAATCTGAATGTTTGCTAGGTATATAAATCTGGCAAGACAGTACTTTTAGAAACACTGCTGACAATTCAAGAAAGACAATTCGAGAATGTAGAAGTATTTCCTTCCTTCATCTGCATTAGTTGGTGGTTGCTGAGTGAGAGCTAAGTACTACACATAATTGTTTTGTGGTTTGTTTTGATTTAGTACTGAATAGACTTCACCATTGCTTAATAAGATATTTAAAATTCCAACACGAAAGATATGCTTCATATTTCAAGCCCAATCAATCACAGTTACAGCTTTCAATTGAGACATTTATCTGGCAAACTTTAGAAAAGCCTGCAAAAACCTAATAGAAGCTTTTCCTTTAACTTTTTATGGCCAGGAAAAACAAAGCTGGTATTTCTGAAAAGTAATCTTCATAGAATTACAGTTTCAACAGTCAATTTTTTTTTTAAATTGAGAGCTATACATTTTTAGAGGTGTCTATACTCAAATCTTACATATTCTTCTTTTGTTTTCCAGTGCTGTTAATTTTTTTATTCCCTAAAAAATGTAGATCACAACATCGTTTTAAAAAAACAATAACAAGATGTGCAATGTAATTTTTTTTTATCCTGGTTCAATAATTTTGTCTTATTTCTTGAAAGTGCAAGTATTACTTAAGAGATACTGCTGAAAGATGAATACATTGGAGAAAAATTGTAGGTTATTTAGAAACCAATGAAAATATTGCCTTTATTAGCCAATAAAGTAGTTACAATAATTTTCCTTCCTTCTGCTTTTTAAAATAGACTTGAAACTTTCAGTTGTTAATTCCAGAGAAAGAAAATACTATGACATGCATTTTACTGCCTTTACATATGAGTAGAATTATATTAGAATTGGTTTATTATACCAAGTAAATAATACCAACTTGATTCTCTCTCAGGAATCTTTTAGTTCTGAATACTTATGTGCATGTGTGTGTGTGTACATATATACACATCCATATAATTTTAGTACCTCTACTTTGTCACCACCCACTGATACTGATTCATTTTGTGTAGGGTGAAGCCTGGATTTTAGATACATAATATAGTATGTATCTCTATACTAAAATCTTATTTGGTTGTATTTACATGTACACCTTCATGCCTCATACCTGTTTTCTGTATGCCTCAATTAATATTTTGATTCACTCAAAATAGTTCAATATTCGTTGTGACCCAGGACCCACGTTTTGGAGTAAATAGGAATATCTGCATTTTCAGGATCATCTTAAACAACCACTTTACTGCATTTTGAAATAATTCTTATTCACCTTATAGTTACCTTTAAAAATGCCATTATGTACATTTTTGACGCTTTTCAATACAACAATTTCAAGATAAGGTAGATTTCTTTGTTTGCATTTTGTAGGAATTATGCAATTTCAGATTTTCCAACTGGCTAATTTTCACTGCAATATGGTTGTTTTCAATCTTGACTGGGGAGTTTTGAAAGCAACTAAAACCCAGGCTTCACCCCACACCAAATGAATCAGAGGATCTGTGGGTGGCGACAAAGTAAAGGTACTAAATAAAGGATTTAATGCACCATTAGATATAAAACCTTTGTGATATTCTATTGGGAGTAGCAGTTCCAGCCACTTGTTTCTACAAATAGTTCTTGATAAATATTTTAGTATCCAGGAACACAGCTAAGCCTTCTCTGCCACAGATCAATGAGGACAAAATAATCTTGCAAAGAAACACAATAACCACAACAAATTGGGTTATTTTGTTAAAAGAAAAGGTTTTAAACAGGTATATAATGTCCAATTTTTTTTTTCAATCTCTTTGCTATACCCTATAGCATTTAAGAAGTATTTATAATTTCCCACTTAATGTCTATATGGAGTTTACAGCGTAGTTGGAGTGTACAGGCCACTTTTGGTTCCCTGCACAGATCTCCTCCAGTGCCTATCTCACGGGTTCTATTCTACCTTACACCTGAGACAACCTACTTTACATGTGAGTCCATGAACTTCCTGGTTGTGCTGAGATTTTACACCACCATAACACCCCACATTCGCCACCACAAGCAACAGCCAAGGATCAATTGGCATGAAGTGCAAAAGTCCAGTTCTATAATCAACTGGTAAGAAGATCTTAGCAGACCAATTGACATACTGGAACTCTCCATGGGAGCTAGTTGAGGGTCTACTTCACCTGATCATATCCTTGTTTACTTTCTTTCCTTTCCTGTTCTGCTACCTCAAGCTCTAATCACTTGCAGATGAGTCTGTCTCAGACTTTTCATCTAGGAAACCCAACCTAAAATATAAGACTCTCTTGGGGCCTCCCTGGCGGCGCAGTGGGTTAAGCAACACACTATGAAGCAAACCGCAGCCACTGCAGCACGAGTTCGATCCCTGCTGCCGGCCGGGGAGGGGACCCACATGGCACAGCAGACCTCTCCTGCTGTGCCTGCTGCTCCCCTCAGCAGTGTACTTCCATTGATCTGCCTGTTCTGCTCCAGGCTCTGTCTCTGGTGAATCCTCTCACCCCCTACACCTCTGGCCTGTACCCCAGTGCTTGTATGCATAAATAAATAAATCTTTAAAAAAAAATAAAAGACTCTCATATCAACAAATATTTAACAAGAACACTAAAGTGATATTAGTAACAGCAGGTGACATTGAGTACCTACTCTGTGTTAGGTGCCATTCAAAGATGTCTGATCAACCTTCAATTATAGCAACTATGACTTTAGTGCTTCTTCCCCTTCCCCCCAATCAAATGATAAACAATCAGAAGTTTTCAGCATTTTCCCAAGGGACCCAGCCTAGTTTGAATCTCTCTATAAATTCAGTGCTTAAATAATATGTAAATGGTTTAGATTCATATATAATAGAGATTGATGGAAACTTTGTGTATAAAGGGCAGAGGTTGGTATGCACTCTTATCATGGACTAGACACTAAAGTTGTGCTAATTAGCAGAGCAACTTAAAGCTACAATTTAATTACTTTCACCTTGTTGGGTTATTTTTAAGGATTCCTTACACTCTTAATTAAAGTTCTTAGCATAGGAGTTACTGAAAACAAATCAACACAAAAAATTCCAAAATCCCATCCTTTTCTTCTTTCACCAAAGAATAGGTACTATATTTTAACATGGGCCCTGGGGGAGAGGAAATATTAATGAAGTAATTTCCCTCCCTAAATATGGCTTCGTTTATACTGATAGATAATAGCTATTATATATATATAATTATATACATATATATAATTATATACATATATGATTATTTACATATATAATATATATAATTGCATACATAATATACTATAATTATATATTTAATTATATATATTTAATTACATGTTATTAATATAGTTCATCTTTCCTTCTCTCAAGGAAAAGAGCATTAACTCACATATTAAATATTAGTTATGCTTAAAGACTTGCTTCAAAAAAATGCAGTAAGAGAGGAAAAGTAGAGTCTCTCTGGTGGCGCAGTGGGTTAAGCAACATACTATGAAGCAAACCGCAGCCTCTGCAGCATGAGTTCGATCCCTGCTGCCAGCCAGGGAGGGGACCCACATGACGCAGCAGACCTTTCCTGCCTTGCCCGCTGCTCCCCTCATCAGTGCATTTCAGTCAGCTTGCCTGTTCTGCTCCAGGCTCTGTCTCTGGTGAATCCTTTCACTGCTCTGGACTCTGGCCTGTACCCCCTGCTCTTGTATGTATAAGTAAATAAAAAGAGAGCAAGAGGGAGAGAGGAAAAGTAGATTTATATAAGATAAACCTGGCAAACAGAACCTCAATCAGGTGAATAAAGTTAACATCATCAGTAAGTATGTTAACTCTCTAGGCACTTGACATGAAATGATGAGAATGACACTTTGTGGTTCTTCTCTCCCCCAAGTCTTTAGATAACTTCAGTCTAACCATGAAAAAAGAAAACAGTAGATAAATGCAAAATACCTCAACTTCCTTGAAAGGAAGTATATGTTTTTATTCACTTTACTATTTAAAATCTCTTAGCGCCTAGAATAACACCTGAAATGTATCAGCCATTTCAGGCTAGAAACATCAGGAGGTGATACTTAATTAAACAAGAAGGAAAATGTACAGTTTCATAGCAAAACTAATTTAATGGTGCTTTCACAACTATTTCATTTGATTAGCACAATTTTTAATCAGTGTAATGGAGATGGGTGAATTCACACCTTGAGATGAATAGAATTTTAATAGGTGTAGGTATTTTCCATTAAATGTTATATTGACAAAGATTAAAGTTTCTCTTTAAAAAGTTGTTCTTGAAAGTTATTAAAGGGGAAATGGAATTTCATAAATCTTGGAATTAAATTTTATACATAATTAAGATGCATAATATATACATTTGTTGAATGGCTGAGGAATGAATAATTGCTACTATTGACAATGTACTCAACTTCTTGGGACTGCTCCTACTTTTCACCCCTAAACTGTATGTCTTATTTCTATTGGAAATATTTTACCTTTTTGGACTAAAAAACTAGAATGTAGTGAGTGAGAGAATAGGATTGTATAGTGGACACAGGCAGTATCCACTATAGTTTCAGTATGAGTTTTGTCACGTTCTACCAGAGGATCTGATTCCCTCTTTATACTATAAACATAATGTCTACTTTGTATTGATAATTTGATAATTAAAGAAGTTAAATACACACAAAAAATAAAATAAAATTTATACATAATTAACATGTTACCTTAACCATGGCATTTTTTCCACAGGAATAAAACGCTTTGAGTAAAATTTGAAGTTTTTACATACACTTGCTACTACACATTATTTTGAAGCATGAACTATCATTTTTAAAAATCAACAAGTCATACTCTAAGGTCTGTTTGGACTAGCCTCTAGACCCAGGTGTCCATTTTTCATTTAGGCTTCAATATCCCTGGACAAATCCTTTACCACCCAAATGTGTGACTATTTGCCTCTCCTCACAGAAAGGAAATCATTCATAGAGCTCCATGTTGAAAGATGATTAAAAATGAAACACTTAAAAACAGACATTTTATTCCTCCTTCCACCTACCACTTACAACCCTTCCAAAATCAAAGACATTTCTTCTAAATGTATAAAATTCCACTTTAGTTTATCCTCATCTCACCCTTTCCCATACTTTCCTACCAAAAATATTGCAATAAAATCTGTATTTGTTGTTAGATAAGAATTCTTATAATTTGCTCAGTTTTTAACAAGCATTATGCCCTTCTGTTTTCATATACCAGTCAATCACAATGTTGGTTAATCTTTATACATTACACAAGACCATTTTAAGGCAGTAAAATAAATCTTATATGAAATTACTTATAAAAAGCTCAGGTTCTGGTTATAGGTTGTCTTTCATACTCAAAATATTTTTTCATTTTAATTTTTTTAAGGTTGTTCATTTGAAATTGCAAAAAATATAAAGTAGCAATAGGAATGGTAAATGGGCTAGTAGAATGATAAATATAGAATATTAAACAAGTCTCCGACTGGACATTAAGGTCGTACTAAAGTTTCAGAAAACTTAAATAATGTCTATTGTGACATTTTTAACATCCATTGAGAAAGATAGGCGGAATTTTATATATTAATACTCTACAGAACACATAGTTACTTACCTGTCGCATAGCATTCAGAGAGCTGTTTGATGAAGGGCTTGCTACTCCAGCAGCTTGAGTTCTGTAAATGCCTTCACAATATTCTTCAGGGATTACCTCAGATGCAGAGCACCTACCTAAGCACCTACCTACCTAATGACTTCCCCTAAGTCATTGCAAGGTAAATGGAAAGTTATCAGGTGTTTCCACCCTCTTGCCATTAGCATTAATGATAGATATCTGTGGTCCTACACCCATGCCTGCCATGGGCACCTAAAGTAGGGTGTGAGCAAGCATAGGTGGACAAACCTGGGCTGAGACACAGGGCATGTAATGGTTGATTCATGGGGCTGCCTTGAGCAGAAGGAAACATAGCAGCAGATAGCAGAAGCATGTGTAGAGAGCCTGGAGAGAGTGAAGATTCGCTGGGGGTTAGGAGGCCCTCTAGCCTTCTGCCTGACCTCCCCACCCCTCGACCTCCCTGCCTGTCATGTACTTGGTCAGCTCTGATGCAGAGAAATCAATAAAAGCCTGGAAAAACCACTGAAGGCTCCAGGACTCCTCTTTTATCCGACTACCCAGATCATATAGAACCTGACCCGTGTCCTCTGGGCCTTACAGTCACGTTCCTACTCCTGAGTAGTTCAGATTACCTGAGGTCTGGTGGATATGGAAAAATAAAGCTCTGGTCACCTTGACCCAACTCAGGGCAACTCTGAAAGGCATTTAAACTTGAAGACAACTGTGGTGTCAGCTGAGCTATATTAAGTCTGCACTACGGCTTCACTTCCTCCTCCACCTCTCCTGTTTCTGGCCTCCTCTTTCCACAGGTGTGGGTCCAAGGGTGGCCCTGAATAAACATATTGCACCTTCAGCATTCCCTTAGTCTGTTTTCTGGGACACCAATAAACAAATTCCTAATACCTACATTCTTTTATAGTTAACATAATAAATATTTTTTATAATGTTACACATGCTTTTTAAATTATTATTAAATTCCCCTTACTTGTAATCAGTTCAATGAACTTCACACCATTCAAGGTACTTACAGTGACAAGAAGCTCCCGTAGCCTACAAATATCAAACATCACATATAGTTAAATACAAGGACATGAAAACAACTTTACCTATGAGAGTAATAACTCCATGAAAATAAAATCTAGAAATGAGTAACATGTGGTAAAACAGCTTATATAATATATACAACTGAAAAATAAATGTTCTAATTAAAATGTAAGTTACTTTGCCAATAGAAATTGCAACTACAATGTACCGCCACTCTTTCAAGGAGAAAAATGGAGGAGTAAAGATAAAATATGATCTGAACAAAAGAGAAACAAATGATGGCAGGAACTCTATGACCTATAGTCCGTGACCTTCAGATCCAAACGGGTAGTGTACCTTGACACGCTCAGAAGCCTGAAGCAGGCAGCAGCTGTTCCTAAATAACTGCAATTTACTACAACACTGAAGATAATATAAATTTCTCCTCAGAAAGCATTTTCAGAAACAAGTAATTAAAGTTGCTTATGTCAATTAGTGGGTCTATAAATGAAGACCAATAAAGTGAAAATAAAAGTGTGACATGAGTAGAGGTAGGGTCGGGGAAAGATGTCTCTTCAAAACAGAGAACTTTTAAAACAGTATTTGCTGGCTATTCAAATGCTTTTGCCAATTATCATTATGTTCAACCAAAAGCGTTCCTATAGTGAAATCCATTGACATATTTCTGCTGCATTTTCTATTCGACTCAAGTTTATTTAGGGTACTTATGTATTTCTAGGACCACTTGGAATTTCAAAATAACAATAAGCACAAAAGCAACCCGGAAGAAACATTAAGATACTGTATAATCTATAAAATCCCTCAAACATTTTTGCATTTCAAGTCCATTTTGACACTGGCTTTCTCATTATTGATGTTATAATGAGAATCAGGCTAAAAAAAAACACTTTTGCTTCATTAGGGTAAACCAGCTGAAAAGTTTCCGCTCCCACCCCTCACCCCACATTTCCCTTCAGAAAATTTCCAGACTACCTCTGGGAGATTCTAACAATATTACTTTAAGTTGGGCCCTGGCTGCATTGTAAGTTAAAAATTTTATTCTAGTGACATCTATAAACTGAACCATGGTTTCTGACTGATGGTGACAAACTAGAAATAATTTATTGATTCATCTTAGTAGCAGAACTGATGTTAGACTAATGATACTCACTGAAACCACTTCAAATTGTTAGTCTTTTTCCATACTAACCAATTTTGTCACTTTCTCTGTGCCTCTCCCTTGATCTGCTTCTCATGCTGAGTCTTCATTTGAATAGCTCTGGGAAAACTCCTTAGAAAGTGGCCTTAATCAAGTGCTGATTGGATTGGAGAGAGGAGAACTTTGTAAGGGATATTAGGTAATATTTGAGGGAAATTGGATACACACATATATGGAGGAGGCACTTGTCTTTGTAACTGCATTTCAGTTAACCATGGTCTTCTACCATTAATTTAGAAAAGGAAAAATGACTATACTGTTTTAGGCTTTAAATACTTTGGTGGAATAAATGAAGAAAGGCAGGAAAAAAAGAGTAAATCTAGAGATAAAGGGAATAGGGTAACTAAGAAAGCTTAAAATCAGCTGTGGTAACAAATAATAGTGATTTAAATAAGAAAGATCCACCACAAATATGAAAAGAACTCTTCCCACACTATCCTCATTCAGAGATCCAAAGTGCACTTCCGGCATGAGAGGTTACATAAATTTCACCTCAGCTCTTAAATCCTGCTCACATTTCATGGCCAAAGGACTTCAGGCATCACTCCTGCTTTCAAGGGCAAGCTTGAAACTAGAACGTAGAATGGACTAAAAACTAGAACCTAGAATCTTTAGTAAAACAGTTAATGTCTAACAAATTGGTTATTTGCAATTAGAAATATGATCTAGTTAATCTATATATCATCTATGTAGCTACACAAATATAGTATATAAGATTAGATATAACCATTGATTTTTTGGGGTTGGAGATGACCTACACATCTAAATCCAGTGCCCTGCACACTGGAATTGCACTACTTTAGGGTTATTTTCTAATAAAAAATTTGAAATGTATTTATTTTATTTTTCTGTGGAGGAAAATACAAAACCAAAACAAGCAAAGACATAACTGTAAAAGATATTAGGGGAGGTGTGACTTGAAGAGATAATCATATTGTTAACATATTTTAATAAGTAACTTTTATAAAAAATAGTGTTGTAGTCTTTTTATCTTAAAACAAAAGTAAGTGTGTAAAAATATTTGAGAAGTTTGGTTTAAAACTAGCAATTTTAGAATTTTTGTTACATAAAACAGCTTTGAAACTCTAGCAGTAAAAATATTATTTTTCAAAATTTCTATTAATACTTCCTGAAAATTTAGTAACACATTGGTATAATATTTTAAAACTTGTTACATGGAGATGTATACATATATTAATATTTACTGAATAAAGTTTGTCTACAAATCATTGCTTAGTTGGGACTTACAACATTGATATTCTTGAAGGACTTGATATGATTTTAGGGATTCCTTGATTTGAAGGACTATGATTAATAGGGAAGCAGGGGATTGTATAAATGTTTAATAACTGACAAAATTAAATGATTGGGTTCAATTTTTCCTGCAATTCAAACTCTAATCCTGAATCTAATATCAAGTTTAATTATTTCAAAAGTAAGTTTTTATATTTTAAGAAATATTTTACCCTCAATTCTAGGTTCCCATATTGTAGGGGTAAAGGTCTATAATTAAAAAAAACAATAGATCTAGCCTAAGTTAATATACTGTTCCAAAGAGCAAGACTACAAAATGAGAAATGCTAATAAGAATATTTTAAGACACTTTAATTTGAATTACTCTAGATAGGGATAAGAGTCATTAAAATGTAAGCCCATAAAAACAAATATCTTATTACTTTACTATTTTTTTGCTAAGGGGCAAATATATAGCGATATCATTTTAGATTTTAAAAAACCTAACAGTTAAAAATAAAAAAAAAAAAACCTCTTAACAGCAGTTTTTTATTATCCATATGTTTTTAAAACACACACTCATAGGAATTAGGCATTCAGTATATAGACCCTAAACTTTGAGCAAAGATGACTTCTTGGTAATTTCATCTATGACATTTTAATGAAGCAATCATAAAAGAAAATTTGGAGTTCTTGTGGCCAGGATCTCAAAAATCAATCCACATTTTCCTGAGTCAAAACAACAATGTGACCAGGAGTAAACCCATTCTAACCAAATAACTATTCTCAATCTTTAATTTGGTGGTAACTATGTCTTTTGTGTTAGATAATTTATATGCGCGTTCGTTCCTAACATTCAGGCATTTCGAATGCTGAAACAATTCAGCATATTTTTCTCCTGTAGCCCACTCTCCCCCTATGCTGACTGTTAGATTTTGAAATCCAGTCCTTTCTTCTGCGCATCTGGCATAAATCTTCATCAGACACGAAGAAGGAGGGGCAAATTCTGTGGTCTGCATAAGAACAGCATGACAGCTGCCAGTTTAATCCCTTGACTATGCAAAAATTTCTTCAAGGAGGGAATCCCACTTAACATGCAAACCGTCAAGACTGATGCATTTGGTTTCTTTCCATCTTAGTGATATTAATTAGAATGAAACAGAACAGCATCCTTTTTTATCTTGTCCTAAAAAACAGCTAAATTTATAGAAAAGACATTTTGTTATGTCAGCATCTAGTTGACTCAGATTTACATAGTAAGTTGAACTTGAATTGCATACTTACAGAATGGTAAATTCTCACATATTGACTTTGAAAACACTGTTCAATAGCATGTGCTCAACTGTGTTGGTAAAAATGTTAAGGAAGTTTGAACCAAAATGTAGGATGGGGATAAAAATGAGGGGTGGTACCATGAATAAACACAGATCATTTTCAGCTTTCACATTTGGACTTTTGTTTTTTTCTTGAAGCATCCACGATCTTTTACTAAATAATCCTCACCAGCAGGGCACTGATCTGGACCATCCCTGTGATTCTGGGCAGAACTCCACTTACTAGAAACCTTCTATGCTTCGCTCCGCCAAATTATAACTATTTGTCCTTTCGTGACATTTTCCATGACTACAGTCTTCTTCAGTAATGCATTCCAGCAACTCACAAGCCTTGGAACCAGAAAGAGATACTACTAAATGGAAACTTCCAGAGAGAAAGTCAAATACTGTTCCTATTTATTATCCTGGAATTAACTCCAAAACCAAGGCAGAATTATTTTATTTCATTCTGTGGTCAGCACCCCTGGGTGCAGTGGCCATAATCCAGATTAGATCCCAAGACTATTCTGAAATCTTTGTTTTTATTAAGGAAAAAACTTGAAAAAACTGACTATTTGTAGCTCCCTTTTTTGCATTTATAATCTGTTAAATTTGCAACTGTTTCTCACTTTAACCCATGACATCAGAGACATTCTTGGGACAATGAGCATCTCATTAGAATCACCATCAAGTGCAACCTGTTATTTACAAGTCTCAGTCTTACTATAAATTTTCTTCAGCATGTCTGAGTGTAATAATAACATTGTCAAGTACTCCTCTAAGTGCTTTACAAATATTAGTTCATGGTGTTATACACTCTGGACAATGCAGATTTCCTTGACAGCTGCCTCCCACAGAACTCTATTTGTGCTAGGTCTCCTCTCCACTTTCAGAACCAGATGGACCTTGGAGAGGAAACACCCCACAAGTTGGACAATAACTGGAACTGCAGGACATTCAGTTCTACCCTGAGTGAACTTTGGTCAATAGAAAACAACAGATGAGGAACCCCAAAGATAACTTCTTTGCAAAGGGGTCTTTGTCCTGAGGCTGTCCCTTCCTCCCACTCTGGAGGGTAATTTTCTTGTAGGAAAAAACTTGCCTGCCAAGAGACTTGCTGAGTCTCTCAGGGCTTGCTTGAAATAGCACCCAGATTGATACATATCATCACATGCACCCTTTTATCTATTTTGTTATTGCAGTTCCTTTTTCACTCATTCTTACTACTTTGGCTGGGCTAGGACCACTAAATTAAAGGATTACTTTCTCAAGTCTCCCCTCGTTCTGCTTTATAGAAGCACTGGAACAAGGTGTTCTTTTAATCTTCATAAAAGTCTATGAGTTGGGTAGTATGATTTGCCCCACTGTAAAATAATAAAGTTAAAGCACAATGCAGTGAGTTAACTCTCGAATTAACACAACTTATAAAAAACAGATCAGGATATAAATACATACATTTAATTCCAGAGAATATATTCAATGTTTTATGATAGTGTCTGGATGAAGAAGTCAGTTTGGAGAGAAAATTGTATCAGTTCCATCTACACAATTCCAAAGAATGATTCAGAGGAGAATAAACATTAGCGATGATTGCATTAAGTACCAGATAGTGACACAGAAAATGTGAGAAGTGAAATTTCGCTTCCCAATAAGATCTGCTCTGTAATTGAAAGCACTGTTTGCTAACTGCTTGCATTGGTATACAACAGGGTAGGAGAGAATTTTAGCACTAATAATGTTAAAATATTCTAAAAGGATCAGAAAAATAAGCAAACAATATTTGGGATTACCAGAGACTTTTAAATAAACCATAGGCTTTTGAATTACCATAGGCTTTTAAATAAAGAATTGTGCATAGGAGCCTCCCCAGTGGCGCAAGGAACTAAGTTATAGCACTATGAAGCTATAGGCAGCTACTGCAGCAAAAGTTTGATCCACATGGCATAGCAGACCTCTCCTGTCTCACCTGCTGCTCCCCTCAGCAGTGTATTTTTTGTTGATCTGCCTGCTCTGCTCCCCATACTGCCTCAGGTGAATCTTCTCACCTCCCCTGTATCTGTGGCCTGCACCCCAGCTCTTGTATGCATAAATAAATAATATTTTTTTAAAAAAGAAATTATACATATATTCCTTTCTCTATATAGTTTTCAAGTAGCAATTTATAACAGAGCATAACATTATTGAATAAACAATCCAATTATAATTTAGGACTAAAGATTTATTAATAGCTATTCCTATGAATTTTACACTATAAATCTTTTTTATTTTAGAACTTTCCTTTCAAAAAATCAAGTCTCCTAAATCCTCAAATTAATGTAGTAGTGCCAACACCCATTAAATAAACCTAAAATGCAGTTATCATAATAAAGTTATAAAACAGGGTAATAGATATCTGACTGGGGAAATATAAAATTAATATTTTCTCACTGTGGTTTAGAATTTGAAATAGCAACATTAAAAAGTTGGGAAATACAGTATTTGTTCCTAGTAATATTTTCTTACATATGTGCAATAATAAGTCTGATAATTCACTTTTATTGCAGAATAGACTGTGGTCTACCTCAAGTACATATAAACCATTCCATTCATTCCAAAAAAAATCAATTACAGTTCTTGAAGGAAAATGTGGAGGAATCTCCAAGTCCAGTTGAATTTTTGAGAGTTCAAGCTTCAAACACCATGTTGTTCATCCCACAGTCTAAATATGTTTTGAATCCTCAACCCTGTACTTCCTACTTCATCAAATGTTACTTATTTTTCCTTTACATTTTCTCAGTTTTAACATTTGTGTGTATGTGTTTTCAGAGCTTCAAAGTTGTGCTGTATTCTATTTGCAATTGTAATGCAACCAATATGATTCTATATTTTGACCACATGTTGCAGATATACACCTTTTTAAAAGAGAGGCATCATTTTTCCAACTCCCAGTTACATGCAGCTGCCTTGTATTATGAGTCCCAATATGCCATGAACCAAAGGGACCTAATATTAGGGAAATGGAGGCACAACTGAATGTCCCCTATTTAACACAGAAGGCAAGTGGGTCTGCCTCTTTGGCTTTGCCTGTCTCAACTTGCACCCAGAGAGTTAGAGGAGAACTACAGAGAGACATGTAGAGACACTTGGAAGAGCCATGTGGAGGGTGTCCTTGGCAGGACAAGGCAGGCCCTTGATGTGGTCTCTCCTTGACATGGTCTCTCCTTCTGTCCCATCTTTCTGGGTCCTACTTAACTCCTTTCTTCTAGTTCCCCTGAGACAGTATCTTAGACCTGTGTCAAGCTGCCAGCCCTGAGATGCCCTACTTTGAACTGACCCTGTTTGACTGGATATTTGCCCATGAGGGGATGGATAATTTGGGGGGTGTTGGTAATATTTTCCTTCTCTTTTTGTGCACAGAAGTCTATTAAAAGTCTTTCACATTTAAAGCATGCTTCCTTTGCCATTGCACAACTGATGACTAGACCCATTTCAGTATGTTAAAAAGAATCTGACAGCCAATATCAAACACATATTAAGAACATATACATGTCAAAAATAACTGCATTAAAAAATGGACTAAGGATATGAATAGACACTTCTCCAAAGATGACATACAGATAGGCAACAGTCACATAAATTTCATCATCATTAATTATTAAAGAAATACAAATCAAAATCACAAAATATTGCCTTACAGCTATGAAAATAGCTGTTCTCTAAAAGACATGAAACAAGTTTTAGCAAGAATGTCAAGAAAAGAGAATATGTATTTTGTTGCTGGAAATGTAAACTGGTACAACATGTATGGAAAAATTTTGGAGTTTTTTTTTCTTTTTAAATTAAGAATAGAAATATCAAATGATTATCCCAATTCTGAGCATTATCCAAATAATATAAGAACACTAGTTAGGTATGAAAAATACACTGTATGTCAATTGCAACATTATTTTGAATAGTGAAAATATGAAAACAACTAAAGTGACCGTCAATGGATAAAAGATAAAGAAATCATACACATAGACACATACAATAGAATACTACTCCCCTATAAGTAAAAGACCAACTCTTGCCATTTGCAACAACATGGATGAATCTTGAAGATATTTATTATGATAACTGAAATAAATGAGTCAAAAAATCACAAGTACCATAAATTTCACTTATATGTAGAAGATACATACAACAAATGAATGTATAAAACAAAACAAAAGGAAATTCTTACTATAACAAAAGGGTGTTACCAAAATGGAAGAGGGAAGGAATGTAGGTAAAACATGTAAAAGGGGTCAATTTCATGATGTAGTGTATACAAATGTTAGATTATGAATCTGCCAAATTAAAGCCTATATAGTCTTATAAACCAATGTTACTTCCATAACAATTTTAAATAGCTAGAGATTGATCCATGATAATGATAGAGGAGGACCTTGAATTCGCCTTCCCCCATGGACACAACAAATCCATAACTACACACAGAAAAATTTACACAAAAGGTGAACTGAAAAATCAGACAAATGAAGAATTAATATCAATAGAATCTTCATTAGTGACCACCTATGGACTTAATGTTTGTGTTCTCTTGAAATTCATATGCTAAAATCATAGCCCACAGGGTGATAATATTCTGATGTAGGACTTCTGGGAGGTAATTGTATTAGATTGGAAAATGAAGATGGGAGTCTCATAATAGTATTAATGCCTTTAGATAACATAGATCTCTTTCTCTCTCCTCCATGTGTAAGGAAACCAACTAGGCTGGCACTCTGGTCTTTCCAGTGGACACTTTCCAGTGTCCACAACTATGAAAAATAAAGATTATGTAAACCACCTTGTATATGGTATTTTTGTTATAGCAGCCTGAGCTAACTAGAATAGGCCTTTAGGAAAATTAAATGTAAATCTTTATAAAGCTTTAGAAGAGTGCTCGACTGTTAGTGTTAGGAGTATTTTTTATAAATTAAAATTGTCCTGCACTAAACAGGGGTCTTTACCTCTGCTAGAAAATTACTTTGGAGAGATGTAAAATCAATGTGATAATTTAAGCTAGTTAAATTATTCAAATTCATTTAAATAAAAACTTATGTATATCAAAATTTTAAACTTGAAAGTGTTTGCATGAGATATTTTCTTTAATGATCAGGATCTGTGATAGAGTAGGAGAATAGGAACTCATTCTAGGAGAAAAGTAAAGTCCTCTGTGTCTTTAAGATACACTAAAGCACATTCAGAAGAACAGACAGTTGAACATTATTGTCAAGGAAAGAGTCAGCAAGTTTGGTAAAACAGGGATGGTAGGACGTTTGGCATTGTATACACATAATAATTTACCACCAGTTTTACTTTTTCAGTTTTTATCCAGTGAATGTCATGATACATAAACTCACATCCATGGAAAATAATCCCAGGGAGAAGAGTTGGTGGAAAAGATGGGTAACGTCTTCTTTTGCTGTATTTGATACAGTACTGAATTATATTATACAACTTCCACTTTACTAAAGAACTAAAGAATACACATGTCATTTTAATACTCTAGAATAAGTAATAAGTAGACCATCATCAAATATTAATATTTACAAATGTTTTAGACTGTCCTAGAGAATTTGAGATGTTTAAAAATTTGATTTTTTTCTGTATTTCTAATATCTAATGTACTCTCTAAAGCAGCTCCTACAGATAAATATATCTACAATGCTGGGTCAAAAGACAGGAAATCACATATCAATCTTCTTCAGCTTAGGTGGGCAAATACAAGTTGACTAACCAAGAAGATTTCTATGGCTCCAGTACTGCAAGTGCATCCAAGCTCTATGTGATCAGAAATAGATGGTGATGTCTATTTCTAATTGCTGTCAGGCACTCTAAGAGAGGTTGGGTCACAGTGACCCAGAAGAGTACAAACCTGACAGTGAGGTAGCTCAGCATTTCCACAAAAGTGTATCCTCTCATCTTTATATCAGATTTGCTTTAAACATTTCATTAATTAAATGAAGTCCAGTGCATTTACTGTTGGTCGAGACCCCATATTTTAAGTTTTTCTATTAGTTTCCACTATATTTCCTATATTGTTTCTTATAACTGTCCTTTTCTTTCATGTTAAAAAAAACTATTAGGAATTTCACTGGAATGTTTTTATATCACTGATAGATGTAAGGAGAAATGAAAGATTTCAATATTTTTATATTTTAGAATAAAATATACCTCCCTATTGTTGGTAGTCTTCTGTTCCATTATAGGTTTCAAGGTTGTTAATTATATGCTTTCAATAGTGTCCCAACAGGCCTTGAGTTGGGACATTTCTAGATTTTCTTTCACTTTTTTCATAATTTTAATTGCATTTATGTACAGAAAAGCTAGCAAGTTTATGCGTGAAGGTTTTTAAATGAATTCATTAATAATAAAAAGATCTTCATAGTATTGTAAAATACTAGTTTTATATCTTTGGTGGAATGCCTGGGGAAAGCATAGAAAGAGAGTTATTAGATTCATTGTAATATTTGCAAATTCCCAGCACTTAGAATTCCACAGGTTTCTGAGCAACTGGATCATATCACTACTTAAATTTTCTTTCTATATGAGTCTATATTTCACAGTGATATGAGTCTTCTTTATAAAGTTTGTTAAAGCACAATTCATGTAATCCATAGAATTTGAGCATTAGAAGCCTCAGACATTATGAAATCTAATCTATTAAACATTTCCCAGACTTCAAGATATAGTGAAGCCTTTAAAAATATTGTACTTATTTTTTTTTTAGTTTTCTTATTAAATATAGACATTGAAAGTTCACCCAGGCCCCTTATCCAGGGCCCCCTGGGTGGCAGTTCTGAGAAGGGGCTATGCCAAAGACAGCAGCCAGCAATGATAAGCTGGTACCTGGTAGTCGCTTCCCAGGTGAAATAGTAACCCAGAGCAAATAACAACCCCTAACTGACAGGGGACATATGACTCTCTGGTACTTTTCCATTGCTACCCCCTGACCACAGAGCAACATGTGACTTGCCGGTATTTTTCCACTCAGGCCTGGCAGAGAGGGGGCATATTAAAGACCCCTAGCCTGTACGCTCGGTGTGACTTCTCAACCCCCACCCTGGGGATCGGGAATTTCACCCAGGGGTGCAATAAAGATTCCTGCTGGTCAGAAACATGGCCTGACTCTTTCCTTCTCTCTCTCTCTCTCTCTCTCTCTCTCTCTCTCTCTCCCTCCCTCTCTCACCCAACCATGCCATAATCTTTCAGACATAATTATTCCATTGTTCCAATAACTTTGATTAAACAGATTGTGCTATATCACATACTCAGTAGAGTAGATCATCATGGTCCAACTACTTGGGAGCCTTCATTTTATAAAAATTACAAAACTGAAACCAGGAGTTCTTGGTACTTGCAAGGCAATTCATATCCTCAACAATATATCTGAGTCAATGGTTCCTCTAAGGTTGGGATTAGAGCCCAGGTGAAGGGTTTATATGTGTCAAAAAGAGATTACTCAGAGAGTCTTGGAGAACAGACTGACCATTCAGTAAATTATCTCCACCAAATTTCACAGCAAAAATCTTAAATTCTTATTACTTAAGGCACAGGTGAACCATTATTTTTTGTATCTGTCAAACCATAAACAAGTCAACCCCTATGGTCCCACAGTCAAAAAACAGTTCAGACACTAAAGATGGGACACAATTACTAAGTAGCTGAGCTAAGAATTGGAAGAAAAATCTCATGCTTTTGGCTATAGTATTCATTTGGCTATCACCCATTCCTAATGGGCTAGGGTCTTCAAGCAGTTTTCTCTTTTCCTTGCTATTGTCCACTCTTTCATATAGCTTTATTTTAATAATTGTTTATCTTACAATAAGATTCACATAGGGCTTAAGTTAATTAGGCTTTCAATGATGTGAATGAAGTATGGTGAAGAGATGTCGGCATCATCTACTGTCACTTCAGCTGGTCCATTGCCTGTTTGGGGTGTGGTAGTTATGCTGGCTGAGTGACAGATATTCTTTAATGATGGAAACTGGCAAAGTTCAGTAACTTAGATGAAATTCATGAAGGCTGCAAAGTACCATTACATATTCAGGTATTCTATGTATTCATCACTATGGGTGGAACCACCCATGTGGTAAGTAAGAAGAGTAGTTAGGAATCCCTGGCTATATGTCCAGTATTTTGTGTTTAGAGGAGGGCAGTAGTTTTTTGTTTTTGTTTTTGTTTTTTTTTTTTCATTTTTGACTATGTCTTCATATGCCCTTCATGACCTAGCATGCTGCTCTTGACTTTGTTCATATGCATCTCTATTCTAAGGCTTCCCCATCTGGCCAGCACAGTGGACAATCAATCTTTTAAAATTAAATTCTGATAAAGTCTTCTCTTTAACTCTTCTTTTATACTTTTCCCCAGAAAGCCATTAGCCATGTCAACTAATGATTACAAGCAGTGTGTAGAAGACATAAAGCAATGATTCTCAAGGCCTGGATATAATGAAAATAAGGTTTTCTAAAACATTTAAACTTTAACATGAATGTTTAAAGAATTGATACAGAAATATACACAGAATAAGAAGTCAGAATAACTTCTGGACTATAGATGTTCCACACGAATAGAATTGTTGTAAGTAGTACAAAGTGGGAATAGTGAGGAAGGAATTTGTGTGAAAGGAATGTGATTCACTCTCTGCCAAATTATTCAATGAATGAGGATTGACCTAGAGATCACAAAAAAAAAAAAAAAAAAAGGAGAGGCAAAGACCATCAGAACATAATGCTGTAAATCTTAACGAAAGTGAACATTTCATTTTAAAACATATGTAATAATCATTATGGAGCGAACATTGAGAGAGAAAAAGATAGAATTCTCACTCCTGACCATCAGGAAAATGAGTCCAAAAAGAAAGCTCCTAAGGGAATGGTATTCTCAAAGAACAGTGAACTTTCAGCTTAGAGCAATATGATAAAAGTGGTTGATATGTAATTAATGACTCTTTGTTAAATTTAAAAGCAGTTTCTTGGATTTAAGTGGCTATTGAACAATGAACAGAGGACATATTTCGTTCTACTTGTAATGGGTTTTGCCAAGCAGTAGAGATTCAATGTAAGACTTATCCTGGTGGTACTACATCAGTATATTATCCAGCAGGTTTTGTGGAAGTGAAATGAACATGATCATAAATAAATGAGGCTCAATGAGTAAAAGTTCCTTGCTCTATATTCTTCTTACCAAAAAAAAAAAAAAATCATCTAATAATTTGAATACAACTTCCTATTCTTAGAAAACAAATATGAATGCTGAATTGTCCTATTGATACAGGGCAGCAAGGGGCACTAAATTCGGCCAACGACAGTGCCCAAATAGTTTACCGGTCACTGTCTGAGTTCTTCACCCACATGCCCAATTGCAAGAAAACTCAGGTTCAGAGAACAATAATGGTATTCATTTAACAAGCCAGGGAAAATAAAGAGTTACTGAGACCACAAATGGCTATTTACCTCATCAGAAGCAGTGTCCAGTGTTTTAAAGTCCTAAACACAAAGGCTCCCAAGGTGGTGTCTTCCCACCACTGTGGGCTTGGAGCATGTGGCAGCCAGACTATAGGCCAGGATCCAACTCATGAAAACACAGAAGACACATCAGGAGATGCTCATAGAGCTGCTGAGATGAGCCAGCACAGCACCAGACAAGTGACACTCAAGACAGCGGCTGTAGCAGCCAAACGACCCAGCAAAAGGCCACACTCACAGCTCAGGGAGGCGCCCGGTTCTGGGTCCCCTACCCTGCCAGGCTGTAACAGCAGCAACACTGGGAACAGTTTCAGTAGCTCAGCTACTTGCAAAGCCTTGGAACTTTTCTCTCTGAGGTTGGCTGTTCGAGCCTCTCTCTGTCCTTCAGAGGTATGCAGTAACCTTCTGGAAGATCAGCATGGTGCAGGCAGAAACTGCTGATCCCAGAATCACTGAAGATCCAAAAACACTGAAGTTCAGAACACTGAATCCTGGGTGCTGTTTCTGTAGTCCCTTACATTTCTTATCAGCATCTCCACCCCACTGACACTTTGTTTGTATTTGCCTGGGGCTACCAAGGCTTACCAGCATCCCCCTTCAGGGGCCACCACCTATAACAGCTACCTGTTATACTATAATAGTGGTTCCTTCCACAAGTTAGTATATTATTATATACTGTTATTCACTATCAATTTTTGCTAACTCTTGACATAAAATTGGAAACCGGAGAGGATCATTTCAGAAATGCTGAAGAGATATTTTTCAGGCAAATCTTGACTTACTTTTTTTACTGCAAATAATTTCATGAACACGAATTATCTCTATACACTGAGCAAATCTTAAGGAAGAAATGATTCAGTTACCTGCAAATAAATTATATTTTTTAAGTGTCTTGTCTATTGGTCTATTTAATTTGAAGGTTAGAAATGGTGACTGGTTATCTTTGAGATCCACAGCATCTTGTGCATTGTCTGGCACATGTTAGGCGAACACTTAATAGTTTTGTTTGTTTGTTTGTTTGTTTTTAAGGAATCCAACAATGCTGTGGGCTGAATGTTTGTATTCCCTCAAAATTCAAATATGAAACCTAATCCCAACATGGTGGTTTTGGAGATAGGACTTTGGAAAAAGGGATTAGGTGGTGAGGGCAGAACATCTAGGAAAGACTTTAGTGGCTTTTTTTATTTAAAAAGAAAACATCCCCAGAGAGATCCTTTGCTGAGGAAGCAGACACTAAATCTGCCAGTTTCTTGTTTTCACACTTTCTAGCCTCTAGAATAGTGAAAAATCAGTTAATTTTGTTAATAAACTACCTAGTCTATGGTATTGCTAAAACATGAAAAGTCTAAAGTGAACAGTTTATATATCTAGCATTAAAGATCCAAATCTGAGAAAAAGGAAGGGGGCAGGGAAAGTTTGTAAGAGCAAAAGGAATCAGTGCCAACTGACCAAGCAAAAGTCAAAACAATCACTCAGATAAGACTTATAAGATCCACTCAGTTTAGGCCCAATCCCTAGTTAGTATAAAATGAAGAATCTTAGCGAAAAAAAAACAAAAATCATTCCTACTTTCAGAAAAGATACTGTCTAGCTTGGAGGTAAGGGTAAGGAGTAAAAATTGAAGCATATTAAATATTATGGAAAATTCAAGCACAATCCATGAAATTACAAAAGCAATGACAACATGAACTCAAACAAAGGATAAAAATCACTGTGGATTAGAGATCTACATATGGTCAAAAGGACCCAGATCTGTACCTAATCAAATAGTCTAAGCACAGAAAGGAGTGTTCCCAGTCAAAAGAATAGCTCTTTATGTTTTATTTTTCAAGTCAATCTTTTTACCGTTAGTCAACTCATTTCTCCTAAAGGTCTCAGAGAAACAGTAAACAATGGAATTGTTATTCTAACATGAGTAGAATCTTATTTTGATGAAATTATTTCCTGGTTTTTAATGATCACTAGATTATCAACGAGAGACATTCTGATCCCCATTTCTCTACTGAGAATATCATTCAGACACAACCCTAGGAAAGATGAACTATTCTTAATATATAAATGCAATTTGTCAGCAATTCGTTAAATAAGAATTGTGCACTCTTTCCTTAAGACATAAATTTTAGTTATAGTTGTATCTTTTGCTTTATTGTAAATTTCTTTATATTTTATCCTCTGTAATATTCCTGACTTTGATTTATCCAAGATGTTCAAAGGCTTATATTAAAGATAAATAAATTGATGCTGGACATATCTCATTAAACATTCTTGTAGAATAATTTTTGATTGGCAAGAACATTTTTGGTCAAACTTACAGTTGATTTCCCAAGGTAATTTTTTTCAACTCAAATTCAATTAGTCTTATAAAACGTGAGTCAGTCACATCCATCCAATACCAACATGCCCAATCCAGTAGCATGTGGAGCTGGTGATATGTCTGAATGTCAAAAATAGCGAGTACACCTTCAATTTCCTTTTGCTCATTCTGCTTAATGAAGTTCAATTAACCAAAGAAAAATTTGATCTTCTAGAGAAAATATCAGTGATTACTGAAGCAAAAGATTATAGCTTCTGAAAAATTTGGTTGGAAGAAAAATCAGAATTTATTTTTGTCTTAAAATAGATTTAATGACCTCCTTAATGTATTTTAAATAATAACTGGATAAAATCATTGTAGAAACTGTAACAAAAAAATCTCCAAACAGAATAAATCATAATTTTAGGTACTTTTAAAATGATACTTTCTGATTTTTCTTACATAAGTATCATGACTTAGATATTCTCTGCAATACTGTAAAATCTAAATGTCAATTATTGTTTCTACTATTTTGAGATAAAAAATATTCAAAAAAGAAAAAAGATGTAAGTAGAACTATAGAAACCTACTGTACAATCTATTGTTCTTGGTAAAACTTGACTAAGATGAGTATTTTACAATAAAAACAGTATTTCATGCTACTCACCGAACAGTATTTCCCTCCATAAAGATCTAAAGTAAACTATATCTGGGGGGAAAAAAAATTAGCAAGAGGTTTTCTGATAGGAAAATGCAGGGAACTTTCTATTTTGCTAGGACAAACTAGTTAATAAATCAAAAACAAAGAAACTTTTGTGTTCGTGGTTCTACTAACAATTTTAAATAGACTGAAAAATGGATGTGAATCCTGGGACCACGCAGAGCGCTTTTGTTTCTCCTGTCCTGCCTGCCCCATCCTGCTGAAAACAAACATGATTTAAGAAAATGCCTGAAAACAGTGATCTTATTGTGATAATCCTAGTGCAGTTAGATGATTGAGAAGCACAACATGTTCCACAGATGTGGAAACTGTGTAATTCTGAACTTCCTCCAGGAAAGAATGAACTTTGATAGGCTGGAACTAAAGCTTCTCTAAAGGTGTAAAATGACCATGAATTCCCTATTAGTATGGACAACTATTTCAGATATTCACAGCCAATTTAAGTATGGTGGCTAGCAGCTGTTAGTAATGTTGCTGCCTTAGAAAACATATACCTTCTAATAAGAATACATTCCTCACTCCTTTAAGAAGCTATAACTATGTTATTTTTGCTCAACATCTGATTCACTAGGTTTCTTGATTTGCTTAGAAAATTTATATGGACTTTTTATGAAGGACACATAGAAGTTCTTTATAAAAGTTTTACTTTTTAAAAGTTTGAATTTTGATTCAAAATTCATTTTTTATTTTAGCAAGTTTTAGAGAATAACACAAATTTATACTATTTACAAAGTCTTAGAAAAATGTCTTCCAACTTTACCTAAATTTGCAGACCATAAATTTGACTCTATAGAAAACTGTGCCTAAAGCAGCAAATCACATAAATTAGGGTACTTGCCCAACATGTCATGATATATTAATGATACAGAATGTTAATTCAAAGAGGAAAATTAGTTCAAAGGTAGAAACAGAAAGACCTTTAATCACTCTGTTAGAAATCCTGTTTTTGATTGCACTCATAACATTTTAGATAGTTACATGGTAACTATATCTTTTCACCTAATAGTACTTACATAAAAGCACACTAGGTGCTAATATTAATTCAGTTCTGTTAAATTGGCTTCCATTTAGGTAACTTCAGTATCATAGATAAGGAAAGTGTAGTATATAATATTCTATAGACATCACTCAGTATCAATAGAAGATGAGACAGAATACTGGGGCAGGAGTGGTAAAATTAGGTGCTCCTTATAATTCTAATATGAATTTCTGAAACTATAAGTCATACAATACCAGCAATTGTTCCTCCTAAAATGCATTAATCTTTTAAAGTAGAAATGAATTGCCTTGGTTTCTGGGGACAAGTTGTATCCCGCTTGCTGTACATTGGACAAGTACATGTAGACTATAATAGATGGCTGACTCAATTTGTATGCCCTGCAAGTCATTTCATCATCAGCTGTTCAATTAATCACACTTTACATCCAGTTGAGGAAAAGTTATTAGAATTAAGGCACTGCATGTACTTTAGATAGCCCTTTACTTGGGAGCCTTTTTAATGGATTGTTTTGGGAACTAAAATGATGATATTCATAAATGTTACTGTATTTGTTTGCATGTCTATATTCAGCATCATAATAAAGGAGTATTGTTATTTTTCTAAAGTATACATTATCACATGATGTAACAAAATATGAAATCCAGGTGTAGATTCCCTGACAAATAGTATCTTACATTTGTAGCAAGATTTCAGACCCCTGAAGCCTGCCTTCAGTCCAGCCTATTTTGTTTTAACTGGGCATTTGCTCATGAGGCTATGCATGGTTAATTTGGGGAGTTTCACTGGAAAGCTGTTATTTGAAATTGTTCTCTCTCTTACTGAATACCAATTCTATTAAAATATTTAATAATAAGAGTCTACATTCTTTGTCTTTGTGTATGAATAATGGAACCCCTTTTTAGATGTACCCTTTAACAGTCTGGGGTCCCTAGGACCTCTTGGTCATATACTATCAGTAAATTAAGTTGTTTATATGTGCTTACTTTTAGGAAGATTACACTATTTATGTCCTTTCCAGGCTTCCCTTTATCTCAGGTTACTACTATTACTTTCATATTTTTCCTTGAGATTTTATAATAGATTAATTATGGAAAACTCAAAATTAAAATTCTCATAAGAATCAAGTTACAATGGAAAGTGTTCAGGCAGTATTCAAAGCAAAAGGGATATCTAATTTAAACAAATTTCTGCCACCAACTTCTCTCTCCCCACTTTTGTAATTATGCAAGTCTCCTCTCTTCCAAGGAGTGCTTGTCTCTTTTACTGCCCCATCTCTTGGAATCTCAGAGAAAACCAACCTGACAAAGCATTGTAGACAGGCTACTACTCTATGATGTATAGTATAGTCCACATGTGAGAACTCTTTGATTTTCTAAATTACCAAACATTATCACTATAGCAAGTCATAAATGATAAACTATAAGTGAAAAAAATAGTTTTTGAGATATTGATCTTCAATAGTCAACTGGGCTCTTGTTCACTGTAAGTAATTTGTACCTTGTTATATTACATGAAGTCAAGCTTACAAAATTGAAAATGGACACAGGTTTTGGAAACTTGTAGTATCTAGTGTGACAGAAACATACATAGCATGAATGCTGTTTTATTTTCACTGTAACAAGGGTTTCTGAAAGTGAATTTAAGAAAAAGAGAAAAATACAGAAATAAAACAAATTCTGTATCTTTTATTTTTAAAATGTTATTATCTTGACAAGTTATGTCTTTCACTGCAGCTCAGTGGATATTATCATAGGAGAGGAAAAGGCTAATAGCATAAACAGACAATTTCAAAACTTATATTTCGAAGAGAGCATCCATTTAGATCAAACCACATATTGCCATGTAAAGTATTTCCTAACAAATGAGGCAATTGAGATGGCCATAATTATTTGTTGAAATCTAGTTGTTTTGAAAATCAGTGCTGCCTTTATAATCCATTCATAAAAAAGACTATTTTATTAGTTCTGTTTTTATCCCAAAATAAACCATTCTAAAAAAAATAAGTAATGGCATTTAGTCTACTCACAAAATAGACCACTTTTGGAATGTGGAAACATAAGGGAAGATAACAGTGATAAAGAGAGGTCCAAGGAATCCAAACCTCTTTGCCTAAGTCAGCCTTATTTGTAATAAGCTTGTATAAATTATTCTCATTTTCCAGGAGTTCTTAACAATCTTAATTTCATTTATTCCTCATCTAAAATGACCACCTAAGCACACATGGCCCAATTCCAGCTCCAGTTAGTATAGTGAAGAAATGGCAAATGTCATAAGAAAGCTTAATTGACTCTTATTTTGATAGTCATTGGTTAATTCTAAATTGTTAAAAGCAATTACTCCAAAAGTAAGGAAAACAAATTCCCACAAGGTTATAGCTATAAGCAAGCTAATAAAATACCTTGACCAATGGAGATAAGTAAAAAGCAAACAAAAATTAAAGACAATATCTACAATATTGTGGTTTTTTAAAACACTTATCTGGCAAGTAAATCAACTAGTAACAGATAATTGATCAATTTGGGATAACACAATGTGAGGATAAATCTTGCTTTTGACTTAGACAGGAAACATGTATCAAATTCTGGATTCTAAGCCTGTCATTTTTTTGGTGCCTCTAAGTGAGGTACCTTCTGTGTAAGCTTTAGAATCCTCATAAATAAATAAATAACAGATACATTCTTCGTATGTCAGCCTAAAAAATTAAATAGTCTAAGGATTATAAAGAGCTTGACATAACATAAATGTTTAGAGAATGTTGTCAATTTGCAATAAATGGTTCAATTTTATCCTTCCCCTCCAAAACCCACACATTGAAGCTCTCACTATTAACACCTTAGATTATGGCTATATCTGGAGATAGGACTTTAAAGAGATGATTAAGTTAAAATGAGATTTTCTGTAAGCAAATTGTGTCCTTTAGCAAGAGTAAATTTGATGCTGCAAAGAGACATGAGGGATACCTCCAAAGAGAAGAGACCAGGTAAGGGCATAGCAATATGGTGACCATTTGCAAGAAAAGGAAACAGACCTCAGGAGTACTGCTGACTAGACTCTCAGCCTGATAAGCTGTAAAGAAATGTTTCTGTTGTCTGTGGTGTCTTGCTGTGGCATTCCAAACAAACTGGTATAGAACCATACACAGAAATAGCAAGCTATCTCAATGTAGACATTTATACATTACTATATGTCAGAGTTATTAGGAAATAGTCCCCCAAATTCACAAACATAATTGCATCTAATCCTCAGAACAGCAATAGTGAATTATTATTCTAATGTCCATTTTTCCAAGAGGCAATTGAGTCACAAAGGGTTGTAATAACGTAACTCAAGCCCAAAACCAAAGACCAATCCATAGTCATTTAAAGAAGTACAAAATTAAAATATATGTATATATATATGTGTGTATGTGTGTGTGTGTTTGTATATGTAGTACAAATTGTGCATGAGTGAAAAAAGAGCATGGAGTTCCACAGACTTTGTTAAGAAAGAAGGAAAAGTCATATAGAATTTAAAAACTGATTTAGGGCCCTCCCTGGTGGCACAGTGGGTTAAGCAATGCAATATGAAGCAAAAGGCAGCCACTGCAGCACAAGTTCGATCCCTGCCTCCAGGCAGGGAGGTGACCCACATGGCACAGCAGACCTCTCCTGCCTCATCCACTGCTACCCTTAGCAGTGTATTTCAGTTGATCTGCCTGTTCTATCTCTGCCCCACTCTATCTCTGGTGAATCCTCTCACATCCCACGACTCTGGCTTGTACCCCAGCTCTTATATGCATAAACAAATAAATCTTTAAAAAAAATTAAAAACTGATTTAGACATATGAGTGCATGCAATCAGCTCTTTTTATAAGAATTCTTCAATGTTCACTTCTGCAAGGAATGTAGATGACACATGCAGTTTTTAGAGCACTTAGAGCTGTTTTTAGTTTATCCTAGACTATAATTTTACAGTCCCGCAGTCCTGTCAGTTCCAAGTATATTCTATGTGATTCCATGGGCACAAACATAATGTATGTATGTATAGCTCAGAAAGAAAGAAATGCTGATTACCTTGTCTGATCCATGGTCGAAATGTTCAGATTTTCAGTTTGAAAACTATTTTGCTGCAGTCACCTGGTGGATGATTTGAATATTTCAACTATCTGTTATATATTAACAGAAACTTGGTTTGATCACTTAACTTATTGTTAAACAATTTTTCATATGGACCTAAAGGATATGAGATAAGAAATTAATATAAATGTTAAGCATCAATTTTTCTTGTCAACTTATTTAATCAGCTAAAGATGGTATTTTAGTTGTAAAATGTACTTTGTTAACAATAGTGTTGTTTTTATTTATTTTTGTTCAACATCCATATGGGAAATTTCAGTGTTACCCTTATACTACTTTAAAAAAAAAAACTAAAAATCTAAAAATTTGATGAAGATCACACACACAAACACACACACACAATATCTTGGTAATTAAAAACATAATAAGGGGCCTCCCTGGTGGCACAGTGGGTTGAGCACCGCACTATGAAGAATCCACGGCACAGCAGAGTACAAATTCGATCCCCGGACAGGGAGGGGACCCATATGGTGCAGCAGACCTCTCCTGCCTCACCTGCTGCTCCCCTCAACAGTGTATTTCAGTCCTTCTGCCTGTTCTGCTGCCCACTGTCTCTGGTGAATCCTCTCACCTCCCATGACTCTGGTCTGTACCGCAGCTCTTGTATGCATAAATAAATAAATCTATAAAAAAAATCTAATATATGCCAGCGTGTAGTCTCCCAAACTTGGTCTCTGGTAGCTTTCCTCTTGACTAGAAACAAGTATTATCCATTTATTTCCTATTTATTCTTTTTGCAAGTTACTAACGCTTTCCAAGTTCTGAAATTTTTAATCTGTAAAGTGGGAATTTACCCAAGATCATTGTAAAGATAGAGGACAATGACATATCCAAAAGGTGGTATATTCCTGAAAAAGTTTGTACTTACTATTTGTCATTTATGACTGTTTTTTACATATCAATATAATTTTATTAAATAGAAGATAAGTATATCATCTTAAGGATCTGTCTTTGTAAAGAAAAAAAATTAGAATATGATGGGTCCATAAAGAAAGCTAAAATTGCTCCAGTGGGTCAAGAAGATTCCATTTTAAATAGTATTTCTAGAGAAGATTCCATAAATAATTTCATTTCCAGTCCCTAATACATATTTGTATGTTTCTTATGTTTTGTATTAAAATAGACTATATAGGCATACAACATGAATACAATTTCAGTAGTGCTAAAATTAATATATATCTTAAGTTTGAAAAGGATTTTATTTAATGTATGTAAGTTTCATAATTTAAAAGTCATAGATTAAAAACTGCATGAAATAATTTTTGGAAAACATTTCTATTGGTTCTGTACAGATAATATTCTTCAGCATGTGGTCCTGAATTAAATGCAAAACAACATCAGGAGCCCTGCTTCAAGAAATAATTAGGCCTTCTGCAGAGTCATTCAACAAAATTATATTATTGTGTTCAACTGAGAGGAGCGATGTAGAATTGTGTTTGTAAAATATAATTGCAGGGACAGCTGGCCCAAAGAAGGAAAAATCTTAATAATATATGTTGCCGAGGTGGTTGGTTGTTTACTCCCCATTATGAGAGTGGTTGATAAGAAGTACAGCCATTGTTGCATAGGAAAGAAAAATTAATTCAGGAAAATAATGATGTAGCTTTTCAAGCAGGTTGACAGAATTTTAACGTGAAATGTATTGTTAGTCATGCAGCAATATGCCTGGAGGATTTGTGTTCCTTGCTCCTACTCCTGAAGTTTCAAATCTCTGTGCTCTTTCTCAGCTGTTTTTTTCTTTTATTTTCTAAACTTCCCTCTTGTAATGTAAACATGGGAAAGAGAAATGGCAGAAGAACAAAGAATAAGCGTACAAAATAGCTCTACTCCCTCTGCTCAAAGCTTTAATAGGAAAATGGTACCACACTGAGATTCTATGAATAGATTGATAATAGTGTGTTCATTTAAACCAAATGGGGAGTCACTATATTTTTGCCATTTTAAAGTCAATTTCACTTTTACTTAGAGATATTCTAGATTTTGTCCACCCTTTATCAAATAGGACAATTTTATCAACACAACCTTTTAATATCATTGTAAAACTCACATGTACTAAAATAAATGTCTTGAACCTAATGAGCATGAATTATACATATAATCGCAGGAAACAGCAGGACTATATTTCATAAACAATTCGCTACCATGGAAGTTAAACACAAATCAAAGGAAGACAAAAAAAATTTTAGTTTACTATTAACTCCAGCTAGAATTATACATTTTATTTTGATATTTTAAAATAATTTTAAAATGTCTTAATTATAAAAAATAAAATAACAAGTAAATATTTATAGCAATAATCCCTAAAACCAAAAATATTACTAAATATACATATTCATCATTTATTGGAAATTGAATTTTTTCCTTTCTAGACAAAGTCAGAATACCCTACTCTGTTAAAATACAGCTATGATTTGCATTTTTCCCTGAAAAAATAAAGTTTTTAGTTATTTTTTACTGGGGTAGCATTGGTTTACAACAATGTGTATGATTTAGGGTTATAGGATCCATCTCTCCAATGTGTTTCATCTTGACTAGCATAAATTCACACACACAGTAGGCAGTTAAATAATATTTGTTGATGGAAAAATTATTAATGGCCAAATGTGCTTAAATGCTTTGGCTTAGTATTTAGAGGTTATTTTTTAAAACTATTAGAGTGACAAATATACTCACTGAAAACAGCAAAAATATTTTCCTTCAAAAATCTACACAGATTTTGATAGGTATATTGGTCCCTAGTGTGCTAAAAGTTGGACTCGTCATGTTTTGTTTGTTTTTTAATACAAACACTATAAAAAACTTTGATTAAATTTTAAAGAACTTAACTTTATATTTCTAATTGTCTTCTTTGTAGAAGAAGGCATTCTTTCCATTTTTTAAAATATTATTACTTTCAGGCATAATGCTTTTTGAGCAGTTCTTAAAACAATTCTGCCTATAAATATAATTTAACAATTATCTTAATATACATAACCTTCATAAAAACCCTAAAATGTAGATTTTATAACTATCATTCATATTAGGCTAAAACTAGAGGTGTTTGAGAATATTTTCAGTTTATTCTATAAGTAATAAGAACAGCCTTGACAGATTCTAAGTTGTTGCTACTATATTATGATTTTGGCAGAGTTATTTTTGTTGGCTTTGTAATATTGGAAATGTACACATATCCCATATATATGTAATCTATTTCTGTTACGTATAATCAATTTAGAAACTGAGCAAAGTAATCCCTCTAAGACTAGAATCAAAACTATTTGACTGGAATTGTTATTTTTCTAAAGTGTTTTATCCAAAGAATATGATTTCTTTTTAATGTTTTTAAATATATTAGTATTTTATTTTATATTTCAACATTCTTAAGGGTGGCTGCCCAGAGTTTTAAAAGTCTGAAGAATAAAGAAAAAACTTGTTTTTAAGCACTCAAATTATTTTTCAAATACAAAATTCAAATACAAAAACAAATACTTTTTTTTGTTTTCCTACTTCCCAAAAATACTTGCATAGTTGTGTCTGGATAAAGTTATTTCTTTATGCTATTCTCATGCTTTTCAGGCAAAGACAAGTTTCTGAATTGGAGAACAAATCTGAAACCATTTTTGTCCAGAAATAAGTAGAAAACACATAAATTACAAAAAAAAGGGCTCATATTATTTCTTCAATAGGTACAATTCAGATATGACTAGTGATGGAACAGACTCTCTGAGAGCCATAATTGTATTCCTATTATGCCATTTGGCTGCTCTTAGCTGCTTGTCTATCTGTAAGCCACATCATGGCCATAGAACAGACTGTCTTTTGTCAAAGCAGCAGTGCTACAGCATAGTTCTTCACAAAGAGAGGCAAATGTTGTCATGTTTATGCCCTTACATTTCATTATTTTTATAAGTTGCTTCTATTTTCAGAGATGAACATTCATCAGGGTGATTTTCATATTCAATGCAACAGAAATAACTATAAAACTCAGTCATTTTTATTATTTTAAGAACTAAATTAGAGGGTCAAAAGAAAACCCAATTTCATTATCATACTCTTAGTACCCATATCTATATATTTGTAGCTGACTGTCGAGAGGAACAAATAGATTAACTACTTTGATCACTTAAATCCATAAACTAAGTCTGTACAGATAATCAGTCCCTACCAGTCCATGTGTGTATTTTTTGAGAAAATTAGAGAATTAAGGGATGAACTTAGCTCTTCTTGCTGTATGCCAGGAAAGTAAAATATGAATGAATCAGTGAAGTCATAGTGAGAGACTATGGAGTTCCATTTGAATACTATGGCCCCTAAAAGAAAAATAAAATCCTTTGCTTTTAAAAATGATTGATGTCTGTTAAATGTATTATTTGAGGATGACTGACGTAAGAACCCAACCTAGATGTCTATGTTTCTGCCATGTTATGTTATGTGACCTGTTACCATTTACTTAATTAGATAGAAATTCCTCATGGAGACAATCACAACTTCCCTTGACTCATCACTTTGTTGTGACTATTAAAATACCTAAGATAGTGTACAAAATAATACACACTGCAAATGATAAAGAGACTTAACAGCAGATTTTTCTCAATAAAACAAAATTGAAAATTGTCTGCTTATCTTATTTAGATGAATTCCTAGTCCCTCCCCCTAACCCTCACCCACCACTGTAACCTGTTGCTTTTTAAACCTTTAGAATTTTCCATAGATCCCCCAAGAATACAAAATAGAAAATTTCCTCGATGATCTTACAGATCATAGACATGAACTTTCCTTATTAGATTGAATGACTACACTGAAATCATCATTGCAGATTGTCTTATGGTCTGCTGTAGCCAAACATTCATAAAGTGTCTTTTGTGTGTGTGTATGTCTGTGTATTTATGTGGTCATATATTTATGTGGTCATATATATATTTATGTGATCAATATTGTGACTATATTTGTATATATTTTGTCTTTATAATAAATGTGCAAATTCTCAACTCCTAAATAATACACTGCATGTAGAAACTATTCTAAACCTACAATCCATATTTTAGAGGAAACCCTTGCACATACATACATACACACACACACAAAGTAGATCTGTTTCCCATAGGATAGCAGAGCAAGACATTACATAGGAAACACAACTAGCTTGTTCCAAAAAACCAGTCTTAAAAAGACATACATTTTATGTCACCATGTAGAAACAATGCTATTCTTTGTAAGGGGGATCAGATAGAAATAAGAGGAAGCATATCTGATAGTTATAATATATTGACCAATTAGACAAAATGGAACAGCAGTGCCCAGCCAACACATGCATCTGCTCTTATAATGTGAAGTACTCTGAGGAATTTGAGGCTTATATAGTAAAGAGTAGGGGAATTCATTCACTTTGAATTGTAGTTGATATTTCAGCTGCAGACAAACCATAAACCTCTTTCACTCTAGAGTAACAACAATCTCCAAAATAATCTAAATCTCATTAAGCAAATGTTGCAATATTCAAGCAAGAAATAAAATGAGATTTTTTAAAAGGTTTTTATTTATTTATGCATAAAACACCTGGGGTACTGGCCAGAGGAGCAGGAGGTGAGAGGATTCACAGGAGGAAGAGTGGGGAGCAGAACAGGCAGATCGACTGAAATACACTGTTGAGGGGAGCAGTGGGCAAGGCAGGAGAGGTCTGCTACACCATGTGGGTCCCCTCCCTGTCCGGGGATTGAACTCGCGCTGCAGTGGCTGTGGATGCTTCATAGTGTGGTGCTCAACTTGCTGCGCCACCAGGGAGGCCCATAAAATATGATTTCTAAGAAAGAAAATCTTTGTTTCCCAGTAACGAAGAGTTGTGTGTTATGTCTTTCCTTGCAAAAGTAGTCAGTCTTAAAAAATACTAGCAAAGTAGATGGCAAGAAAGTAATTTCTGATCACTATGTTACATAGGTAATCTTTCCCTTCTATTAGAAATTGAGGAATGACAATGCTTAAGTAAAACTAGACTTTAGTGACTGTGATATGTTATTATCATTAGCTATCTAATTATGTTGATATGGTATAATCGGTGGCCCAGGTACCAAAAATTAGCACAGTAGAGTTTTGAAAAATAAAAGCATCCTTGTCTAAAGGTTATAGAGAAAGACAATTATTTTAAGCTTATTACATTATTATTATTCAGCTTCAAATATGCTTATTTACCTTCCTGCTGGGGAATAATAAGTAAAAATAAATTAACGATCCTTTCCTCAATAAGTACATTCCATTTATAAAGTCTGTATTTAACACTTAACACAATGCAATGAAAGAATATAATAAATTAGAATTAAATCCATCCTCTAAAACCGTTCATAGGTAAAATTCTCTAGTGCTAATACAATGAACTACAACTTATATAAATATCATATGCTAAAAACCTTATTGCAGTATTTTCTTCTAAAAACTTGGCAAATAATGAAACCAATAAAAGCACTTGGAAAGATCCCCATCACATTGTTATCTTTTTTTTTTCCAGCAGACCTTTAAGTTTGTTTAAATTACCATGTGTTATTTGGGAATGAGAAACATAGTCAAATTTAATGGCACATAGCCAGTGAGATTAAAAGGGACTTTGCTTTTTCCTTTGAACTAGTTGATATCAGGGTCTGAGGAGGAGCAGCTGTCTTAAGGTTAGCAATGTGAAATGTATTTTTTCAGGTTACAAAGGTTAACGTATAGTTATTATTCAGTGACCACTTTGTACTAAGCAAAATGATGTTAATGACTTAGACTACTTGGATTCTAAAATTCACAGAGCCATGGGAGAAAAGTAAAGATTACCCAGTAGTTTTTCCATATTTAGCAATATTAATTGCTTTTTGTCCTTAAGCATCAAACAATTTTATTTCTGCTGCACTTTTACAAATGTATAAAATGTTGAATGAAAATACAGAAGGACTTAATTAGCATAATCAAGGAAACCAAGACATTATGATGCTGATGAATATACACAATTCTTATTATGTGCCAGGAATTGTTTTAAAACATGTGCATAAATATATATAAACATAGATATAAGACATATGTATCAGTTGCAAATATATATTACCTATCTCTATCTATCTATTTATCAGACTTGAGACAGAGACCAAGAAAGAAATAGAGACAAAGCCACAGAACCACAGAGACAGAGAGAACCAATACAGCATAAGGTAGATACTATTACCTCAATTTCACAAGTAAGAAACAGGCACTAAGAATCTAATGAGTTTTTCCAAGATCAAACAGCAAGTAAGCTATGCAGGCAAGACTCAAAATCAAAGGCCAGGAAACATTTGGAGTCTACATGCTGAACCTCTGTACCAAACTGACTTTCAAAGTTTATTAAAGGAAGAAAAATGTCAAGTTATATTCCTAAATGAATGTTCAAGCAAATAACTATGGTCAAGTTGATATTTATTGACCCTCATTCCAAAGTGGTTCAAACTCTTGACAGACTTAAAAGACTGTAGTACTTGAGTTTGAATCCTCACCATATGACTTATAAGATGTCTGATTTGGGGTTAGTCACATCATTTTGAGCCTCAATTTCCTCAGCTCTAAATATCAAGGAGTAATAATTACTTTATACTATTGTGTATAGAATTAAGCAAAGATCAATCCTATTTGTTAAGTTCTTAACATAGTCTGAAAAATAGAAAAGGCATAGTAAATGGCATTATTATTAATGTCATGATCACCATTTGCCATCCTTATCATCCTATAGCATAATGTAGAATTTTTTATCAAGTTAATAATTTCTATTAAACATTCCCAAAATATATAGGATACCCCATGATAATAATAAATGTCCATGCCATCTCAAGACATTTAAAGAATATCAACTTGATTACAAAACTCCTTTTTATTTTAGAGAAAGAATATTAGCCCTGTGTATTAAATTGGGGGAAAAAAACAAAAGCACTTAAAGCACATTGACTTGGCTTTTGAAGAGTAGAATTTCATGGTCCACCAGCAGAGAGAAACTAGGAATCACCAATCAGTGAGATGGTGGGATATTTAATTTGCTTTAACATATTTCTATATGTTCCTCCTATATTCCCTCACTCTGCTAAATGTTGTATTCATGTTGGTGTCTAATTGACTTCAATTTAATCTCTGATAAATCATTATGGTGCAGCCCAAATTTTGATCTGATCCTTTGGATACATCTTTGTCTATAATAAGAGTCCTATTGGCTTCTCTAATTAATGGTTTCTAAACACGAGAACTGACTCCATATTGACATCTAGCACAGAAATACCTTGTCTTTGAGCTATCATTGAGGCAATTTTGAGAGATTTACAAATCTCAGACAGTCTCCAAAAATTTTAACATCACTAAAAATAATAGGGCATTTTGTATATAAAACATATTTTCTACATCCTTGTGAGCCTCTTTTAAATACTAATTAGTAAGATTGCATTGTGAATATTGTAGTAAAGGCTTGTTTTCTTTCATTAGAGAATAAGAATTTCTCCACAAATTTCTTTACTGTTTTTCTTTCTTTCCTTTTTAAAATAGTGTTAACAAAACACTGACCTTTTTATGCAGATTTAAGAACCATAAAATTCATTCAGTCCAACAAACACTAATATAGTTCGACTAGTAATATTATTATCTAACATTCATTATACACATCTTGTGGAAGATTATTTTCACTAAAAAAAGAGGAGACTAAGACAAAGAGATACATAATACAAAAGATCGAGTTTGCGTTAAGTAAATTTGAGATCTTCTGTAATAGTAGACAACTATGAACACAAACAGCTTAACACAAGGAATGGCCTAAGAAAAACTTAATAAGAGACTTTATGAGCAAAATACTTTAAAAACACTGAAAGGAGCACATGATATTATTGGCGAAAGCTGGAAGGAACAGATTTTGATACAACTTGAAAGACTAAGTGAACGTCTGAAGTGGAGGAAACATTATTACAGCTGAAGAGATTATTTAAGAAAAGGTATAAAAGTGAGAAAATGTAAGGCATAATTGGAAAGGAGTGGGTTATCATATATGTTTTTGTCCAGAATATCTAAGGATTTAGTGCACATAAGAATCACTCAGTAGTGAGTGCTGGGTGAACCCAAATATTTTTATTTCTAACAAGTGACCAGGTAATCAGCTCTGATTCAGTGTATACTTTGAGAACTATCAATTTAGGGGCACACAAGTTGCTAATTTTATTTCTGAATTAAATTTATTTGCAGAATGTAAAAATTGTCATTGTTTATGATTAGTAAAGTAAGATGTTCAGTGTTGGCCTACAATGTTCAAATATAGTGGGTGAAAGGATAATTGAGTATCAGCCTGAAGGCCTATTGAAAAATGATTTATTACAACGTAGTTTGTGGTTCATACCACTGTATAATGGTATCCATGCTTAGGATCCAAAGAGTGGAAACACTGTTGATACTGGCATATGATGGGAGAGCTCTAGAAAGTAATAATTTAAGCAAAAATTGGCGCTCTGGTTGTAGTAATACATAAACAATATACCCCAAATAGAGACTAGAACAGCAAGACATAGGCTAAAGTAGACACCATGTAAGAAGAGACTAAGAAATATATTTGGTGGCCTCCTTGGTGTCGCAGCAGGTTGAGCGCCGCACTGTGAAGCATGCCAGGCACAGCAGCGCGAGTTCGAACCCGGCCGGGAAGGGGACCCACATGGCGCAGTAGACCTCTCCTGTCTTGCCCGCTGCTCCCCTCAGCAGTGTTGGCTGACCCACATGGCGCAGCAGACCTCTCCTGTCTTGCCCGCTGCTCCCCTCAGCAGTGTTGGCTGACCCACATGGCGCAGTAGACCTCTCCTGTCTTGCCGGCTGCTCCCCTCAGCAGTGTTGGCTGACCCACATGATGTAGCAGACCTCTCCTGCCTTGCTCACTGCTCCCCTTAGCAATGTATTTCAGATGATCTGTCTATTCCGCTCCCCACTCTGTCTCTGGTGAATCCTCTCACCTCCTGGTTCTCTGGCCTGTACCCCAGCCCTTGTATGCATAAAGAAATCTTTTAGAAAAATATCGTTGAAGTATTTGTATTTGAAAATACGTGATCATGTTCACAGGATCATGAATTGCTATGTGGTCTGAGTGTGTCCAGCTGAAGTGGTCATGGGGGGAAGTCCACCTCTAATCTTGCTGATAACTGATGCTGAGGCAGAATGTGTAACTTTATTAATACAAAATAATCATTGTTCAGATGGTGCACTCTTTTCCTACTTCATCTTCTCCCTTCAGAAGTGTATTTTTTCATTCAAACCCAGTCAAAGAACATGGGTCAATTTATTAGTTCCTGAAATATGGAGAGAAGGCACCTGCAGTCATAGTGCCAGTACTGTAGTATTGGTTACCTGACCTGAAGTAACTGGTATAAGTTTTCTGGGTTATAGCTACCAAAAACATAAATTGAATAAGTTGGAATAAGCAATCTCAAATGCTATTTCATCTCTGAAATCTCATAACCATATGTTTAAAATTAAGGAAGACATTATGTGAGTACAAAAAGAAAAGTCACAAGTGTTGATATTGGGCAGATCTGAGTTGATTTCACATTCAGAGTACTCCATCGCTGAGTGGTCTTGGATGCACCATTTAATCTCTCTGAGCTTCAGCTGACTTACCTACAAAATAGTGTCAATAATACTTATTTCATAAGAACAAATTAAATTAAACAACAATGAGATCCAACATGAATATTTTCTTAAAGTCATTGAGGCCAAAAACTTCTCCCATTATTTTTCTGCCCTTGGTAAGATAAAGGACCACATAGAATGAAAATTCCTATCTAACTCTGTATCAAATATCTTTTCTAACCCTACAGGGTTTAAACCCATAGTTAAATTTATCTTTGGAGATAGGAAAGTAGAAAGGAAGGGATGTAGGGAACAAAAGAGTTGTCTTTTAGTTCCAAAAGAGAAATCTCTCTTTATTCCAAAATAGTTAAATCACAGCAGTACAAGAATACGTGAACATATGGAAAGTTACATACTATAAAAATTAAATTGTCAACAGCTATAAATGAAAAGTATGGTCATAAAAAGAACAAACATAAGAAGTACAAGAAATATTTAACAGGTATCTGTATTGTAACACAGACACTTTAAAAAGAAAAGATCAGTCACTATGAGGTCAAATTCTTGAGTGTCATTAAAGGATGAGAAGTGCTACACTGTTTTCTAAGAATACTAGAAACAGGGTGGCTATTGAGGTTCAAGCAAATGCTGTCTGAATCTCGATTCCAAGATGTGAATTTCAGTAGGATAACTGGGCTTGTGATTTATACTCTCAGGCTTAACTTTCTTCATCTATCAAATATAGATAACACTACTTATCTCAGAGTCTGTTGCTTTCTAACCCATTGACTACATAACAAAATCAATTAAATAATCCCAGCCTGTGTCTGAGCTATCCTCAAATATTGACTCTTCTGAGGATTGATATATTTCAAGTTCTTGCACAAAGTCATTCAAAACTCATGCCTTGCTTTTAACATGTTTCATATGTATTTTCACTGGACTAAATATATTTGTAAATGTTTCAGTAGCGGAATATGCTATACTAAAATGCTAAATACTGCTCTATAATTTATTCTAACTATTCATATTGTTGATACAATTTTTAGTATCATAAGTGGTTTGGCAATGAATATATTTATAAGTAAAGAGGTGAGAATTGTGTATTAATTTACAATACATTTCTAAAAGGGGAATTCCTGATCTAAAATTAATAAAGTCTCTACTTTTGGTAAATAATTTATTTTCCTGGAGAATTTTACCAGTTAACATAAGATTGCTGATTAAATTGTTTCCAGTAGCATTTACTTTTAGTTTAATGGAAGTTTAATTAACTCATGTTCTTTGCTTATAATTTAGAAAATACAGGAGAAAATTAAAAACTTTACTGTAAAATTTTATCATTCACAATGAATTACTGTCCCTTTTCCACTTATTCTTCTTTCATTTTTTTTTGTAACTCTTGAATAAAATATTGTGTTATGCACAAGTTTAAAAGTGAAAAGCAACCCGAAAGAACTAAAAGTAGGACTCAAACACTTACGCACTAGTGTTCATAACCAGAAGGTTCACAGCCAAACTGAAGTTCATAGCCAAAAGGCAGAAACAATTCAAATATCCTTGATGAATGAATGGACATAAAAAATGTAGAATATTCATATAATGGAGCATTAATCAACCTCAAAAGGAATGACAAGATATACAACATGGATGAACCTTGAAGATATCATGCTAAGCAAAATAAACCAGACACAAAAGGACATATTGTATGACTGCAAGATTCCATATTATTTTGTGTGCATATTACACATATACTTTTAAAAGGATAATTTAAATAGGTAGTTTTGAGTGCCTTTCTTTGTTTTCTCTTCATATTTTTATGATGGACATTTTGAGATAATCAATTCTTTTTGTCTTTTCTTTCTCAATAGTCAGCATCACCTATCAGGCAGCTCTAATGAGAAACTAAAAGGAGTCACTCCAACATGACTTTCTCTCTTTTGTCCTACACCAGCAGCTTGCCAAACCCTCACATGTTCACTTCTGGAGTTACTCTCATGAGATTGAGCTCTCCACTAATCCTATTTCCACTGTTTGTCTCACTTGTGTTACTGTAAGTACTTTCTGCCAAGTCTCTATCTAATTCAATCATTTCATACCCCATGCTTCCTGATGGTGGAGGATCTTCCATCTAATATTTAGCTAAAATCCTGTCATTTCATGATGACAATGACACATGTCATTGGGTTTTCAGTGTGTTTTCAACCTTATTCACATTTGCTCCTTTAGATTCATTTCTCTTTTGATCTTGTCCTCTGCGTACTGTTCTTGTCACTATCCCAGGGGTAATTTTCCTGCAGTGATACCAAGGCACTTGTTCTTCCCTCACTCTACTGCTTTAATGAACATGTAATTTCATATTGGAAATCTCCTGTAAGGAAAAGTCATGTCAACAATATAACACCAATATGAAAATCCTAGACGGAAACACTGTTTTGATCTTATGAAATTCACTTAATTTCCATGTTCTTTGGTTCCCTCACTTCTCAAGTTAAAATATTAACATTGTTTATCTGTGAAATAGTTATGAGGACAGAAGGTGTAAGGTGCTTGGGACAGGAAATGGCACAAATAAATGTTGTATCTAAGAGTCCATTAAATAAAGGCTTTCTGTTTTGCCTATTATATTGCTTAACTCACACAACCTGTCTACTTTGAGATAGCACCAAAAATGTTTTCTGAAATTAGACTGAGATGCAAAATTCTACACTTTTACCTTTGTCCTATCATTTATCAGACAGTGTTAAGTGAGTCTAGATTATGTCTCATAAAGCAATCAGTTGACAGAGAAAAATGGATTATCATTCCTCTTTTCAACTAGCATCTAGCACAGAGCTTAAACAATGCCCACTAGTTGTGATCCATCAGTAATTGTTTTATAAATGGACACTATTTCATAACTGACAGTTTTGATTAAGATCTTGTTCAGCACTTATTCTTTTTGTATGTAATATGTTTTCAAGACCTTAGTTAAAAGACTATTTCAAAGGCCAATTCTCACATTACAATAACAAATATGTAATCCAATTTTAAAAAGAGCATCAAAATCCACTTTTATCTGTTACATTAGTGTGCTTTTTTTCACGGAGAAAACAAGCAACACATGCCACATAATTCAGTGAAAATTAATAACCAACCAGACAAATTTGCTGATCACAATTTATAGCTTTCACAAAATATGTGGGGAGAAAAATAGATGTTACTTTAAAAGATGTCTGGGACCCTCCTCGGTTTGAAAATACATCAAAAAAATTATTTAGGAATATCTAAAGACCTACAATTCAGAAAACACAAAATTAAAACATGTAGTGTTCATAAATATAATGAAGAAATAAATGAAGACTGTAGGATTAAACAATTAAATATTTTAAGGATCTATGGATTTTGACTTAAATTATAATGCAGACAATTGTACACAATTTGAAGAGAAAGGCTAAAATAGTTAAGGGAGATGAATAACACACTCAAAGGTAGGAAAGTGAAGATTGACAAATCAACTGAAATGAAGCTTTTCAAAGGAAATAAAATAACAGGCACGTTCTCTCTATCAAACTGTTTCTTAGAAAATGAAATATGTGAGTGCACTACAAAGTCTGAAAGTCTTAAGGATTTTTCCACTCAAGTTTTTAAGTAAAATGAGTGAGGTAAAGGCATTCTGTAAAGATTCTATAAAACATAGATATTCCTGAGTCCCCAAAGATAGTATCAAAGAAGGTTTATTACTTCATTCTCAGGAAAAAAGTCTAAAAGTTAACCCACCAACATAATATCCATAGGACCCATAGATTGGTGAAAAACTGGAACTCTTAGCTATCAGAGACCAACACAAACATTGCAGAAGGAACACTGAGGAGATTCATGCTTCATTACACAAAAGTAGATGAGTGAGTGAAAGGAGTGGAAGGAGTGGTCCAGGGATGGATGATGCCTTATAAACCATGGTGCTATAGTTTGGCCAGTGGCCCTAGGGAGGGAAGAGCTAAACAGTATAGAGGTGCAAACCCTTGACTGAGGGTTTAATCCTTGACCCTTGATTATGAGAAGGATCTACAGTGATACCAACAAGCTGAGTCCTGGGTAAAAAATACCAAGCACTATGTTCTGTGCTGTGCTGTCCCACAGTCCTTATAAGTTGTACTGGTCATGTGCACTGATAACTTGCAGACTTCAGAAACTTGGGTCTGAAACCTCAGAGGAGGTGGAGGGATATTGACAGATCCCACACATACACACACACACACACACTCCTACCAGTCAGTGGGCCAGTATAGACCCTTCCTCCACCTCGTGACTCAGCAGCTACAAGAACTAATCTCTAGACTTGAATAACTATGGAAAGGCCATTCATCTAAACTCACACAAAACTCAGAAAACTAACCAAAATGAAATATAGTACAGCCTGCTGGGAAAGTAGAAGCACTTAAAATATCTAACTCACACCTACAAATACTTAAGTAAAAATATAGGGAAATCTAAAAGAGCAAGATGGAAAGACAGGAAAATACAGCATATGTCACCTTGAGACCTCAAGGGAATACATCTAAGAGAGAACAACTTTTAGTATCCAATCATAAGGACATGGAAAACTTTATTCTCTACCAGACATAGTGTTCAAAATTGCTGTAATAAAGACATTTAAAGAAATGAGAGGAAACTCAAAGGAGGAAATGAATGATCTAAAAAATAAAACTAATGAATAAAAGATAGAAATTGAAGCTTTAAAAAATAAAATAGCACAGATGCAGAATGTAAAAAGATCAATAAAGGAAATAAAAATTCTGGAGAAAACTTTACAAGCAGTATAGAACAAATGGAAGATTGAATCAGTAGCCTAAAAAATTATAATGGACAAGGATCCAGGTGGAAGAAGAAAAGAGAATTATAAAAGAAAAAAAAAATGAAGAAACACTTTGAAAATTACCTGACTCCATTAGGAAAGGCAACAAAAAAATAATATATGTACAAGAGGGCTGGGCAGGGGGAGGAGAAATGGGGGAGAGAGAGAGAGAGAGAGAGAACAGAGAACTTCAAACAAATAATATAGGAAAACATCACAAATGTGGTGAAGTAACTAAATGTACAAGTCTATGAAGCTAAAAGAACAACAATTTTGGGGGCCTCCCTGGTGGTGCAGCATGTTGAGCACTGCACTGTGAAACATCCACAGCAATGTGAGTTTGATCCCTGGACAGGGAGGGGACCCACATGGCCAGCAGACCTCTCTGCCTCACCCGCTATCCCCCTCATCAGTGTATTTCATTCTGTCTGCCTGTTTTTCTCCCTACTCTGTCTCTGGTGAATCCTCTCACCAACCACGACTCCGGCCTATACCCCAGTTCTTGTATGCATAAATAAATAAATCTTAAAATTTCTTTAAAAAAAAAAGAACAACATTTTTCTAATAGAATGTGGCCAGAAGGAAGACATAATAGTTCAAGCCAAAAAAAAAAAAAAAAGCTAATACAAGAAAAAAAGCAGATGGCATCAGACTTTCATCAGACTTGGATGAGGAAACCCTATACATGAAGAGAGGATAGAATAACATTTTTTAAAATACTTATCTAAAAAAAATATAAAAATAGATGTGCCATATGTTTTAATAATGCCACTCCTAGGTATCTACCAGAAGTATGTACAAACTCTAATTCAAAGGGAAATGTGCACTCGTATGTTCATTGTAGCACTATTTACAATACTGGAGTTATGGAAACAACCTCAGTACCCAAGAACAGATAAGTAGACTAAGAAAATGTGGCATATATACACAATGGAATACTACTCAGCTATAAAAAAGATAAACTCTTGCTATTAACCACATGTCTAAAATTGTTGGGGGCATGCCAAGCAGAAATTTTTGGGGGTATGCCAAGTCTGAAGGAGGAAGACACGAGAAATACCAGATGGTTTCACTAGTGAATGCAAAATATGCTGAAAAAAAAAGGTCAGATGAAAGATGAAACCAAGCTACGGAAATCTGACTATAAAATTGAGAATACTAGAGGAGAGGGGGGATGTGGAGAGCAAAGAGAAAAGGGAATCCAGTGGCCTATGATGGAAGACTATGGGTGCCTTGATGGTGGGTATAACGTGGTGACATACATCTGAAGAGGTATGAACCTATTCTCAGTCACATACATTGTTTTAAAGCAACATACCATCAACATAGACATTAATAAAATATGTTATTATTCTACCATTATTATTAAGTTTATATCAATAAATAATAATAAACAGTAGCTTACTACTCTTACACATGATGATAATGATAAAGATGATAAATATTACCATCGTAGTAATAGACTAGAGGAGGCAAGGGAGAAAGACAAATAGAGCTACTCTAGATAAGTTATCTATGTACTTGAAAATCAGAACCTCTGGGTATCTGAATTATACCAAAGAATATGCTATTTCTTTTTTAATAAAAAAAGATCCTCAAAAGCAAATAAATAACTCCAAAATGTTTTTGGTCTCCAAGTCGCTCATACACAAAAGGAATTTGATGAGTTAAGTGTAAATGCATAAGAAACATGTGGGTTTCATTTTCTTTAAAAATACACAAGGGCTTAAAAATTAAGGAGAAAAAGTGTTGGGCACAATGCATTTTCATGAAGCCAAACCAAAAACATTCAAGACAGTTATAAGTTTTTGTATGGCTTTCAACTTTGTCATGTTCGTGTTTGTTACAGTAATCTAAAAATAACTATTTAACTATTTTGCCTACTATATTTAACTATTTTGCTTAGTCTGCAGACAGGTTTGCTTAGAAGTTTGAGCTAACTAATACCCCTGGCGCACAACCCTCAATAATAATGAAGTTATGGTAAAGGTCCCAGCTTCCTAGGCTTCAGGGAAATAATTCTGAGGCTCTCCAACAGCTCTGAGCTCCAGCGGGCCAGAGTGGCTGTCCACTCTTAATTGGCAACTCTTTCTTCCTTATCTCACCTACCTTATTTCGTCATGCACTCTGTCTCTTATCACTCTTGTTGCAAAAGGGACACGGTGTCCCTTTTTCTTGAGGATATTGGCAACCTTGCTGTACCCCATAATCTTCCCAGGCACACCAACCTGAATGCAATGTAGTTCTAAAAGTGTAAGTCTAGTATAGTCAAACTTGTAGTAAATCTCGTTTGAGATGAAGGCTGGTAGAGATTAAACTTTGGGAATTAAAAAATTCCAGACTCAAGGTGACTCCTAATTGATTCCATTTAAAACAGAACCACTTACCTCAAGAAAATGAACTTGAATAAAATTATAAGTAGGTAAGAGTATGAATAGGCATGCTATGGTTAATTGATGTGAAACATAATCATTTTATCAGACTAGATACGTCCAGTGAATAAATATGAATAGTTAGAAACTTTATAAAATTTCTGAAGAAAGTAATAGATATTTTTTATGAATTATTTCTGCATTATTAGAGTCAAAGACTCTAAAAGAAATCCCAGGATCATAGAATGCTAAACAGAAGGGACCTTAGGTAGCATCCAGTGCCACACCCTGACTTTCTGTTACCCTTCTTGGTCAGGAAAAGCATAAGAAATTGAGAAGAAACACAGAATCTTTATTCAAAAAACCTTGGTTCCAGTTATGGCTGTAATCAAATCACCTAACTTCTCTATCTCTTACTTTCCCAAAGAAATAGAGATTATAATAGAAGTAGCTAATTGAGAATTGAGTAACATACAACATAGATCTTGGAACTACTTGCCACACACATACTATGAACACATCAAATTTTATTACTTTGCCTTGTCATTTCCTTCATTCAGCATCTCTTTACCAAACAGCTTATCAAACACCTACTGTATGCAGTCATTGGCCAGGTACTGGAACTAAAATTGTGTCACAGTCTCTGACTCAAGATGCTAAGAACCAAGATGAACACCATCCTGGATTGGTCACCACCATGGTGTGAATTAACTGGTCTCTCTGGAATATTCTTTACAGATAAGATGATATTTTAACCGGCCCATAAAGGTTATATTAGAGTTCTATGGGCTGTTGATGCTATCGCTGCTAATGATGACAAAAATATCAGTGAAAGGTATAATTGCAGTTAGTGGCTAACATTTACTATGCCCTCCCTGCATGTTTGGCTCTAGTTAACTAGTTTCCCCTGAGATAAGTCTTTTTAAGAAGAATAGGTAGCTCTTTTCCCTTACCAATTCAGGAAACAGGTTGAAATTTTTCTCTGATATTTATTTTTGGAAACTAGACAAGCCCCTTGGGGTAAATCTTACAAAACTGTGCAGGCCCCTCTATGCCTGAGCCTCTGAAGTTAACTCTCAGATCTGTCTACACAGTGCCTCTAGCAATTAACTGGTTACAATTAAGGCTTTCCTACCCTAGACCTGGTTACAACAGTAGTTTTCACTTGTGAGTCTTTCCTCTTGCAAGGCTCTTTACTTGCCTGTCTGTCACCAATGTGGGGGCCAGTGGTTTGCCCTATGCTTTCTCCTTTCTTAAACTTGAAAAACAAGTTTATAATTTTTCAATCTGTTCACCTTTTACTTCTTGTTGGCATGGAGAGGGCGCACCCACCATCATTACATGTAGAACCAGAAACCAGAAGACAGTTGCTGCTTTTTTCCAGTGTACTATGAGAGAGGGTTAACTATTTTTAAATGAAAGGAAAAAAATGACAATAGCAAAGCATTAGTCAGACTTTTCAAAATCATAAGGCAATTTAAATATGTTATCACATACAAGAGGGCCCTCTTGTTGGAAATCAGCAGGGAGAGGCAAGAGAAGACAGTCCCCTCCCCCTTCTGGTTTAGTACATCCCTGGCCTTGGCCCTGGCCCTACTCTCAGATACTCGCAGTAGAGTTGACACTGCTTTCCATGTCCTATCAAAGCCAATCTAGGAATATGGCCCACAATGAAGTGCTAAAGGTAGGAAAAAAAATTTCTCAGGATTTGAAAAGAAATGTCTATTTGACATACTAATACCAGGGGTATGTCTATTTGACATACTAATAAAAATCTGATGGAAATGTGATCAAAGAATCTCTTTAATAAGGTGTAAGGTAAATGAAGATCACTCAGGCTTTTCCTGAGTGGTCTCTGTGGCTATCACCCACAGCCCTGAATGCAGGAGTGCTTGGGAACATGGGCACGGGCTTCGCGTGCCTGAGGCTCAACAGCTGAGCATGTGTAAATGGGCACTTCTGAGCCAAGAGACTGAGGACTGTGCCACAGAGTACGGCAGAGAGCAGCAGAGATGCCACAAGAGAATAAAGGGTAAAGATTTGCCAGAGGCTAGGAGGCCTGCTAGCCTCCAGGTTCTGCGGGCCCTTCCCAACTGCTCTGTGCCTGGTTGCCTCTCTACAAATAGTGCAGAAAGGTCATTAAAAGCTTGAAAAAGTCACTGACAGCTCTACGACTTTCCTTTCCCTGTCTTCCTGGAGCCATGGAGAGACTGCTCTGCCTTCCTACAGTGGTATTACTACATGTGGCTATTACTCAAGGCCTCCTGTTAGATGTAACTTCTATGGAGAAAACATGTTGCAAAAATATTGGGCACTGAAGCTGGAGAAACTGTCAAAAGAATGTGCATCTTTCCTGGCGGGGGGTAGATAATGAGAAGCTACAAATAGCTAAACAAGAGTAGGGGTCAGAACCTTTGGTTAGTGGGATATCAGGTCTCTTCATTTTGTCCTGAGAAAATATTCCAGGAACTCCAAATAATGTTGAAACTTTCAAAATTCTCAACTGAAAGCCAAAAGTTTATAAAAACGATTGGACCGTTTTGACTACTACAGATTTTGTAACTATGCTGTCAAGCGTCCAGGGATGTACTTTGCAACTCTCTGAGCAATAAGTGGTTGGGGTAGGTATAAAAAGGAGCAAGTTTGTAAAAGAACTTCAGGCTATCCTTCCCTTTTTTTTTTTTTTCTTTCATCTGCTTTTCTTTTCAACATGCAAGCATTCATTTAATTGTTTTTTTAAGAAAAAGGAAATGACCTTAAATAGATGAAAAATCTTATCTGTACTTGCTTTTAAAATTTAGGCATTAACTGTAGGTAGATTTCTGGTAAAGTAGCTACTTCTAAAAAAGACTAAACAGAATCTGAATTTTCAGTTGAAATGATAACAAGTTTATAAGCTGTGAGACCCCAATATCTTATTGAGGATAAGGAATATTAAAATAATTCAAATTTATGCTTGCAAAGGTAGGATAAGAAGGCAAAGTGATATAACAGATTCTTATATTATGAAAAAGCTTCTACATAGTACCTCATTTAAAGTCATTTTTTAACTTAGGTATGATTTAGAAATTATTGTTCTACTTAGAGATAATAAAAACAAAACTCAGTGAAGACAGTATCATATTCTTTAGAGATTAGAGTCTAGCTTTGCAAAAGAAAAGAAAAATAAGACTAGTTTCTAAGTTGTTCTATGCTTCCTGTTGTCACCAATCCATGATTTTGTATGATTTCTTTAAATACAGAAAAGAATAAGTTACATAGCAATGAAATATTGGAGTCTGCTATACTTGTGAGGGTGTAGTACACTTTTAATGAAATTTTATTTTAATATTCACTTACCCTATAGCCAAGATCACAGTTTCTTCATTCTCTCATTGTTTGCATAGTGTTCACTTTCTTCCTGAACAAATTGTTTAAAAATTCAAGGACTTCCTATTTTAATTTGAACCTCTTCACTTCTACATTACTTTCTATATTACCTGTTATTTACTTGTTGTCAAGAGTTTTATTCCTTAGTTGTCTTTATCAGGTACATGAAATGTAGGATTCTGTATTTTTCTTTTTTCAGATTTATTATTTTCTCATATGTTCTGTACTTCTTTAAGAAAGGTTTACAGATAGTAAAGTATCTGAGCTTTTACATTTTCAAAACATCATTTTTTACCTTAATAGTTTGCCAAGGAACTGCTACATGCAAAAGAATGACACTAGAATACTGCCTTTCACCATGCACAAAAATCAACTCAAAATGGATTAAGGATTTAGACATAAGACCTGTAACC
>JAGFMF010011523.1:3825123-3895062 GCA_019455555.1 Galemys pyrenaicus
AAGTCAGAAAGCAAAAGAAAAATACCAGATGGTTCCTCCCTTAGGAGGAACATAAGGGAACCAAAGGAGGATCAAGGAAAGGAATAAGAACAATAATAACAATAACGGCACTAAAGACACAGAAACCAAAAATGAGGAGACAAGGACAGACTGGGGACACCTGGTGGGGAGGGGGGGGGTTGAGGGAAGATGGGAGCACGAGGGACTGAGGTGATGGTGCGCTGGTGAGATGGTGATGGGGAATACATGGGGATTACAATTAATGGCAAGTATATGTAAATTTTAAAATATTTTAATAAAAAAAGAAAAAAATAGTTTGCCAAGGAATAGATACCAATATTTAAAATCATTAATCCTAGACACTTGAAGACATGTTTCATTATCTTCTAGCATTCTAGAGTGCTTACGACAGGTTATAGATGGCTGTTTAGTTTACTTTAGCTTTAGCTTTAGTTTTGACTCTCTTACCAGTGATGTTTTAGGACTTCTGTTGTTCAAAATTTTATGATGTATCCAGTTTTGTATGCATTTTGTTTTTCTCCCCAGTGAAAGTTGTTTATATTTAAGGGATTCATTCAAGCTTAAGATTCTTTTTTGCTTTTAGAAAATTCCACTCTATTTCCCCTCTATTCCTTCATTTTCTCTCTCTCTTTTTTTTTAATTTTCCGCTGCTGCTGCAACAATCATCCCAAACTTAATAGCTTAAAACAACACAAAGTTGTCATTTTACAGTTCAGAAATCCTAAATGACGGTGTCAACAGAGCTACATTTGTTCTGGGTGCTCTTCTAGTTTTTGCAAGCTGCCTGCCTTCCTGGGCTCACAGTCCTCACTGTCGTTCACGTTTCTGTTTCTATCATCAATTTCTCTGCTTTTGATCCTACCATTTTCATTTTACAAAGATCCTGTGGTTACATTGGGTCCTCCTGAATAATCCAGCATACTCTCCTCCCATGTCTTAAACATGTTGAAGTTCGTTTGGCCATGTAAGGTACAGGGATGAAGACACAGACAGCTTCAGGAGTTACAGTTCTGACTAGTACACCTTCGTTTTCTCCATTCTACCCTCTGAAATTCTCATTTCACAAATGCCTACCTTTCCAGAATGATCATTTATCTGTCTAACACTTTCTCTTACATTTTCATCTCTTTCTCTTTTGCATATTTTCTGGGGAATTTCCTGGGGAATTTTTTTTTTCAAATCCAATTTTAACATTTTTATGTTGGTAATATTGGTGTCCTTTTCACATGTAATAGTTCATTATTGTTTTATGAAGTTTTTATTCACAGAATAAAACATCATCTGATTTAGTTTTCAACTAACTCCATATGAATTTCAATATTAAGAAATGAATTAAATATTTGTCTGATGATAGTGCTGCTCACTCAGCACCTTTGGAAATAAGCACTTCTGAACTATCATTTCACTAAATTCTCAGGGAAGAGGTGAAATAAATAAGTACACACACACGTATACATATTTATCATATGTTACAATTTGGACTGGTTCTATAAGACTGAATTTTAGTTTAATATTGCTTTACAGAAATTAAAAGATCTTTGTTGATGAGTGGATAAAATGACAAGAAAAACAGCTCTAGGATAGGTGGATAAGTAACAGTGACAGGCAATAAAAATGTTTTTAAAAAGTAGCTGTGAGAGAGGCATCCTGGCAGTGAGTGGGAAGAAATCTGTGATATTTGAAAGAACATAAAGCTTGAGCTGAAAGTTAAGTTGGCCTCTTTATTTAAGAATAATAGGAGGAAAGATAAACACAAGGCAGCACATCAGGAAGAGAAAGCCTCATCATCTGCCAAATGAAGTCAATTTAGAGCAACAGCCAATATTTTAGCTTTTAATATTTTAAAGTGTTGACAAATAGTGAAGGATATAAATTTTAACCCAAATAAATTGTTTTGAGTAATATAATGGCTCATGCTCTGTGTTAAACATTCAACAAAATACCAAGATGTGATTCATGAGCACAGTGTGGGCACATTTGCTATCTAATAAGCATAGGTAGGAAATGGAATTCGTTAGACTAGAAACATTGTGGATATGGAATTTGTTAGACTGGGCGTGTGACTTGATCTTCACTCAGTGCTCTATTCTACTATGTAAGAATCAACCAGGAGACACTTACAGATAAACTCCAAAGAATCTTAACTGACAACACATAGCAACTCTACCTTGAAGATGGAGTCACAGACTAGGACCTCACAGTGACGTCAGAACAACAGTTGTGTTAAAGCCAGGAATGTGGAATTAACTATGGCTTTCTGAATTGTCCTTGGGCAAGCATGACTGCCAAAATGCAGTCCAACTTTAGCAGAGGACCTGATATCTTACCAAGCAAGGACTATAGGCATGTATTAAATGTGATCCACACAATGATGCTCTCTTTCAGCACTAGAGAGAAATCACTAAGAAAGAATTGTACTATGTACCTACCTTTATCAACTGTTCTCAAAGTTTGATTATTTATTCATTTTCCCAACTTTAAACTTCCTTGCCCAGCTCTTGCCACACAACTACTTGAAATAATCAATGACATTTGAGATGGCTTAATGGGGTGGCTATGGGCTTACCCCTTTGATCCAGACTATAAATCTTATTCCTCCATCCACTAGCTACGTCTAAGCTTGAATATGTTGCTTAACCTCCTCTGTTTTCTTTCTGAACCATGAGAACAATACAGCCATGTCACTTAAGGCTATTGTGAGAGGTATAAAAGTCAATATATGCAAGGCCCTAAAAATAGTGCTGAGACAGGTGGCATGAAAGAAAATAAGTATTGCTACATGAAGTATTCTGTCTCCCTTCCTTGTAGGAAGGAGTGAAATGCTAGCAAACCAGTGTATCAATTCATTGATATAGCCCTCATTAGTAATTACTTTTCTTTTATTCCTATAGTTTAGTAGTCATGGAATTGACTGATATTTCAAGTATTCTGTAATGTTTTTGGGTCTCCAACAATATAGCTAACCATGTCCCAGGGTTAAGTGACCCCTTGGATAAGGTAAGAGTTGACTGAGCCCCTTTTGCTATAGCTTTTTTAGTTCAAAAACAGATCTGTACCCCATATCCCAAAAGTACATGTGAAGCTACCTACTAGCAAGTTCTTTCATGTTTTGATTTTCATTTTCTTTCTACCTCCATTTCAAGTGATGACCCTTGTTTTTATTTTCAAAGTTGCAAGGGTTAAACTACTTTCTCATTCTTTTTCTGAGAGTGGTATTGCACTCCACCCATTTGTTGGAAAGGGTCTCGGCCTTAAATAAGCCACAAACTTGAATACTACTTAGTCATGATAAATGGTGAAACTTAAGCCCACAGGACTTATCTTTAAACATATTTTTACCCTGACATCTTGAAAGTATTATATGATGCAATTATTTCCACACATATTTTTTAACTGTTTTTCCATCCCAAGTGTATCATTCCAAATGAAACCTCAAGTTATTACCATCATCATCAACACATGAACGCCTATTCCATGTACAGTGCTTTAAAGATATTGTAAATACTAAGAAGTGTTTCGCAGGATCTTGGCTTCTGAGAGGTTAAGAGTCTACTTGGATAAATTGTGTCAGCACAAAAAGTCTGATCCCAGGCAAGATTTACCATGTGGCTTATAAGTGTAACAGGTAATAAATGTTACACACAGAGCAGAATATGACTTTGAAGGGTCCTAAGAGAAGAATAAAATAGAGACAAAGGAAGTGAGCATATCCTTTCAATAGGAGGTATAAAGTGAGCACACACCATGGAGTCTGGAAGAAATATGTCATTATTGTCCTAGAATATGTCAATATTGTCTTAGACAACAATAGAAACTTTTGGCCACTGAACATTAATAATGAATAATTTTTCTCACAAAGAAAAACTGTAACTCATAAGGAAAGAGCAAAAGAACCCCAAACATCAACCAAAACACAATATATCTGATGGTAGTGATAAAAATATTTTTTTAAGATTTATTTATTTATGCATACAAGCACTGAGGTACAGGCCAGAAGTGTGGAGGGGTGAGAGGATTCACCACAGAGAGCGGGAGCAGAACAGGCAGATCAACAGAAGTACACTGCTGAGGAGAGCAGCGGGCACAGCAGGAGAGGTCTGCTGTGCCATATGGGTCCCCTCCCTGGCCGGCAGCAGGGATCGAACTCGTGCTGTAGTGGCTGCCGTTTGCTTCATAGTGTGTTGCTTAACCCACTGCACCACCTGGGAAGCCCTGAGAAAAATATTTTTTCTACAAACAAATATTTGTGTTTTTTTCTCCCTTTTTCCTTCCTTTTTAATGGGAACCTAATGTTCCAATAATCCAGTTGACTTTGGTGAATGATATGAGATCCCAAGTGTAGGGCCCATGGGAAAACAGCCTGTTTCTCAGATTGTTTTTCCCAAGACCTCCCAGCACAGGTTGCCTAGTAGACAGCATGAAGCCTTGAGATGTAGTCCCCATGTGCAGAGAGCAGTAAATAATATGCAAGTTGCTGCAGAGTTTACATGTGCAAAACAAGCTTGGCATGTGCGGCTTTGTCTATAAATCATAAAAAGCAAATAGGGCTCCTTTGTGGGGGGCTCTCACTGGCCACTAATGGGGCCACTGCTACAGCCAGAGGCCTGGGGGGCTGCCACTGTCAGATGCTGCTGCTGTTGCCACATGTGTGTCTCCTGCCACCTCAAGATAAAGACTTGTTCCTTGTAGGACAGGAGGCCACAGGGAAGGTTCTCTAGGATTTGGGCAGATAGGTTAAGGAGGAGTCCTGGAGCCCTAGGTGGCTTTTTCAGGTATTTATTAATCTCTGCATCAGAGGTGACCAGATAGGTACATGGCAGGTGGGCCTCCTAGCCCCCAGTGAATCTTCACTCTCTCTGGGCTCTCTAGTATCTTGTGCCTCTTCTCTGCTGCTACTCCTGCTTACTTCTACTTCTTCTGCTAGCATCCCCATGACACCACCCTATACAGCCCGTGTCTCAGCACAGGTGTGCCCTCTTGCTCATGCCCACACCCTACTTCATAGGCATGCACACAGGACCGCAGGTGTCTATCATTGACACTAATGGTGGGAGGGTGGAAAAACCTGATAACTTCATTTACCCTACATTCCTGCTCTCCATGTATGACTTCATAGCCTGCTTTCTCATCTCCCACTATCAAGAACCAGGCAAGCTTGTAGCTGAGGCCCTACACTAAGCAAGGACCTCTTTAATTTGCTTGCATGAGACAAAGAAATAAAATATAACACTAGAGTGACTGTCACCTAATGAATCCGGAAACTAAGAAGAGTCGGGGTGGGGAGTCCAGTCTACCACCAAATTGGACGGCTCACCATGTCCAGAGGCCCCTGCTATAAACTACGCTTCTGTGTTTTAGAAAGCGACCAGGCCCTATAGTGCACTGTGCTCTTGTTCTTTTGCCCCTTCCTTTCGAAGCTTAGCTGGACAGACTGGTGATGATCACAACGGGAAGAATGTAGGCTTAGAAGTTGTGAAAAATCAGTGCCTGGGGCCTGGGCTGGTTTTCCTTTGAATGACTGGAAGTCACAATACACCCTGATGACCAGAAAGGACTCCAAAGACATTGAGTGGAATCTGCATTCCAAAACCCTGGGAACATTATTCTACAACAATGAGTGGGAATATCACTTACCCACATTTGTCAAAACAAGCAGCAGCAATAAGGACGCTCCTTTCCCTACAGGGCGGGCTTTTTCTCTCCCAGGATGTAGTATTGCCTGTTGCTAATGAACCGTTAGGACTGCCGCAAACACACCCTGACAGCTGCATAAGATTCTGGTAACAACCCTAATTCCACTTTCCCTTCCATCTGTCTGCAGATGGTTTAAATTTGACTCCTCAAAAAAAAAGACCCTACCAAGAAGCAATTACCATGCCTGTAGATTTCCCATTTTAAAAAATGACAGAATTGTGATTTGCAGGAGAGTCCTGTAATTGTGGATTATGTTGGACACTCATTTTGGACTTGGTGATTTTGACACTATTTTGGGTTGGATTGTTAATATTTCTTTTAGATTTATTGAAACTGTCAATCATAATGACATGAAAAATAATCAGAAATGTCAGCCTTAATGCTGAAGAAAGTGGTTCTTTTAAAACTATTAGCACTGCTTTTATTTTTCTTTTCAAAATATCTTTCAACTACAACAGGATGATACAACACCAGAATGTTTCTGTTTATTATGTGCCATCTGGATTTCCTGTATTAATTATATAATTCTTCTTTCTACAAGCTTTTACTTCTGATAATTGCAAAACAATTTAAAGGCATTATGTCAGTATCCTCTGTACTTTAAGGAGATTATCTCAGTATGACCAGCAAATAATGAGATAACAATAATAGAAAAATTAAAATGTCAATACAAATTAGCATATTTCAAAGAATTATAGAATCTGAGAATTTTACAACTTAGTTCTCTTGTCCAAGTCTACCCTTTGCAAGGTGGGGAATGCAGATACAGGAGGGAACGCAAATGTTTTAAGTCACTCCTTTAATTGACCATCCAGTCAAACATTACTATAGAATTGATATTCTGTTAAGATCTAAAGACCAGGATTCTTAAAATATCAAAATGCTTAGATATTAATATGCTCTAAAAAGAGTCTTTTAAAAAGTTTTAATCATCTCTGATAATATTTATAAAAGTCATTCAAGTACCAGGGAAACATTTTCCATAACTTATACTAGTGATATGTAAAACTATGATTGGCATATGTTAGAATGCTACACCAATGTCAATAGTCTGTAGGGTAAATGGAAGTTATCAGGTTTTTCCGCCCTCCTGCCATTAACATCATTGATAGTTCCTTGTGGGCCTACAGGCTGATTATGGGCACCTGGAGTAGGGTATGGGCATGTGTAGGTGGGCGCACCTGGGCTGAGAGACTGGGCATATGAGGCAGTAGCAGAAGCAGAGAAGCAGAGGCATAAGAGACCACCAAGCTCAGAGAGAGTGAAGATTTTCCAGGGGCCTGGAGGCGTACCAGACTCCTAGCTCCCAGGTCCCCCCTGCGGGCCGTGTACCTGGTCGCCTCACTATAAATGATGCAGTAAAATCAGTAAAATCCTGAAAAGGCCACCGAGGGCTCCAGGACTCCTCCTTTACCAGTCTACCCAGATCATGGAGAAGCTGCCCCATGTCTTCCTACCACTACAGTCTTACAAAATTTAACTATTGAGCTATTGTCACTTGATCTATTCAAGTGACATATGTGCTCATCAAAAGTATTAATCATTTTTAAACTCAGAAGACAGAATTAAAGATCTTTAAGATTAAAGTACACTAGATATCAGGCAAAATACAGAAATATATTAATTTCTTATACTTTATAGAAATCCTAAATCTGACCTGTATTTCTAATTATAATCATTATAGATTTTAATTTAAAAATATTGACAGTAATTTAATTTTTATTTCTAATAATCTAGTTGGTCAGTTGTTTCTCCAAAAAAAATATTTTTATCAAGTACAGCACTGGGAAGATAATCAAAAATATCAGTTATAATCAAGAAATGTTCAATTATAAAGGCAAAATATTCCTTTCATAAACATCTTCCATTGAAATGTAATCTTAACTCTCAAAAAGTTATGGGGTGTGTAGGTTAAATAACAGAAAATCATGAAAAAATATCATTGTTAATGAGAATAGCAATAACAAAATTTTTAAAGAGTTTCCATTAACTCCCTATCTGTGACCCTAACTTAGTTCTCACAGGTTAAGAAAAACTAGTAGAAAGTCAAAGGTTAGAGACATTTGTGAACAGTTATGATGTATAGGGACACATGGCTAGCACTATGTAAGTTGCACTCATTAATTGGGTGACAATTTAAAGACTCTATTTGCAGAAATAATAACAGTTTACATATGCAGGGTATTCTAGGATCCCCAAATTGGGTGATATGAATTTCTTAAAAATTGGAAGAAATGCACAACTAGCAAGTCATAAAAATATAGTTGGTGCATAAAGATTTTAAAAAATTATAAAATGTTAGTCTTTCCTTAAAGAAACCAACGAAGAATGTTAACACAAAAAAAAATGTATGCAAAAAGAGCATGTCCATATTAGTCTGTATTTATATACTAAAGAATTAGGACTCTAAAACTTTGATTCAAGGTGGTGATTGTTTTTTAAAATATATCTTTTTAAAACAAAGTTCTGCCCATAAGACAATGTTGGTAGAGGAATACAGTCCAGGATAAAAAGGATACTTTGCCTAAATGAGCAGTAGAAGGTCCTACTTTAAAAAAAAAAAAAAAGAAGAAGCTATAATTGGGAAGAAGTATATTACATAAAAATGATGACTTGAAGTTAGAAAAAGAATATGCATAATTTATACAGTCTCTAGGCAATCATAAGCAGAAGTCAAATATCTATGAGGGGCCAGTTCATTCAAGGTGGTCTTAAGGAAAGTACTAAGATCTTGAGACCTCTGATACAGTATAGACTAAGAACAGCTGCTTCAGAGACTAAGCTGAAATGGCCACATTGACTCTGGCAACAAATCTTTGAAATCAGAAGATTGAATGTATTGGATTAGAAAATTGGATATCTTTCCTATTTCATAGATCCTGAGCTTTGTAAGATGAACCCACGTCTGAATCATTTCCTTCTCTTGAGACCAGACCTCAAGGACTTGAAAACAGCAGGGGTGGAGATAACTCCCACACTGCACATACAATGAATACATCGATGGTACCACATATTTGATGATCAAGGAGCTGACATATGGCTCTTCATATCCTAACAACCACTGCAGGATTCTGCATAATCCATTTTCTCGATTATGCAATCATCAACTATAAAAATAACCAAAGGATGGATCCTTGAAGTCAATATAGCCCCTTAGGGAATGCTTGGAAGAAGATTTATATTCTGTATACATGATAGTATTGTAGGGCTTTCCTCAAAGGGGTCTGGTCTCCCCTTCAATCAATGATATCATGTTAATGGACTTAGCTTAATTGGGAGAATTGGATAAGAGTCCATGACTTCATAAGACGACGACTCAAATAAGATTTATGTTACTCAGATTGAGAATACAATCTATAAAATTTTATAATTACTTATTTTGTTCCTTGGATCCTGTGACCAACTAGATATATCCCAGATCTTTTGAGGTTAAAGCACTGTGAATGGCAGTTCACCCTTACAGGCACTTAAAGTAATTAAATTATTCTTATTTCTGGTACTTAAGTGTTGCCATCTGGCCTCAGTCATTCTGGGCAACCACAGTTCCCATTAAGACGATGTAGACTGCTTCAAGTGTGGCAAATCCCACCATCATCTCAATCTGTGTGTGACACTCAACACCAAATTTTTAATGATTTTGCTATTGCCCTCATAACTCATGTCTTAAAGCCTCAGGGAAGGGAGTGCTTTGTGTAACTTTCAACATCATCAGAGAGAAAGAAAGCAAGTTGCACATACCAATTTTATTCTACCATTACCAAACTTGTATGTCTGTTGAATTCCTTCCTCTAAATATCTACAGGGAAGTTCTGAAATCTTGACCTCATTAAATATAGCCCTTTGTGTAATCCACACTGTAGTCAGTCAACCAAGCAAACTGTTAGAGCCATTTCTAGCCTTATCAACTTAAATATATCCTGATGGATATAATCTATCTATTCCATCTCCTTAGGTGAACATGCTTAAGCTCCATTCATAGACTTTTCAGGTTCCAAGTGATAAACATGGGCAAGTTCTTATTATCCCTATGATTTATAGGCTCTCTTCTCCCAAGAAAACTGGTGATTTTCTGGGCCTTATTGGTAACTAGTTTTACTGTCTGGAAACAATGAGGAGTGATGTGGATAGATCATGAAAAAAGGCTACTTTCCTCAGAAAGATAAAAGGAGTTGTTTTAACTAATAAAAAATTTGGGGATTCAATTATAAGATTTATTGAGTGGAATAAACATGGAAGTCCAGGTTTTCCAGCTTTTTCTGAGAAGACACAAATGTTTGTTTCCATGTCTGAGGGAATAATTTGTTCCTCACAAAATTACTACCATTAGTAGAAGACAATTAGCAGAAGTTGTATTACTAATCTGCTTTGTAATTCTTCAAATTATATCACAAAAACGTAAGCTTGATTTTCAGCCATGTCTTGTGTCTACAAATATTAAAAAAAATTTCATTTAGAGATTATCATGAAATCCTCAGATTTTCTATTTTCATTTTGAGCTAAGAGTTTAAAATCTTGAGTCAACTTCCTTTTGTAAGACCTTTAATGCTGTAAAATGATTTTCTAATGTCTATAATACTTGCAATCGTGCCATTGTGAGCAGGTTCACCAGATTACTTGTTTCTTAGAGCCCCGATACTTCAGGTAGTTGTGATGCCACTGTAAACTATGGATAAATAAAATCTCCCCTTCTTCCTGAAAAGGGGTCATTCCTGCTTGCATATTCTAACCTGTAAGACTATATGCCACAGCCCTTTCTTGAGAAATTGTTTGCTGTAACCATTCCTTATGGCAGAAACTACACCTGCCACATTCCAGCCAGGTAAACAGAACCAGTCTGAGTACTTTAAAAAGCAAATTCATTACAGGAAATAGCTTACACAGTGATGGAAGAGCTAAGATGATGAAGCAAACTAGTGACTAGCAACATTAGGAAGCCATTATTGCCCATAGGTACAGAAGGGAAGATAATATTAAGAGAGCCAGAGGCCAGGTTACTTGACAGGAAGTGGGAGTATGGTAGGAGTGGAAGCCACAGAGGAGCTTGGTGTCCACTGAAGACAGAGCAACTGCAGAGGTGCTTGGGAGATGAAATATCCTAGTCCTGGGCCCCACAACCCCATGAAGGACTCATATACCTATTTTTCACATCAGTGCCAGAGCTCAATCTTGCTATGATATTGAACGGGTCACTGGAAGATCTAGGAAGACATTTGAGAGTAAGCAGTTCCCAAATCTACCAAGAAACAAATGTGGTTGTCCTTTCCAGAACAGAGGGGTTCATTGAGAAAGTAAATCGACTCTTCCTTCCACCACAAGTAGACTTCTCTAGACACAGTGAATAACTGAGGAGGGTATTAAGGCCCATGTACACAAACCAGCTGTAAGAAAGCTGTGGGGAAGGTGAACAATGACAAAGTATGCTTTTAGGACTTTTAATATTAGGAGGAAATTAAGGAGAAGCAGACATTTCCTGATGAAGACGTAAAATAGGGTCAATTTGGTAAAAGTATTGCTAAAGGACACATTGATAGTCAAGCAATGGTCTAAATGACAAAGGAGGTTGAGGAATTTTTAGGACACAAGATTGTATCCATTTAACTTCTTTTATCTAACTTTGGAGGTTGCACCACAGAGAGGTGGTACATGCTTTCAGATTATCACGGTAAATTGTTCTTGATGACAGTATAAATGACTGTATGAATTTATTTAAAAGTGGACATAAGGAAATAAAGTATTCAGCAAATGTTTGTTGATATTGAAGTGTGTTAGTTTCCTAGTGGAAGTCATAGAAGTCATGGATTGTTAATATTAAGCTGAACACATTACAGTTTTTATTTTAAAACCAGCCATAGTTAAGTGAGTAGGGGGCAAAACTGGATACTCTGTTATGTTTTTAATGATATATGTCTGTAATTTTGTCTACTGTGTTGGACATAATTAGCAATAGGAATGCTGTGTGTGTGTGTGTGTGTTTAAGACCTACATTTCTATTTTCCAACACTGAGTAATTTAAACCAGCATGTGAAACACATGGGGTGAGCAAAAAGTCTAAATTATACACAGGTTTAAATATTGGCTCCTTGAGGGATAAACTGTGTTAAAAATACAAATTCCAGGATGTCAAATTCCTACGGGAATCATGTCTTGTCATTTTTTTAAACATCAGATTACATAAATACCAATGGTATTTGTTGCAAAGAGATTCTTTGGAATTTTTCTTTGTTCTACTCTGTACAACATTGTCATTATTGAATTTTTGTAATTCAGACTTACATTGACATCTGAAGAAGCTGTCAAAAAATCTTTTCCAATTAGGTTATTCTTTCCAAACTATTCTAGCTCCAGGAAAATATTAATTCTGATGTCTAAATAGTTTATTGTATCATATTTAAAAAATAATGTAGAATCACAGATCTTTTAGAATTGTAAGGAGCCTTAGAGATGATATATTTTGGTATCCTAACTTTATAAATGAGGAAGCACACCAAGGTAATTTAGCCATTTTTCTATAAGAATATAGGTTTTAATGATAAAACTAGTCAGGGATCCATATTTCTCAGATAATTTAAGAGAAGATTCTTTCATTAATATTTCTTATATATGTTTTCCTTTTTAGAGTATATGATGTAATAACTCTGGTTCAGTCATGAATAATGGCAAATATAATATAGATTTTATTTTTTAGAGAAATAAAACTATCCAAGAGCTAATTCATTCCTCCTTGTTCTCAACTTTAGATTATTTGCCTATAAATTCTTCAGCTCAGTATCATCTTATAAATTGTTTTTTCCTTGTTTGTCTATGTTGAATTCCTTCCAAAATTTTCAACTTTATTTTGTCTTCTTTCATGCCAAAGCCTTTAAAATTTAGTTATTTAACAAATAAACTCTCATTATCTTTAATTTGTAGATTAATATACTACAAGACAGAAAAAAAGAAAATTAAAAATGCAAAATCACGCATAAATGATAAGTAGGAGGGTTTTGTGTATTTTTTTAATGCAATGGAAACAGGATTTAGTGCCATATATAATGCAAATTTATCCTGAAACTAATGAAGTTAAGGTTTTGGAGTCTCTTAAATTTGTCCTTCCAAAACCATAGAATGGATCCCTGCATTCATGTTGACATTTGCCCAAAATTTTCAAAAATAAACTATTTTAACTGCAATAATTTAAGAACTCCCTCTCTCTCGTGCAGATGTTCCTTCTATCACACTTTCCACTTGTGGGATGGAGGGGCTCAAGCGAAGGGAAAGTTGAGTTTAAGGAGACATCTAATTTGTGTTTGGTGGGACCTACTTTTACTATTCTCAGACACTTCCAGGTAAAATTAACCATGCCCAGTGCTTCTAGCAATACATCAACCCTTAGAAAGGGGTTGAGAGCAAATTATTCTGTGAACATGTTCTATGAATGTTCTATCTTCAAAGGTAAGAGAACAGTTTAAAATAAATGTTTAAAGTGTCCTGAAATTACACTTGTTGGAATTATATCATATTTGTGTCTTAAGCAGTTGGTTTTATATGACAGAAAAAAATTGTATGATTCTTCTGAATTTTTGTTTTATTCATCAACAATTCTTTCAAAATGTATTAGTTGTGATTTCTTATTCTAAATAGATATTCACTTTGATATATAATTTGGTATTCCTCTTATTTTTTTTCTATAAAAGCTTCCCTTACTCCAGCTCCTAAAAATTTCAGGCCCCAGAAATCCAAGATCAGTCCTCTGGTGATTAAATCCTTTCAGCCTTCATGATAGCTTGATCCAGATTCACTCTAGAAGCCAGCAGGGCTGGAACTGGAAAGACCTGTTATGATTAACTAAAGACGTCAAAATAGATAAAAAAAACTTTTGGGGAGGGCAATAAAAAGAGTAACATCAGAGAAGTTGAATTCTGTTGACAAGTCTATAGGGTTTATTAGGGAAGCACAGACAGAAGTCTCATAGACCCAGAATGCACAGCAAAGAGCTAGACACAGTAGTCACATTCAAGAATATTTCTATGATAAAACTGATATTTCTATAATTTTGTGTTCTTATGCTTTATGATTGTGTACTTCCTAGTAGAAGGGCAGTTCTGTCTATTAAAGTCGTTCAGACACTATAACCACTATCAGTGGTCAAGGGAAAAGGACTTAAAATCCGTAGAACTTTAAGATCACAGGCCCCAGTATATCACTACATCTCTTCACTTGAGTTAGCTGGTTAGCCTTTATAGTTGACCGTGTAGTATATACTAAATGAAGAAACAGAGGGACTGTGCAGGAGATGTCTGAGTTCAGGAGTAGTGAGATTGTTCCTGTTCTATTTTCACAGGGTCTGGGGGAAGAAGAAAATGTAGACTATCTACTTTTCCACAATTTTATGATAATCTTTTGTCTAATGCAGAAATTTGACTAGATTTTTCAATTACTCAACATGATATTTCAGTTATAAAATTAGATGACCAGAAATTTACTTCCAGGAACATCACTAGTCTGTGTTGAAACAGTTTAAAAGCCAGGCACCCAGTCACCCTGCAAGATCCTTGTACTCTAGATTACTTACACACTATGTGTGAACATGAACAAACAGTAGGCACTTGGTAATAGTTATTTAGTAGACTGAGAGGTAACTTGTCACAGTAGGAGAGAAATTTGATTTGAAATTAATAAAGACTGAGTATTCATGGCTGATTCTATTTTGGGTAAATTATTTAAAGTCTAGACTCATTTTCTCATCTATAATATGGCAATAGTTAGACCTATCTTGAAAGTTGTGCTGAGTATTCAATGAAATAATGTTTGTAAAGTTCCTGATAAAATTACCTAATAAATTTGGAACATTAATATTTGATACTTGAAATCCTAAGCTTCCAAGAAAGTCTAAGAATTAACAAGTATATGTGATATCTTTTAATCCACATATATACTTTATAGCTATTACCACTTCTTTACTAATAAGAGTATTTTTTCCCATTTCTGTCAAACAACTGACTATTAGAGGTAAGAAAGTTTGAAACCAATTTTCTTGCAACTTCTTACTCATTTGGTAGAGAATCTTGCATTTAAGATACTGTGTTTTTAAATGGTTTATTAAATCACTTTTTATTCCTGCCGCCAAGTATACTTAGAGTATGAGAAATAAAATACAAATAATACCATGATTATTTTTTAAAAATCAGGATTAAAATGTAACTTTTTTAGAAGACAGAGCAAGAGTTCCTCCATAGAAAGTATAGGGAGTTGACATTTTTGGTGAAAAATAGGAAATCAACTTAAAGAAGCTGTAGTTTTTATAACCCATTATTTACTATCTTAATGAGATTTGAAGGTTGACTGGAGTAGATCCTTCAGACCAGAATATGTTGAATCCCCAAGTTGCAAATTACATTCTGCAATTGTAAAATCTGTCATGACTCTATTTGGCTCATGAAGGCCACATTACTTACTTGCTGACTCTTCTAGAGTAGCCTCCCTTTTCTGGCCACTTTTACTTCCTCCTGCTGTTTCTTCTATTCCAGTTGGCTAAGATCTTATTAAAATATACTTACAGCAAGTACACTCTGATTTGACAATAGCAAAATCTTTGGGCAGCTGTGTGCCATTTTAAGATTTTGTTATTGTTGTTCTTTTATCTGGGTTTGGATCCTTGCTCTGTCACTTGTGCTCAAGTGTCCTTAGAGAAGGAGTTAACTGGTAATTCCAAAAGTACTAAAATTAAAGTTAACATAATGAATAACTAGAGTATTTTTTTAATGTTATTGAATTCCCATGAAGCAATCACTTTCTTTAAATCAATGTAATATTGGTTCAAAAGACTAGATGCACAGCCTTCTACATGAACACTTGTACATATGTTCATCACCAGCATTCTAATTTTCACCCATCACCATACCATGGACCCCCTTTACCTTGTAATATCCTCATTTTACAGATGAAAACATTGATTTTTAAAGAGGCATTAGAGGAGCTTCACTAAAATTTAAATCTTCCTTTCTATTGTTAACAGCCTCCCAAATAATGCTATCTACATCCGATGATTTATGAGAATCTCTTGTGGTGAATTTACTTAATATTTAAGTAATATAGAGAATTTCTATACCAGTTTCTCTAACTTTGTATGGAGATAGTACTTTTAATTTACATGGCTTATTTCATTTGCTTTTCATGTGACAGAAAAGGAAACTGAGGAAATATGGGACCAAGTGGTATCAACAAATTACAAATTAAGGGTGGAACTGATCATAGAATGAAGTGTTTCTCTCTTAGTATTTGCTTCCTTCTCTTCAAAGCTTTAACCTGTCAAAACCCTGCAAGAAGAGACTTTTTAACTTCTCTTGGCTCTCCCTTTTCATTTTTGGCTCTAGGCAGAAAGGCATATGCTTATTTTCATAAGTGGTTGAGTGCCTTGAAGTTACAGGATCTGATAACACACATTTGGAATGATAACTCTGTGATCTCTGGAATCATCGGCAGGAAGGTCACTCTACATGACTCTCCCTCCCCTCACAGTGACAAGCCCCAATGGAATCTGGCCTGTGGAGTGTCTGGGCTCTGTGTGAGACTGGTGTCAGAGCAAGTACTAGCAAGTTCCCTGAAGCTCAGCCTTTACAACAGCATGTAACTGAAACATTGCTTCAAGGCACCACCCACCTTTTCCAGTGGGAATCTACTGCAGTGATTCTCTTGGAAACAAGATTGGGGGGGGGCGTTGCAGGGGGAGGGTATTTAGTACATGCTTTCAGAGGGGATTGTAGATATGAGCGGGTTGAAACGAGGGGGGTGGGAATGACAAGCAAAGATGGAATAAATAACCACCACTGCCACCAAAATATTCTACTGAAGGATGAGGGAGTACACCCTACAGCTGTTAGCACTGTTCAGCATATTTTGCATATTTACATATACCAAGTATTTCCAAGCAGCCTTGTGTTTGTTTTAAAATCCCACGCGGAGATGTCTGGTAAAGTTTGTCACAGTGGAAAGCTTATTTTCTTGGTGGTATTTGTAAAATATTTTCAAAATTCTCTGTATACATCATAAGTTGAGCAGAAGAATCCTGCCACTAACCACATTAGAGAGAAATCTGAATTAGTACATCTACCCATCAGACAAGTCTCAGAGCAAAACCTAAGGCAAAGCTAGCATCCAATTGGTTGAAACCATTTTTAAAAAATTATTTTCAATAAAAAGCAAAAACCAAAACATTACCCAGTGATCCTTGGTTAGCCCTGAAGCCACCAATGTGGGATTTTCTTAATTGTTGTTCACTGTAACCTTTGATTAAGAAGTGTGTATGTGTAAAGTGATAACACTGGATAGATTTCTCACAAAACCATTTTCTTTCGGATGCACAAAAGTCCACAAAATCACATATAGTCCATTTGAAAAAGATTAAGGACCTTCCAGCAGAAGGAATGAGAGTAGTTTAAAGCTGTATTTTCCTTTTAGCAAAATCCACAAGAAAAGGATAGAGTGGCATGCTTAAAGGGGAACAGATTCTGTATTTTTTGGCAAGATATTAAATCCTCTGTTACTATATTTGGATCACTGCAAATAGCCTCGGTACAAGTGCAAAGCAAAGATCAATGCTGGTATTCTTCATTCAGTCACAGCCAAACTTGGTATGGAAAGTAAAACACTTGTGCTTGAGTGTTGTTTCTAAGGGAGTCACAGCTCGTTTATTGGTCAACAGCATTCCAGCTAGTAGGTATATACTTTACACATTAAAAGTATCAAAATGTTTGCTTTCCCTAACAGTTTTTTCCACTGGTTAACTGATAGCAGATGTAATGATTCAATCTGAACAGAAATGTAAAGCTTTACCATGTCCATGTGATCCTATGCAGACATGTAGCCAAATGTTTTCCACAGGTCAAATGAGATGCTTGGCTACTCTGGGCATCACTGGATGAGCCTATGTTCCCAAAAAAGGAAGCAAGACAATTAAATGGTAGTTGATTGTCCTTAGCGAAAAACACACTTCAGCTAGGAAGAATCTCTACCAGATGTCCTGCTCTCCACCCCCTGTATGCTTGTCTTACATAAATACCACAAAACCCTTTAGATTCCAAGGCACTATATTAACCACGTGAAATGTTTAAAAGTGCAACAAGAATTTCCTTCATATGTGATTATTTTTTTAAGTGAATGTAGATGAATCCTACACAAATGCCCATTGCTAAAACCTTATGCTTTACTCTTTTCAGTAATATGTTAAATCCTACTAGATCACAAGGTTGATATAACAAATGATTCTAACATGATTGGTAGAATAATGTCTCCCCCCCCCAAAAAAAAAGATGGCCACATGCTAATCCTCAGAAGCTGTAAACTTATGTCATAGAAAAAAAAAAAAGGACTTTGCAGATGTGATTAAACTAAGGGCCTTGAGATGGGGAGATTATACTGAAATTTTCCAGGGAGAGACAATGTAACTTCAAAGGTCTTCAAATAGGTAAGAGGGAGGCAAAAGAGAGGGTCAGAGTGATCCTGTGGGAGAACTTGACCAGGTGTTACCAGCTTTGAAAGGAGAAAGTGGGTTATTACCAAAATTCTCCAGAAACAGTAAACAAGAACAAAAGAGACTCTTCTGGCACACAGAGGAGATGAGCTGTCACTTTGATCTTTAACCTGGGACCAGTGCCTAATAATTGGCCTATAGGACCATAAGATAATAAATTTAAGCTGTTTTAAACCAATGAGTTTATGATAACTTTTTGAGCAGTCATAGAAAATGCCTAACACTCATCTATTCTAAATGGTGCAGCATGTGCCAAATTCTTTCACCTGTACTGCTGGAGGGTCTACTGATTTAAATACTGTTTTTTCCAGATCTTGCACTTTTACATTAAAGATTCAGTTAATAGAACAAATCAGAGGGCCTCTGTAACTTTCTTAATTAAAAAAAAAAAACAAAAAACAACCCTCTAGCTTTCTTAAAATATTAAGGATTTGGAATGGTTCCTTCCAGGTGCTCTTCTTTAATTTCAATGAATTGTTAGGGAAGTTTTATTTTTCCATACTACTTAATGCAGTTCTGTACCAACAAAGGTAATAGAAAACAAAAATAAGACACACCTCTTCTTGACAACTAACTTTAGAAGTATTGTATTAATAAATTCAAAATCATATGGCAATTATGCAGTTAATAAAGCCCATTGCACTCCTACTTCCACTACCAAGATGTTACGACCTACTCCTCAATAGGATTATCAATTTTTTATTCTAAAAATTGAACTTATAAAAACAATTATAAGATATTTTAGTTTTCAAAGACATTTAGAAGTTGCTTAATTGAATAAGAAAGCAGATAGCTTTAGTTAACTGTCAAGAAATGCAAACCAAACTAAATGCTACATTAAAATATCAACGTTAAGTTCACATTAAATTATTTATTGAACAAATTGAAAATGACATGTGTTTATTACAAAGTCCTCAATCATCTTAAATCATTGACACATAGTTATGAGGCCAGCACTTAAAGAATGAATAGAAATATGAAAATGCTTCTTTCCATAACACCATGAAAAACAGAAAAAATATTTTATAATTAGCTTATAAAGCCAAAAGTTTTATGAATTATATATTTCTTGTATATTAAAAATGACAACACAGCTAAGATTAATGAAGTTTTCTTTCTGGAAATGTAAAATTAAAATAGCATAAAATTGCTCATAGAACTAACAAATCTGAAATTTCACTGTATTTCAATATTCTAAGACAATACTTTTATTATTAGTTTTCAGTTTACCTAATCCAGAGACAAATATAATGTCCATCAGATTATGTATTACTTGATAAAATTATTTCATCTTACCTTGACTTATATGATGAAAACAAATTATCTATGATTTCCCTTTCAGCATAAGCATTTTAAAAAGATACAAAGAATTCACATGAAAATCCTTCCCTATATTGCATATCCAGAAAAATGTATGGAATAGTATTTTTAAATCAGCTATAATATCTAAGACAGTAAATATTCTAGGTAATTAAATCAAGTGTGTAAATAATCATTATTAATTTTTGCCCTAGCCACAACATAGAAAAAAAATGTACATCTCTATTAGTATAAAGAGATATTAGAAAAGTTCACATCTTATGTATATACCAAATGAGCTAATTAAAGAGTCATATTCCAAAAGAGTTATTATGACAAAACTTAGTAGTCCAGAAAATTTTAAAAAGCAAGGTAGCTGATGGTAACCTGCCCTTTCGTAAGGGTGTCATTGCTTAATTATACTATAGAATTGGTAAATTAAACATAATTAGATTTCTTGAAACCAAAAGGAGATTCAGATAAATTTATTGGATCAAATTGATTTTTAATTTGAAGAGAATACTAGTTTGATCAATAATTTGAAACAAATAGTTTTTAAATAAACAAAAAGCACAGTGGACAATAAAAGAGTAAGATATTTAACAATAATGACTATCTTAGTATTTTGGAAAATGAATAGGGTGAAATTTCCAGAGAGCACAAAAAAAACCAAACTACTGACAAATTGTGAAAGTCTGTTCTGTGATCAGTCTCTATGACCAAGTTACCGAGATAATTAACACTTCGAAGCTGTGGAGACTAAGGCCCCTTTGCAGGTCCCCACTAGGGCCCCAGTCCCCAGTTATCCACTTTTGTGTCATTTACATATTTGTCTTCAACATAGTTCTTGAACTACAGCTTTCACCTGATTTTTCTAATTGGACTTTAATAGTAGTTTTAATAACAGATTTAAAGGGCTCCTACACTGTATTTTAAAAGAATACATTTCAATTTTTCTCTCAAGTAATTCTTAAGTTTTCTAAAAGATAAACCTTTATCCTGGAGGATTGGGGGAAAAAAATACACCTGAGTTCTGTACAGTAAAATTAACAGGGTGATTTCAGTCTTGGTCTCATACAGTTTCTGCTTTTCTGTTGTCCTTGTCTGCTGTGAAGGTGATCAATCACAGGAATTCTAACTGCCATCAATACCCCTTTCTGAAGGCGATGGTTCCAGTGAACTCTTTCCATCTTCAATAACTGACACAGTGTCAACATCTGCTTCCAATAAAGTTGTTTCTTTTTCTCTTGAGTAGAGAAAATCCGCTGACTGAGATCGTAAAGAGTTGGGTTTTTTTTCCTCTCCTTTCATGGGGAAGATTTTTTTTCCACCATATTTTGCAATTTTTCCTTCTAGGCAGTATAAAAAAAATCCTCTAACTTCAAAAAAGTGTTTTTCCCCCAGGTGCTAAGGAAGCCCAAAACATAACTCAAAAACATCAACTTTGGTGATTAAATAAATCTATTATGTTAATTTTGGAGAAAATCATACAGGGTCCCAGATGAATAAAATTTTGGAATATGTAAGAAAACTCAGAATTGGACCTGTATACCACTAAGAGGTTAATTTATTTTCTTTCATAATTTGTGCACTAAGAAAAACAGTACGATTAAGAAATTTACATTTTCTCTTGAATACCTAGTTGAAGGCAAAGATTGTCTTGCAACAGTTTCTTATGGGAAATGAATAATCCTTATCTATTTGATTGCTGTAAAAATGGGTATGAAAAGTAAAGATAAAGGGCATTTGGGAGCTCAATTTTATTATCACTTACTCAACTATTAAACATTTGTAGTAGCTGTCATTTATTAAACATCTGCGATGAACCAGATGAATATTAGTACTCACCTCCATAGCCTGCCAGTTAGGTATTATACTCATCAGATAAAGCCCAAATTGCACATAAATACTTGTGGCTAATTTAGGATTCAGAGACTGACTTAATGTTCAATCCTATAATCTATTTCATTAATTCATCTGATTCTCTGTTCATCCATAGTCAGAACTCTAACAATAATAGTTCCTTTTCCTATCACTTAAAGTCATTGCCAAATTGATTTCATTCAGCAAATATTATGAAAAAAAATATAAAAGGAACACTCTGTAAGGGGTAGAACGCAGTTCCTTGAAATATAGTTTCATTCCCACTTTTAATAACAAGAGTAATATTAAACCAGAGAGCAAATGCATACCCTGGATAGAGTCTGTCATATATTCTGCAGGTATGAGAGCAGATAGGAGCTATTGCTATTTGCATAACGAATAAGGAGCTCCTCAAGGGCATCTTTTATTCCAGTGCCTAGAATATCTTTTTAAAGCTTATTATAAAATTAAATAATTAATTCCTCAATTATTTGTTAGCAAGAGTTCCCAGTTGCAAATTAGCAAGCAATTCTAGCCATATTTTCTTAAAATAATGATTTCTAAAAGGAAAGAAAAAAGAAAAAAATTAAAGGAAAAAGGGGATGTTTAACCTTCTTAAGAAACATTGGTTTCAAAACTTTAGAGATTCTTTTCAAATAAATAAGGAACCAAATAACCAGCTAGGATCTAACTCATCCCCATTACATTTTTCCTTCACTCATGACAATTTGGTGGTCGAAGTGTAGATAGTTTCCAAAGTCTAGTCCAATATCTTTAGAAAGCTTAAATAGTATAATTTGTGAAATAGTCAAAGGTGACAAGGTTTCAAAAGAAATTGAATTGGGGATGGGGAACAGTGATAGCCCTCAAAAAAGTGGGTTGGAAGTCCTTAAGTTCAACAACATTATTTTGATGTGAGTAAAACAAACCCCAACAGTGACATAGCATTTTAAACTTAAAATAAGTTCAGAATATTTTGCTGAAGTACAATTCATTCTCTGCTGTGACTTCTGACAGTAATGGTAATGTGATAAGGGCAGACCAAATAATTTTAGAGACAAGCACGCTTTCTCTTTTTACTTAATTTGAATCCTCTCTTCTGGGGGCAATGTGCCAACAAGATCTAAGCCTATTCGCAATGAAGATTTGACTTAAAAATCATTCCAGAATACAGCAGAATTCAGAACTTCAACTCTTTTTAGGCCCTGGTGCCAAGGACTGTTTTATCGGGTAGTGACTAGGAGCAAGACAGAGCAAGGTCAAAATTCAGGAGATGCTGTCTAATTGTCTGATTCTCTCCTCCAGTTCTACTTCAGTGGAAAATAAGGAAAGGAACAGAAAGTTAATGCTTTTCTTCTCCTCTTACCTGGGAAAATTCACTTAATGTGATTGTGAGTATAACATTATTCTTCTAAGAGAAACTGCAAAAAAGTTAATAGCTTCCTAAGGGAAGAAGAGGGAAATAAATAATCCCCAGTGAGTCATCCCATGAGAATTCCAGAATACTCGTCTTTGAAAACTCAGGAGGACACAAGATAAACAAATTTTATAGATTCACTCAACTCTGTACTTCACAGATTTGGCAAGTTACAGTTTTATCCAATCAAATTACTGTTCAAAGTCTGGTTCAGAAAGAGCAATGTATGGAATGATAAGCACAGAACAGGAGTGTATACAGATTTATAACCCACAGGAAGTGCCAGGAAAGAAAACTAACGCATAGTATGTGGAGAAGAGAAAAATTAGGAAATTTTCTGTGGGAAATGTAGATGTTGTGTTGTTCTATCTAAAATGTTCATATACATTACATAACAATGTATGATGGAAAGCGGCATTTCACTAACCATTGTACTTCACACGGGACGGGGGGTGAGACAGAGATGGGGAACATTTGATTACTTATACCAAATTGAAACTTCTGTATGAGACTTTTAAATAGGACCTATTTGTGTAAGAAGCTAAAATAAAGAATGTATGTTACATTGAAAGTCTTAAAAATATCAGTAACTGCTATTATCATAGTCCTAATATTTTCTGAACAAGGTCTTAATAATAATTTCAGCTTCACCTTATTTAGAGCCTGAGGACAATGTCAAGTTAAATCCTGTGTTTTCAATAATGTATTTCCAATAATAAATTATCAATTAATGGCCCAATCTCAGTAACTATATCTTAAAACCAAATTTAAATTTTTTATCTTAATTTTTTTAAAGAATTAGGGCAGCTAAAAACTGATTTAAACCCAAAGGAAGAGAATGTCAAAATCCATGTTTAAAATACTACATAAACAATATATTTTTTTTTCAATTTGCATTGGTAAGCAACATTTAGGAAATAACTATTTAATCAAAGGACTTGGGCTGTGTCTAGTACATTTTCCAATATTAATCAAATTATTTCCAGGAAAAAATGTCCATTTAAAATATGACTTTTAAAGTTTCAGTGAGTGAATTAGAAAGAAATGAGTCACTGGCACTCACAGGTAGCGTGGTTAAATGCTTTTCCCCCAGTTATTGTATATAAACTCTGGTTGGATAAATGAGAAAGAAGATTATATATTCTAAGAAAACTCTCCATCTGATTGAAAGCTTATTCACCTTCTTCTTAGTAAACCTCCAAGTACTCTTTGGGAGAAATCATATTAATGAAATATCCTTTCTTTAGTGTGGTCATTAAAAACTTCCGTTTCAAGTTATACATGTAACTCAAGCTAAGTGAGCTAGTACTGAATTAAATCTTCACTGAGATTTAATCTAGACAACATTATATTTGCTTGGCTATGGTGTGACTTTTGTAGAAAGGAGAAGACATCAAACACTTGAGGTAACCTAGAAAGCACAGAGCATATCACAGACATCTTAAAGACAAGCATTTTAAACATTTTGCCAGTGCTTCTCTGAGATCAAGTTCTTGAAACAGAACTCAACCGTTTTTACAATATTAAAAAAAAAATACATCCCTCAAAAATAGCCCATCAATGGTAAATCAAACTTTCTGTATTTCTACAAAAATAGATACACATAGAACTACAAAATTGTATTCCTGAAAGAATGAGCATTTTCATTTGTGGTTCATCTTTTCCTGATAAGGTGGTTGGTTCAAAAAAAATGAAAGTGAAACAAAAAGTAAACCATGTATTGATAAAAGCAAGACAAAAAAAGAGTTGCACGGTTGGCAAAGGCTCAGATGAGGGAAAAAACAAACTAAATGCTTTCTTCAATGTCTAGGACCCACTCTGCTTCCTCAAGAAAAGGCTCCAAACCACAGTCAGTTGGCTGATATTTCCTCTTCTTCTATGTCTCATGTCCCACTGCAGAACAGAAAGTCCTGGTAGCATCTTGTCCCAGTGGGTCCTTAGATTCACAATCCAACCTAACTTGAAAATACTGTGTATTTCAGTACCATGGTGATTCCTTGCTCTTGTCTTGATGCTGTAGACCTAGAAATGGTGACAAGAAAAATGAAAAGTATTAATATACTAATTAAGATGGGCATAACTGCTAACACGCTGGCACAAAAACCAAACTGACAATCTGGAAAACTGAGAGGTGTGCTCTAAGACATTGTGATCTCTAAAAGAATTGTGTGATTGACCTCAATACTTTTCAAAAAGTCAGTTAAAACACTGGGTGATAAAGACACCAGAAGGGGCCCTCCTGGTGGCCTAGGGGCTAAGTCTCAGCACTATCACCACGGAGTTCCATCCCCAGCCAGTGAGGTAACTCATAGGGTATAGCATACCTCTCCTATCTTGCCTGCTGCTCCCTTCAGTGTATTTCAGTAGATCTGCCTGCTCTGCTTCCCATCCTGTCTCTCATGAGTCCTCTCATCCTACATATTACACTCCCACACCTCTGGCCTGCACCCCAGTTCTTCTTTGCAAAAATAAATAAATAAAATCTTTTGGAAAAAAAAAAAGAACCACCCTAGAATATCAGTGCTATTTTTACAGTACCAATGCTTTACTTTGACTTTTCTTTTATTGGGTTAAAAGTGAATACAAAATAAAATCATATACTGAAACATTTTTATTTATAACTTCAAAAGGAGATGCTATGAGAGGATGGAGGCGGTGTTGACAATCTTGGAGTATTTAGGCAGCATTTTAATGAATCCTTTGCAGCAACCATCAATATCAATATGATACTTTTGGACTAAAACTGAATATAGTGTTAGTTTGAAATGTATCTGTAATGGGATTGCTATAAATTATGGTAAATAATTAGACATGGCAAAATGTTCTTTTCCTGATCTCTGATCTAAAACTGTTGTTAAGTCTAGATTGAGTATCATTTAACTGAAGTTACATGAGCCGTATGGTTTTAAATTTTAATTGTTATTAATATAGTTAGTGATGTCATTTCATGCCTCTCAACTTGTCAAAGAATTTGTAAAACAAAAGGTGTCACCAACTGAAACAGACACAATTAGCTGTTGGTGTAAGATATTAAGACCATCTACAACAGACTGATAAAGGGAGAGAAAACAAAAACAAGAAAACAAGACAACCTTATGGAACCACAAGTCACTACATTCTCTAACATTTTGCAATGGGAAAAAAACCACAACTCTCTGAATGCCAAGAGATTGATCCCATCCTAATTCATGTTTTCAAGTATATTATAATCATGTTCAGATACAAAATCAATAACTTTCCCTTCCCATTTAAAAGGAAAGCAAGGATAAAGAGATGTAAAAGGAGGAGAATGAAGAAATAAAAGATCTGGTGTATACTGATTCAATCTGAATTTGCTTCATTCATTTTCAAATGATTTTGTGGTTAGAATAATTTGCAACCTGACATAGTCCCTGTTGGGTGACTCTTATAATTCAAACCACCAATCTGCTGACTGTATAAATATTTTTTTCATTATTAAAGCATCTCCTCTTCGGTATGACTCAGTGTTTCCACACTGAAGGCTCCATCAATCTATAGAATGTCAGCACTGCAAGTCATGAATAGTGCTGGAATCATCAAGTAGTTCCAGTGTTTTTTTTATCTTAAAACAAACAAAAAAAAAAGGTAATTCAAAGTTTGTTTTGTAAAGCCATATGAATCCTTCAAAAATCATGCTAGCCTTTTTCTGTGGACAAGTAATACAATACTTAATATAGGTCTAGATTTTTTAACTAGAATAACAGAAGGCATTCACTCATTATAACTTTTTTCAGTGGTTTTTGTTTCCAGGTCGTTGCATTATTACAATGCAAATCACTAAATTTCTAATGCGGCTCTGTGTTTTAGATTCTTATTGGTGATGGGGATACAAAACTTAAATAATTGCTTTAATTACCAGTTATTTGAAGCTATACATTTCAAAATAAGTTTAAGTAAAGCACATAAAAATGAGCTGCAAAACAAAAGCAAAAACAAAAACCCCACTAGTAAGATGCAACATCGGGCACTCTGGTGGCACAGGGTTAAAGTCTCAGTGCTATCAAGCTATTTCCAGTCACTATGGCATGAGTTCGATCCCCAGCCAGGGAAATGACCCACATGGCACTGCAGAGATGTGTCTCACCCACTGCTCCCCTCAGCAGTGTATTTCAGTAGATGTGCCTGTTCTGCTCCACACTCTGTCTCTGGTGAATCCTCTCACTCCCCGCACCTCTGGTCTACACCCCAGTTTTTGTATGCACAAGTAAATAAAAAGTAAATTAAAAAAAAAAAAAAAAAAGAAAAGCTGCTACAGAGAAGCAGGAATATTATTGTTAGATAACTGATGAGTATATTAGGTTGTTCAAGAGCCAGCAGTATGTTTAGCTTTCCCCACAGGGCTAAAGGGGACAAAATTATTAGTCTATATTCTTTATGTGATCCACATATATCTGGTGTTTCCCCAAATTTTCTTACCAGCACATAAAACCCACTCTGCTATAATTTTACTCCTATTCAGATCTGTTTGCTTTCTTTCTTTCTTAACTCAAATTTATGTGATATTAGCTCATAATACATCCTGAAATTTCTCTACTGATAATCTCAAATCACATGTTTACCTTCTTCATATTAGTATTTCAGTTTTAGTTGTATTATTCAATAATTTCAGTAGGAAGGAAAATAAACTTTATAAAAGTTACCAAACATTTTCTTAGAGTTGAATGAATGTCAGACAATGTGCTAATTACATTACATGTCTCATTTAATGTTTCCAACCATGTTTATAGTAATATCCATTTTATAAATGAAAAAAATTGAAACTAACAGAAGTCCTACAACTATTAAGCATAGAGTTAAGACTGAAAATGAAGTGGTCTGAGATTCACTTCATGTTAAGATAAACATTCTTAACCACAACGTATGTGACGCCCCTTCTCGGGTCTAGTTGGCTCCAGGTGGGGGGCTATGGCACCAGTTATGCCCCCACAACTAGACAAGTCAAAATCCTTTTATAAAGTCAATTCAAGAAAAAGTTAGCATTTCTCACAATCCTTTTGGCATTGCTTAGATACACCCTGATAACAGAACTGATATCAGAGTTAATAAAATAACTCTCCTGATTTTTTTTTCACTATACATCTACCATGTTCTTCCTAAAACACCACAAATGATTACACAGTAGAGCTTGTTATACTTGAGATGGCAACTATGTGTCATAAAATGTCATATTAACTGATATATTTTTAAACATGTATCTTTAATGTAACCATGCCCCCACTTCACCATTCTCCAGTGTGAACACTGAGGACACTGTGTGAGCTTAAAACTCATGATGTGGCTTATAAGTGGACTACAGAACAAAGAAATCAAATAGTCAGCTTCAGAGTTTGAATCTCGCATTCAGTTGGGATATTAACCTGAAAGCCCACAGACCCGGTTCTTTATTCAATTCCAACACTACCATAACTTGATTAAAGAAAAAAAAATGGGGGGGGGGGAATGGGAGAAAAAATAAAATCCAGTTCCTCCTAGACAGCAATGGAAGTCTGAGAATTGAAAATAAATAAATTTAGGATAATTATGAGGAGGAGAGAAGTCTTGACAAAGGAAAATAATCACAATGTGATTTACCTTTAAAATATGAAGACTTACTATATAAAAAGGCATCATTACTCAATTTCTCATTTTTTAGTAGAGATTTTTAGAACAGAGCAGCCTCATAGATAGACCTCTTGCAAAAAGCTCTGGAAATAAGGACAGAGAGATGGCAAAAGGCATGTATAAGTACTTTGAGATCAGGAAACTTCCCTCTTCCTGGTTTATCTCAACTCTTCAGTGTCTCACAAAGATCCCAAAATTCTTATGGCACTCTCTATAAGGGTACAGAAGCAAACACAAAGAATTTTGGTGGGCCTGCCAGAATGTCCTATAGCTCTGACATGGGTGCCCTAAGCAGAAGAAGTGGCACCTCACTTCAGTATCTTTTAGCAAGTATAAACACTTAAAAGCTGAGGTCATTCTTGGGAGAAGTACTATATAGAGAATTCATAGAGAAACAGACTGGGGATATGTTTGGGAACAAAAGACAAGATAGGAATGAAATGACAAGACCAACAATCAGAGAACAACCTCTTAATTATTTTTTTGTGATGTGATTTTCTAGGAATACAGAAACAACCATAAGGAAAGGGCCTAAGAAGAATCTGAGAAGTTTCAAGTCTCTGAATGGGATATTGTTTTAAACTGAAAACAATACAGTTATCATTGGGTATTAGACCAAAGAATGGACAGAATTGGTGAGGTTATGTTTTTTGCTATTGCAAAGAAATAATAAATTGGCTCACTGAAAAAGTTAAACTCCAGCACACCTGAATCTTAGAGAATGTTTGTCATAGTCACAATCACTAGAAAAGCGTGCCCAGCTTCTAAGAAAGCATAATCAGTTGACAATACCATTGAATAAAGCTCTTAAGCAAGATGAATATGCTTCCAATGAATTTTATTGTTCGAGACAAAAGAAGTAATGTGATAGCCATAAACTAGAGAGCATGCAGTTGAAGAAAAAGAGTAAAGAGCAAAAGAAACATAAAACCTGGAAGTATGGGTAGAAAAATTTATGATCTGAAAATAAAACAGTTAAATAAAATAAAATACTTAAAAATACATGTATATACAAACATTTCATTTCATATATATTGAGTCTAGAAACCGTTTTTGATCAAATGCTTGCTATTAGGCTCACATAATCTAGTAATTTGTTCCAACATTAAAAATAATGAACTCCCCGCTTCATTCCTGCTTTAATAAAGATAATTCAGATGTATCACAAATACAAATCTATATAACAGTGTTGGATGCTATATCAAAATACCCCACCCTCACCATCAATTTGACATCTACATTGACAAAATGACAAATGACCACAAATTGGTATAAGAGACAGTCATATTACCCTCTGCTACTTTATGAAATTACCACTGTTAATGATCATACAACTGGAATTTGTTTGTCTGAGACCTAGGGCAATCAGTTTAAATGCTAGTTAAGAATTTCTAAATAAGATCTACTTGGGTGTAGCACCTGACCACTAATGTAAGGGACAAATAATATAAGTAAAAATTATCAAATTTTGGAACTGTAATTTATTTATTTTTCAGGTGAACATCAAGAATATATCATGTTTAACAGCTATCAAGACCTCCATTCTTTTTCAAATTTTTAATTTCAAAACATCATAGATACCTTTTTTAAAAATAAGGTAATAGAATATTTAAAAAGAAAAATTTCTACATAACATCCCCTGTCATCATGCAACTTGTTGAATAACTCATACAACTACTTATGCTATGCTGCAGCATGTTGATTTCACCAGTAATATTATTAGAAAAATCCCATGTAATCCTTTTAAAGGGCTGCATACTATTCATTCTATCTTATACCATGAGGTACCCAGTTTTCTACAGAAGTACAATAGATCCCTGATAAGTTTGTTTTATTTAGTGTCATTTAATTATAAAATAATAAAAACAATGATTCCCAGCTGGGCCACTGGGTGGGATCTGCACTCTTCCCACGTTTAGGTGGGTTTTCTCTGGGTAATCTCGTTCCTACACATTTCAAACATGTGCATGTTAGGGTCACTGGCATGCCTCAATTGCCCCAGTTTAAGTGGGTGTGAGTGGAGGACAGCGCGGGGTATAGATCATTTGGAAACACACATGTGTTTACAAATATATTTGGTATTTATGTGGGTATATTGGTAAATCAGAAAAGTTTCTGAAATATTGGTATAATTTTAGAACCCAAGCATAAATTTACATTTACATTTATATTTATATTTACATATTCCATTTTGGGTGGTAATGTTTCAGGAAATTTATATCTATAAGCAATTTTTTTACTACTTAATAGCATTATTACAGATTAAAACAATTTAATTGTTTCAAATTACATTTTGTTTAATAGTAGTAAAGCTGAACACTATGTGGTTATGACATTTTCTTCCTTTACATTTTATTTTGGTTTTTTAATGCTTTTAAGAACACAGTTTCCTCATTCAAGTTTTCTAAAAGCTTATAGAGTAGGTATGTTAGTATTTTTCTCATGTATGGCAATTATTTTTGCCAGTTTGATGAACATAAGTACCTCCATACTTAGTCCTTAAATATTTGACAATAATTCCTTTTAAAGTCATCAAAAATATGATGTATTCTGAGCCAAACTAAAGCTTAAATTTATTATGACACTTGTATTATAATTACACTCTTATCATTACAACTCTTGCACACAAAAACAATGGTAAAAGATACCTAACTATGACAGTGCAGTAAATTATTAACAGGGATAGTTTTCTGTGTATAAAGATGTTTTCTCCAGGCACAATTATAATTGCCTTAAAATCTCCATTTAGTGGTACTGTCAGAAACAATGAGGTGAAAACTGTTTGAACTTGTCAAAATATCTTTAAGTTCAGATTCAAAAGAGCAGCACAAATGTAAACCTCCTGAACCTGACTTACTAGTAGACCATAATTTACTATTATTGTCAGAATCCCAGCACCTGCACACCTGAGGCAAACACTGCAGGTGACAAGCAGTTCAGTGCCCAGGTGTCTCCCGTTGCTCCAGGTTTCCCAGGCTGAGACAGCATGCCCCCCTCATCTGTCTGCCCTCTCAGAACCTTCCTCTCCATGAAACCTCAAACTCTCTCAGTGTAGGTACTCCAGCCTTTGCCTGTAGCAACATCCACTTCCTTAGGCTTGTGCACATTAAAATGCCCAGCTGGAAGGGAAATTGGCAAGCACTTTAAGCATCAGGATATGGAATTACAAATCTGAACCAGTCATTTTAAAACTGACCTTCTGGACAAATATAAAATATAAATCACAGAGTTGGGTAGCTTTGATCTCAGTAGCAATTTACTGTGCTCCAATTTTGAATGTCAATTTGATAACCTCTCCAGTGAGAGAAGCTGAGAACCAGGAGTTGCAATATGGAATGTAGACATTGCTCACCAATTCAGTGACCTCAATTTCAAAAACAGATATAAAGAACTTAGAAGACAGAAATGAATTTTAAAAAAGAGTGGGGAAGACTGAAATGGAATACCCTCTGTAATTTCTTCTACAGACTTTCTCCCAGAACTGGAGGGGAGCAAGACCGAAAAATGCTTGGATCACTTATTGTAACTGAAACCACAAGTTATAATACTCTCAAGAGATTCTAACTATCCAGACATCTGTTGGATAACAAATGCAGCCAAACACGTATCTTTAAAAAGGTTTGTAGGTTATGCAGTGACAGTTTCACAATCCAGAAGATAGATAATCCAACCAGAGGAAGAGTTAATATGGATCCACTGCTTACCCATAAAACTGTAATTGGGGACACAATACTGACAGAGGGAATGTTGTACTTGGGAGTACGAGTTATTTAAAGGCTCCAGAATTTCAAAAACTACTTTAGAACTGGAGAAATACATATGTGTTTTAATGCCCATTTAAGTAATTGATCTCCACTGAAGCAAAATGTAATAGAAAATATTCAGTAAGTATTCAGTGCACGTATATCAATTCTGCAATGACATAGTTCCATCTCATTTATGTGCTATGAACATGAACTTGCTATCTGATATTTTCTAGAAATTCTGTTCAATCCAAGAAAATACAAATAAGACTTCAATGACTATGATGATCCCTGTGTCACCTGTCACCTTCAAGGAAAGCAGTTGTGAAAATAAGCATTAGAACATAGGTTGTGAATGAGGAAAATTACAAAGTTAAATACCTGTTATGACCGGATATATTCAAATAAAAAACTGGTATATTTTGCTATCTATCTGCCTCTTGTGGAAAAAAAAAATTGGACATCTTTTTGGCCGAGGAATTAAAAAAAATGTTGACTACAGAAAACTGTTTGTGAAACCTTATATTGCAGATAAATAAGACAATAAATGTTAGGCAACCTGAAAAAGAATAAAGATAATCCATAATGGTCACAGGCTATTTAGAATGTTTGTAAATAATCTCCATAGTTTATCTGAAAGTTGACATAAAATTGTCTGGGAACAAGTTCTGAAACAGATATCTCCATTCAAGCTTATTTTTAGAGGTACCGCTACAGATGATATGGGGAATAGCAAAATGTTGCCGAAAAGAAAATTTACTAGTATAAAAATCACTGACTTCTGAGAAAGGTCTTTCCATGTGAGTAGTTCTCCATTTGGTGTCACCATAGAAAAATCTGGGAGTTTTTCTGCTTCTACATTTCCCCTCTCAGGTAAACGCATAGGTTTCCCTGAGGATGACATGGTATATAGTTTGACACAGTACCCAACTCCCAACCATAGTTAATTGATGACATCTTTAAGAATATAGTCAAAAGAGGTCTCCCGGGTGGCACAATGGGTTAAGCACAGCACTATGAAGCAAACCACAGCCACTGCAACACGAGTTTGACCCCAACCCCAGCCAGGGAGGTGACCAACATGGCCTAGCAGAGCTCTCCTATCTTGCCAGCTGCTTCCCTCAGCAGAGTGTTTTCAGTCAATCTGACTGTTCTCTTCCCCACTCTGTCTCTGGTGAGTCTTCTCATTCCCCACACCTCTCGCCTGTACCCCAGTTTTTGTATGCATAAACAAATCTTAAAAAAAAAGAATATAGCAAAAGATGATGACATTGCCCGATTTTGAATGTCGTTTTTAAAATAACGTCTCTGAAAGCGATGTGCCCCAATGTAGACAGCCATTGAAACACACTGACAAAATTAACACTTGAATGGAAAATGAATCAGATTTCAGTTCACAACTATTAAAGATTAATGGAGTTTTGTTGAGTCTAATTACATAGTCTAACTTCATTGATCTACAAACAGAATTTTCGTTTGAACTATATGAGAGACCAAAACACCTCATCAGTGGGGTAATAAGCACAATGGCATAAAGTCCATTTATTTTAGCACTATCTCATTCCATATAGAATTTCCTAATGGCAAAAACAATAGCTGAAAATGTCTAGAAGATGCATATCCCAATAACCCACCAAATTCTTCATGATCTTTATTCTGGCACTCCCATTGTCTGTGTTGCCAATAAAATATACCCAATTTTCATTGCAACAATACCAGCAACACCACTAGTGGGAAATCCAGCAATAATTCAAGAACAGGAAAGCATTTAGTAAGGTACAATCACAAATCACAGAGGCATTCAAAGCTTGCATCTCAATTATTAGTGATGCCTCCTAGCTCCAGTGTGAATATTTCTCTTTGAAAGGCACCATATTAATTAAGAATAATGAAAGCTATAGTTCTGCACTATGTGTCACAATCACATATGTTAGCGCACTGGATGCTTTCAGTGTGTTGGAGTAGGATAGCATCTGAGAAGAGATGAGCTGAGAGTTTCTGAGACTGCTCAAAATTATACAGCCAAGTGGTGATAGGAAACCCAGAATCTAGTTTTGGCCCTCTGCTTTTCCTACACACAGCTCTAAACACACATTTATGTCTGCAAAGGTTTTAAGTACCCTAGGTTGACCATCTTTTTCATGAACCTCTAAAGGATTTGCAGAGGAGCACAAGTATCATATTAGTGAAAACAATCTCTCCTTTTTTTCCTCATCTCTTTCACACAGACATACAGGCACAGAGACACAGACAACCAAATGTATATATGTCCGGTTTTTGTTTGTTTGTTTTTCTGAATGTTTCTCTGTCTCTATCCCTTAAACTCACATTAGTGACACCAATCCCTGAATCTCCAAAGGAATCACAGTGGACAAACTAGTTTCCACTGAATTATTCATACTTGAAAACACTCCACACACACACACATCCAGAATTAATTTCCATTCTTTTATACAAGAAGGCCATATCTGTACTTATCTGCAAATATTTTTTAAAATCAGCAATATCACATAGAACATCATTCACTCCCCTTCTTGATGGCCAGTCTCTTGATTCTAGATTTTTGCAACTCTGAACAACATCACAATAAACAAATATTTTTGTGTATGTACCCTCTCAAGTTGAGTCTTGTGTTAACCGGCAGGGACTCACAGCAGTAAGAAAGAACTCTGGGTCCGTTTACGAGTATTTTTAATTGCAATAAAATTTCCAATTGACTTTATTCTTCAATTTAATTTTCTATCAGCAATGAATGAGAACCAGCATTTTCCTTTAACTCCCATATCATTGTAAGAATTCTCTCTCTCCTTACCTCCCCCTTTCTACACACATGCATTTATCTGTATTATTAGCACATATATCCTATATTAAATGTTCAGAACCTTCTCAGAAGACTCCAGCATTTGTCCTCTAAGGGAGATCTGAGAGAAAGTCTCCATGCCTTGGATATGTGACATTAGCCCACATCCTGTGCATGAAGGTGCAGCAGTGAGAACCGCAACATCTACATGGTTCTGGGAGAGCAGGGGAATTTCATTAAAGTCCTGCAGAATCCAGCCATGGATACTGAAAACTGACAGCAGTGTTCTGGAATGCATTTCTCTCTCTGATTCACCATCCAGTTACTTTTCATGCAGATCTCACTCTCTGGCTGGGTTCTCCTGGCATTTCGCATGCATCTCGAAGATGGTTTCCATTACCCTTCTGGTCACAAAATTGTCATTCTGGACATGTGCCCTATACAACTGACACCATTCAAGAGCGTGTAAATATTTTAAAATACCTTTACTGTTTTTTTTTTTCTCTCAGTGGAAAATAAGCTCATAACACAAGGCAAAGAAAAAAGTTTTGCAGGAAGTGTGAAGCAATTACTACTAGACTATTATTATCATTGCATAATAAACATATTTAAGAAAGTCTTCAGAGAAACTATTTTACCTAGTATTTTTTTTAAATCTACAACTATTGCCTTGTGACATTTAAACTGTCCTAATTAAGATACAGTCTTCGAGGTAAGGATCCAGAAACTTATAAATGTTTATTGAACAGCACAAATGTCATTCAAAATTCACCTGGTCTTCTGTATAGAAGTGACATTGTTGCAGCTACCTGCTGAAGTGAAAAGATTAGAAGCAAGCCTATTCTAGTTTCCAACACTATTTTCAAATTTGCCAATTTCCTCATCCTTTATAAAAATTACTAATGCTTTCAGGAAAGGTTTCCGTGAATCACTAACCCTATTACCTTCAGAATTCAAAAGAAGTGAAGTAAAAGGGAGAAAAACTGCTTTTAGGTGAGCACCTACAACATATGTTATTTTGATGTCCTCTCTCTAGGGTGAAAAAATGCCTTTGTGTTTTAAAATTTTATATAAATCCCTCTTTCTTGTCAGTATTTCCTTAGCTCTCTGCAATGATTTCACTCCAAATCTGTCACTTCTCTCTTTCAAGCTAAAGCCTGGAGTAGGAGGATTATGCAATAAGTGGCATTCAAACATTTTGGGTTGAATAACTCTTGGTTCCTTGAGTTTTGTTATTATTGTTTGTAAATACATGTTTAGAAAGAGATACAATTTCCAAGAGGTTATGGAAAACTCTATGATTTTAACGCCTTTAATATGCCCAATGAAATTTAAAAATTAGTAACACTTTTAAGTGAAATGTTAAAATAAATTAGCACGGTTATTCTGAGAACTTTTATGCAATTGCAGTCTTTTCTTCCCAGACACGTCAGCACCAGACCACCCACAAGCAAGCAACGGTCTTGATCTAGATGTCATCTAGAAGGAGATGGCAATCTTACAGGTTGGATGAAAGCAAGTGGTAACTTGACATTCATTTTTCAGGGAAAGTAATCCCCTCTCTATTTGCTATTGTTGTATATTAGTTATTTTTCACACTTTTAAAAATAAAAAGTCCTATACTTATAAAACTAAGATATTTACATTTTAGCAATGGATTGCAATGTAAAGCATCCATTTAGTATTAAGTAAAGCTGACCACCATGATCTTAACAATTAATTTAGTCTATTCAAAGGGAACACTATACAACAAAAATCTTGAGCAATAATAGTTACAACTTAAATTGCAGTAAAATACATTTTTCATTTATGAATGAGATTCCTTCCATAAAATATTCAAAATACATGTTCCTATTAAGTCATTTTAAAAATAATATTTACGAACTTTATATCCTCAAAATTTCAGAAAACTACTTAGATTTATTCTTCTTTTATATTATTAAAAGTAGTGTTTCTAGGAAGAGAAAATAATATGCAAGAAGGACACTAGTTTACCTACTATCTATCTACTATCAAAATTTAAGTCCCCAAAACACTTTTCTTCCAGGTCTCTAAACAGAGTAATTCTACTTGAGATTAATCAAGTTCATTACTATGAAAGTTGTTTCATTAAAATCATTTAATGCCTCAACATCTGAGTAGCTCCCTGTTCTTACGAAAAATTTCACAACCTGAATTAGTAAGTAATTTGTAGACCTAGAATCTATTTGAAGCTGTTTTTCTTTCTAATAAATACCTATGTAAATTTGATAGAATAATCTTTATTTCCTTAATATCTGAAGATAGAATTGTTAGTTTGAGATGAATAATTCTTAATAGGGTTATGATGATACTTTTGGGCAGAATCATATAATGATACGCTTATCAAATCTACTAGTATACCAATGTATTACTTCTACTTATATGACAATTTTTTGAGACATCAGAAAGAACTGAATCAACATGTTAGTTTTCTTTTAGCATCAGGTTTCCTAAATCTATGATAGAGCATAGAATTTTGTCTTGATTTTAATTTTAGGCTATCTATATTTACCTTGCCAGAAAGAACAGGTATACCTCCACTCTAAACTGTTCTTATGTACTTTATATTGAGTTATTTTATTCCTCAAAGTAAAATACATAAATACATAATGAAGCTGTAGCTAAAACAACATGAAATAGCCTAAGAAAAATACATCTGCAGATCTAGAGGTGAAAACAATCTCAAGTCATGAACAGCTTGTGTTTATAGAGAAAAAGTCATACCAGAAATAATGATGCCTTTTCTTTTTAGTAAATTTAAATACAGTGAATGAAATGGAAGTTTTAAATAAGGCAACTTTGCATTTTAGTATAAAAGCCTCATTAACTAATCTTTACTGGAAAGATAAAATTCAAACTGGTATTTGGAACATTGTATTTATTACATTAGATAAGTTACTGGCATTACAAGGAAATAATGAAATGCATTGTCTGGTTATAGAAACTGAAATGCTTTGTATAGTTACAGATGAATACTAGGTCAGAAAATACTTAATCTCATCATGAAAAAATCTGAACATGATAGTATACATATTCTTACATCCTGTATACATATCTAGTATTTAATATCACAATCACAAATATTTCCACCTTTATCTCTCTTCTTCCAGATCCACTAAGAGCCTTGGTACAATACTCAGTGCTAACTGAAGTTACTTCTCCTTACTCAGGGACATTCCTTCTTCCTTTTAACCCTCTAGATATCAGCCCCTACAACCCTTCAAAACTCACATCTCATAACAGCAGCTTCATGTAAAGAGAAAGTTACTGATAAACTAAAAACTGACTTTTATTAAGGAAAAAAATACAGCTACACAGCACGTTCCAAAGATAATTCCATAAGAAGTTAATAAGTATGCTAAAAACAAAATGTGCCCATAAGAAAAGGAGAATGGAAAAATGTATTAAACCAAATTGAGCATGTGTCTTTACTAAAGAATGTGTAATATAGCTTTTTACATGCTAAAATGAACCGTGATCTCAGAAAATGGCATATAGTAGGTAATAGTAACAAATATTTCATCATAGACCTTTAATTTTCTCAATTAAGCCCTTACTACCATATCCAGGGAACCCATTTTTGCGAATCTTAAAGAAATAGGTAAAAATCTCATGTTGGATTTGTAATAACAATCTTTTGGTAAAGAAGAATATTTTCACAAAGAGGACAGATACATTTGTTCTGACATCTTATCTACACACTGATCATCCCAAGGTATCTGTACGTTTTATCTAATCAGTTGAGGGAGCAATAAGGAAGAATGAACCAGCCATGACAAGAAAGGGATGAGGGTCCCGAGAATGAAATATGTGAGGCAGTGTGGTTACAAAATTTAAGGAGACATGTACTCACAAGCCTCTGAAAGTGCCTATTTCCTTAACTAAGTGGCCAAGCACCTCACTCTTCTCACTTGAGTTCAGGTCCTTCAGAAGACAAGAACCATCTCACTTCAAGCTTATGGAAAAAATTTGCCTACCAAATCTCAGAATACTATTTTATTTATGAATAAAACATATTCATAAATATATTTAAATTCAATATCATAAATGCTCTTTAAAAAATTTATATTCAGCATAGAATATAAAATGTGAGGTTGTCAATTCCAGTATTCTTCCTTTAGCTATATGCCCAAGACAACTAAAAAGAAACAATCACATCAAAACTTGTACATGAATATTCATAGCAGCATCATTCTCATTAGCCAAAAAGTAGGCACAAACCAAATAATGAATTTATCAATAATTTCAGTATATCCATAAATGGAATGGTAGCTACCCTTAAAGAGAATGAAGATCTGATACATACTCATACTTTATAAATGAATCTCAAAACAAAGCTTCAGTAAAATAAGGCATGCACAAAAGGACACATTTTATGACTCCATTTAAATGACATGTCCAAAGTAGAAAAATCCAAAGAATCAGAAGGGTTAGAGGTTGCCAGGGCGTATAGGGAGGGGGGAATAGGGAGTGTCTCCTAAAATATATGGGATTTTTTGTTAGGTGATAAAAAATTTCAGGAATTTGACTATGGGGATATGCTTGCACAATGCTATGAACATACTTCAAAACAGTGAAGTTACAATACTTGAAATATAGCTCAATAATAATAATAACAATGGTGAGTATATTTGTACCTTCCTTGAAGATGCTAGAATATATATAGTTCTATAATATGTAGAGTGCCTTTATGTTTTACTTGATTAACTCATGTAAGCCTCGAAAGAACCCAATGAGCCATCTACCAAATCTCAGAATACTATTTTATTACTATATTCATAAATATATTGTAAAGTCTTGCATCTAATAAGTGACAGGCTAGGCTCATAAAACTATCCTGTCTGGCTTTAAAACTCATGTAAACCAATAATTACCAGGAATAATGAACATAGTTTGGGATAATATTCCCTCTGAAAAATATTTTTCAGTGAGGGAATACAGATGCACACACACACATGTATGTGTGAGTGTGTGTGTGTAGATGGGTAAAAATCACACACATGGGTATTATAATAGTAGAGTTTAGCAAACTATAGCCCATAGGCCAAATCAGGTACCACATCTGTATGTATATAGCCCATGAGCCAAGAATAGACAAATGGGATTTATATTTTCGAATGGTTGAGAATGGAGATAATTAAAAAGGAAGAATGGCATTTCACAACAGAGAAAACACTATATAAAATTGAAATTTGTGTCCATTCGAGAAATTTTACTGGTACAAATCCATCTATATTTTTTAAAGCAGAGTCAATGGATGCTTCCACACAAGAGCAGAGCTGAGTAGTAGCAACAGGGGCAGCACAGCCTCATAAAGCAAAAAACATTTTGTCTCACCCTCTACAGAAAAGTTTTGTTGACTCTCAGAATATACCATGCATGATATTCTAATAAAACTTCCTTTGGTCACAGAACAGTATATAATATCCAACCTTAAATTTCCTTAAACTCAACAGATTTCCTTAAATTTTTAAATGGCTTCAAAATAAAAATGGCCTATAAATATTAAACTACTCTCCTAATGAAAATGCTACATACCCTTTTACCAAATTCCCATCAAAATGGTTGAATTAATTTGTCTCCTAAGGGAGTGAGAAAATAGCCTATGTTTTGGACAAGTAGGTACCTAGTCTTTCAGAAGTATCATGTGTGTCTTACCTGAATGTAGGATGTTCCTCTGTTAGGTCAATAGCCAACCAACATTGATGCAGAGTCCTAAGCTGAATCAATGTTGCATAGATTATATAGAGAGACCCATTTCTCATTCTTTTCAACAATCTCACCTTCCTAGGTTGGGCCTATTACACAGAAGCTTTTTTTATAAGTAGATTATATTACCATCTGCAAATAGTTTTTCTTCTTTCTTTCTAATTCAGATACATTTTATTTCCTTTTCTTGTCTAATCGCTCTGGCCAGGACTTCTAATACTATGCTGGAAATGAATGATGAGAGTAGACATCCTTATCTAGTGAATTCCTTCTATACCTATTTTATTGAGGGATTTTTATCATAAATGGATGTTGAATAATGTCATTTTTTTTTATATATACTGAGATGGCCATATGATTTTGTCTTTTTGTTGTGGTGGTGGTACATCTATTGGTTAACTTTTGTTGAGCCATATTTTTTCCCTGGAAAAATAAAATGCCACTTAATCATTTTAGTGTAGTTACTACTCCTTCACTGAATCTCTGCAGTGTATTGTAGGATGAAAATCAAATTCCTCCCCATCCCATGTTCCATTTATTCCCCTGCTATTAGCAACTCATGACTTTTTATTGTTTCTCTCTGGGAATTGCCTTCAGGTGAACAAAGTCACACTGCCTAATTCCTTGTTCTTTTTCCATAGGTGAATTCACCCAGTAACTTGTTAACGTAGGAATGTAAGAACCCATCTACCTCAACTTAAGACAGTCCAATTATAAAGGACCATCCCAGTTCCAGAGCTCAATATAGAATTAAAGACTATCTTTGATGAAGCTAATCATAGTGAGATTTTTCCTACCCAATTCTTCTCTCATTCCACAAAGATGTTGCCCACGTATACTACTCTATATATTGTTTATAATGAAATATATGTCTTAAAGAGTCTCATTTTTGGGTAAACTGACATGTACTACCCTTCTCTAACTTTCCCTAAAGATTGAGAGATATAATATTTGGTATGATGACAGAATTTAGGAGAAGAAAATAAGCATACATACCTCTGCCCCTTCTATTCTTTTTTTTGGGGGGCGAGGGGGGCATCTCTGTATAGGGAGGTACTATTTCTCCTCTCATTCATCAGATTATGCTCTTCGAAGGTAAACATGAATAAACCATCAAGTCACTTTTCACAGTAGTGGGACACTGCCCGAAATCTGGATTTTCCTTAGAATTCGATCTACCAGAATTTAAATTTAGCCAGATATTAGAAATCCAGTTGTGATAATAAACCTAACCTAGAATCCAGTTTGTCCTAATCAATGATTATACTAATAATTTGATCTTTTTGCTTGATTCCTTTGTCTTTGATTTCTCATTTAGTTCAATGGGCCAGGGATGAATCATGATCATTATCTTAAACCCACACTGACAACAATTATGTAAGTCCAGTAGGTATAATTTTATTCTTCATTATTAACCATTATCAATCTTATTTAACAGTCTTAGTTGATAGTCTAATTTAGCTATATATACAGAGATTTGCTACCTCAGCTATCCCTCATATTGGAATAGGTCTTAGTTCAAATCTAATATATGTATTAGAAATTTAAGAATTAGTTTTTAAGTCAGAAAACTGAGTCTGATTCCTTATTTGTAAATAAATCTGAGACTATCTCAGATTACTTTAAAGAATTAAAAACAATAAGATAAAGTACTCCTGAAAAGACCTCATATAGTACATACTCACTAATGTTCATTCACAGGTGAGTATCAAGAAACATTATATAATATACCCAAATAGGTCCTCTCTAGAATTTTTTCAGAGATCACTCTTTTTCACTTCCAAAAAATACAAAAGTGGCTCTTCAACCTAAAGACACTGATCGAGGCAACATTCTCAACAATGGGCCAGTGAATCAAGCCCACACCAATTACCAGGCACAAAAGCAGGTAACAAGTGACAAAGAATTACAAACAGAGAGCAATGAGTAATCACACTCATACCCCCTTTTATGTGACAGAATGTACAGAGGGGATGCTATAGACTGTGACCCCCCCAAAGTGCATGTTAAATCCTAACCCCAAAGTGATGGTAGTAGAAGGCAGGGCCTTTGCCAGATGATTGGATTATGAAAGTAGAGCCAGAAAAGGAAGAAGAGGAGGAAAATGAAAGAAAGGGGGTTGGGAGGAGAAGGAGAAGGCCAAGGAAAGGAAGAGAAAAGTGAGGAAAAGGAAATCCATTGTTTTAAAGTATAGTTCCTAACTCAGCAGGGGCCCACAGGACACATCTTTAGCAGATTAATGAGAGTGCACTTTCTCTGCACACAGAGGTGAACTGATACCAGGTAAGTCTTGCACTCCTCTTTAAAAAAGCTGACCAAAGACCATATTCCAGATGACAGTTTGTTGTATAAATCATCAACAGGCCCTAACACAAGGGAAAGAAAGAAAAATTACTGAAACCTACTATTTCTGAATTCTATTTGACATTACAGAAGGTATAGAGCATAGAAACATGGACGATTTAAAGCATGTGCTTAATTTTTTGCAACCGTAAGGTACCCCAAATGACTTATATGTAAGATAGATTACTAACACAAGACATGGGAGAAAAGTCTTAAGATCATTCTCAGGCTATACTTCATGAGCTAGTTATACCAGTTTCCGCAGGAATGTAGGAATTATTGCAAAATGGTTAGGTTCTCTAAACATGTTGACAAAACTGCCTTTACAAGACAAAAATTTCAAAACTCTCTATACTTTAAACATTTGTTTCTTAACTTTTCTTCTATGTGATGGAAAGTAGAAACCCCCAGCTCACCTGTATCAAACCCCACACTTGGCACTATATCCACAGTTCCATGAAAGGCTCCGGCCCACGCTGAGGTAGCAGTGGCGACTGTAGTGGGATCTGTCTTTGTGACGTCACACTGGGGAGCAGGAATCCTGGCCGCACGCACTGATGGCATCAGCAGGGGCCCATAGGACGCATCCAGCGCAGAGCCAGCAGAAGGGCGGTGGTGGTGGTGATGGTGATGGTGGCGGTGGTGCATGTGGGCGTGGGGGTGGTGGTGCCGCAGGTACACATCATGCATGTGGCTGTAGGATTGGCTCACCTGAGATGCCAAGGGATAGTGCCAGGACTCGGACACAGGAGGGGGAGGGGCTGGGCCAGTCTGGTGCAGGCCGTGTCCTGACCAGGGGCTGGGGTCAGCTGCAGGAAAGGTGCCAGGGGGTGCAGTGACCTGGAAATCAGGATGAATTCCCCCCAAACAGGGTGCAGGTGGAGGCTGGTAAGAGCTGGTCCAAAAGGAAGTTGGAAAACTAGTCCGCTGGCTCGAGAGAGCTGAGCTGTCTGAGAAGACAGAAAAACAAATGATTTACATAAGATTCAGTTCTGTGATAGACTTGCCTTTACTTGTTCAGTATCTTTAGCGGGTTAATGAGAGTGCACTTTCTCCACACACAAAGGTGAACTGATACCAGGTAAGCCCTGCACTCCTGCACTGTCAGTGTGCAGGGTTCAAGGTTTGAATGAGTCCTCCCTCTGTTTGCTTGACTTATATACAGACTATGCTGAGGCTTATATGTCTGGGATTGAAAAGCTTCATTCCCCTTGGGCGTCTTGATGTTATCAGATCTGAGCAGAGGTTGCAAGTACCTGCATCACAGGTAAAGAAAGCATTGCTATAGGTATGTATAGTGTAGGCAGTTAGAAGTGATGTGGTAGGTAGAAATTATGTTTAGCAATTTTTATTTTAAATGTAAGTACAATTTTCACTCAAGATAAATATTTGAATGTTGAAAGAAACGAACGAAAAGATCAGAACTATATTCACCAACACTCAGTTTTCCATCAAAGAGTATAATCCTAGGGATTTTTTATTTATTTATTTTTTTGTAGAGATCGCATAGTCTCTGAACTGAGAATAATAATAATATTTAACATAAAATGGTAATCAAATATCCAAGCCAGGGTGTTGCATGAATGATCCCTTCCAGTCCTAGGGGGTAACTGTATTTACAAGCCACATGTTTAAGATGTGGAAACTGAGTCAGGGACAAAGCCCAAGAGTTCCTGGCTGAGGAGGAGGCTGGGCCTCAAGGGCAGGTAGCCTACCTGGGTGTCATACATTCTTCACAAGTCAGCCACTAGAGGGCACAATTGTCACCATAACCTGAACACCAGGAACTTGGTCAAGAGTGTGGAAATCAAGTGTTAGGAGATTTAAATAGGGCTCATAGGTTTCAGAAAGTGTTTGAAGGAGAAACAATATCAAAGAATAATGCTTAAGAGATAAATAGGGAGACAAACCCTTCCTGTTTCAATTGATTTTCCACTTAATCATCAAAGCATATTACAAATAACCAACTATGTCCAAAATAAGGAAGCCAGAGATGACCAGACAGATTTCAATCACAGTCTAGGAGGTTGGATAAGTAAAAAGACAAATTTCATGTGATATGCTAGGTGCTTACCTAAGGAGGAGCATAGACAGGGCACAAAGCAATGTAAAGTAATAAATCAAAAGGTTGAGTAAGACTAGTCTCGTGAACAAGTAAAGAGTATTTTGGGCAAATGTGAAAAAAGGCCCCAAATCATATACATACTCGTAAACACATATGCATGTGCACACGCACACATGCACAGGAGAATACACTTTGTAATATAGCAAAAAAAGTGAGAATAAAATCAAAGAAGAACCCAGCGGAGTGTGACTTTGTCAGCTATGAACTGAATGTGGGCTGTGACCCGAGGAGGTCCGAGGAGGTCCAGAGAGTTCTAAATAGTTTTCATCTAGGAAGTGATATATTCAGATCTATCTGAAAGATCAATACCTCCAACTATATCAAACTATCCTCACTGTGGTATGAGAGAGCACTGGATTGGGAGTCTAGAGCCTGTGACATAGCCCCAGGTTCTTCTACCTCATTTTGTGACTCCAAATGGATCTCTCTAAATCTCTGTGGCTCAGTTCCTTTTTCAGTTTCTCACTAAAATATGAGGCATGTGTGTTCACTTAATTCCAAATGTCTTATGGCTCCATAAGACATTTTACCGTTCTATGACCCATGAATTATTTCTACCTATAGATGAAGATAAGATTGCTAAACACATTAGTCATGCATGTATTAGAAAAGATTACAGTGGGTTCCACAAAAAAGGACCTGAATCAACCTTTCCACTAGAGAAAGGATTAGCCGAAGAAATACTCTATAATAAAAGTGTTCAGAAGTCTGACCTATCCCCATTCTTGCTTCAGAAAATGCCAGGGCAGTTTTTTTGCCAGGTGAAAGCTTATGTAACTTGAACCTCCCCACACATAAATAATTTGACTAATAAAATTAGGACATCATTGTGATGTTCAAACGTTTCGTTTCTCTTACTTTCCTAAAGGTTGTGGCACTAGCAACCAGCTCCTCTCTTCAAGCTAGGAACACACATTCAAAGTCTCACATTCGGGCCCTTCCTGGTGGCGCAGTGGGTTAGGCAGCGCACTGTGAAGCGGATCGCAGCCACTGCAGCACGACTTCGATCCCTGCTGCCGGCCAGGGAGGGGACCCATATGGCGCAGCGGACCTCTCCTGCTGTGCCCGCTGCTCCCCTCAGCAGTGTACTTCTGTTGATCTGCCTGTTCTGCTCCCCGCTTTCTGTGGTGAATCCTCTCACCCCCCCACTCCTCCGGTCTGTACCCCAGTGCTTGTATGCATAAATAAATAAATCTTTAAAAAAAAAAAAGTCTCACATTCAAGTCATTCCCTGAAAGAAAATCTTCATGAATCTCAAAATCCTTGGGGAAATTTAGGAAGTGATGTTCTTCAAGAGGACAAAAGATGAAAGTGTGTACTGCTCTTCAATTCACCAACAGTCCTGACAATCTTTAAATTGAATGACTTTGTTTTGTCACAATTACCATCAGAAAAAAAAGCACTTAAAGTCCAACATGTTGCCATTGGGCAATTTGTTTTATTTAAGATTTGTCTTCACCTGACATACAAAAAAATGGCTGCTAATGACAAGAAGGAAAATGTTAGCTGTAAGAATAAGAAAATTTTAGTTGCCTAAATGAGGGTCCTTTGGAGATTTTTTGTCACACCTACAATAAAAAGTGTCAATGTTTAAAGTTTAAAACCTAAAAGAGAATTTCTAGAGGTTCCTTTGTTCAATACAATGCAGCTTTGTCACCATCTGCCACTTTGGACTCACAGATCCAGTCTTTGGTACCAAGACCTTCATACCATTCACAATGTTCATCTGCTGCTGGGGCCAGAATCCTGCCACAAAACCACCGAACTTATCCCACAGGTGTGTGCCAGAGATAGAGTCCCTTTATTAAAATCTCTCATTAAATATCATATGCCATTTCCCTGGATGCCTTCTTTTTTATTTTTCCCATTTGTTTGTACATGGTTCGATCTTATATATACTTAAGTATTCTGGATATGCATGACAAACGTGAATAATGAACAAATTCCTTACCAAAAATATTATCCTATTTATGAAGTATTGTATTGTGATTCGTGAACACATTATCATTGAAAGTGGAAATCTATTTTTAAAAATGCACTCCATAAAGATTGAACAAAGCTTTAAAATGCCCCAGGGAAAAATAAAATTAGAAGTAACTTAATATTTTCCCAGTCAGAATGTCTCCTGAGATTAATATAAAGTTTGCAGAGATCTATGCAGTTCTTTTCAAAAACAATGTTGCATTTTACAAGTAAATGAAACAATATTGAATGAAAAATATGTTTATGGACAGTGTACACTTCAAAACCACTATTTGGTATCTTGATTATTAAAAAAAAATCTTGATACAAAGAAACAGATGATATGCTTTGTTTCATGCATGAGAATCAGTGTGCTTATTTCATATGTATGTAAATTTTTTCATTACATGACTCTTTGCTTACCAGTACTTAATCACAGCCATATTTGTTGGATGAAAAGGGATAATAAAAAAATGTGCATGAGCTATTTCCATGCTATATTACTTTTCGGGTTAGTGGAGGCAATTCACAACTGTATGATATTAACACTCCATGGTGACTTTGGGCTTGATGGGACTCCACAGTTAGATGATGTTAGCACTGACAGCCTAACACCTACAAGAAATCTAAATATACTTTGGGCCAGTTTGCATTTGGGTTAAAAAAGGATTACATATACATACATTTATTTCTAAATAAAAAAGAACAAAATCAATACATTTGTTCAATATAATCCACCCAAAGCATGCCCACTAATGTCACTTTGTGATTTATATGCTAAATGTGACTCAGAAACATAGAGAAGTTTAACACAGAGCATCAAGTGGTTCTATACATTTTATAGTAAATGGTATACTTTTTATATTAACTTTAAATGTCTCAAAAAAATCTAAGGACAATTTATGCAAAAGAAAATTCAACACTGAATTAAAAATATAAATATTTTACTACTTTAAAAAAATGAAAACCATATTGAAAGGACATATAGAGCAATGAAGTGCTGTAGAACTTCTATTTCAAGTGCTCTTAAAAATTTCTAAGAAATATATTCTTACAATACACATTGTTTGAAAATGACAGTGTTATAAAGATAACAACTACCTTTTATTAAACTCAGGAAAAATTTTTTACTCTATTCCCAACCTAAATAATTCTTGTAGCTAATTCCCATTGTTGGGGCTGAGATGAAATGATACAGTGTTCCAATGTCTTCAGTAATTAGGTATTACCATTATGGTCAAAGAATGTCCTAGATTTTTTTTTGCCCTAGAGTTACTCAAAATAGGCCTTGTGACTCTGAAATGAGAATTTCAAGAGTTGGTGTCCACACCCTCTGGAGGACGGAGTATAGGTCAAGCTGTACTTTCCTCTCTTGTGTTCCTTTTAAACTTTCCATAGTCCCTCCTGCAGATGCATCTCTACCTCCCAGCCTCACACAGGCACTTCTTTCCTTTTCTCCACTTTGCTGTCTACTCTTAGTGCTCATTTTGAGACATCTTTCCTGTATGATTTGTTCCAAGCAGACCAATCAAGCAACAAATATATACTTTGCAACTACAAAAAAGGAAAAAAATGTCACTAAATTTATCATACAGCATAGTGGTCAAGTCAAGGATGTATGTTGCTGTGACTTAACTACTCCCCTTTCACTCTCTCCCACACTTTAATAATACTTGTACAATGAAGTCAACACATAGACATATTTGGAGCCTATGTTTCTACTTGAATGGTGATACACGGGGACAAACAGATTCATTAGGTTTCCTTAACCGATAAGTCCTTTTTAATCCCTGTTAAAATGTAGAAAGGATGAGAGGTAATTGATGTGATGCTGTGCCAATTGTTTCTATAATAGCTGCCTAAAAAGGATTTTCTTAACTCTGTCAAGACACACACTCAAATTTTATGAGCATTATTCCATTATTAGCTGACACTCTGTCCTTTGTCTGAAGATTTACTATGGAAATATATTCTGCAATCAAACATAACTCAGTTTAAAATTCCTTTGTAGCACTATAGCACTTGTATAGCACTGTAAAAACTTCACGCTATAAATTAGACTCTTTAATTTAATACAGCTGGTCAGTGGCTCCTGCATAAAGTATTATTGTCATGGTCATCAACATTATCAGTCGCCTTGAATACCTGCTATAACCAAGACACTGTTTTTTGCCAAAAATAAAAATTTCCAGAAAATACTGTTTCTGGATAAAGACTAATGGTTGGTTTTCTATGTGCCAAATGAGTGGAAACTTACCCAAAGAAGGAAGAAAAGGCATCTGACCTGCATTTAGCAACTTGCATCAAACCCTAATCTAAATTATTCATAAGCATTATAAAAAAATCTTTATAATAACCCTAGGAGATGGACCTTAATAAACACATATTACAGTTGAAGTTGAGTTCAGAGATTTGACGTAATGAATCCAAGATTACATTGTAAGCAGAAAGTAATAAGGTCCAGACTTGAATCCAAACGAGCATAAGTCCAAAAGTGAATTTCCCAAAATTGGGTAGCTTTGGCAATTGATACTAAAGCCCAATAAGACATGGGAATCTCAATTTACTATATCTCTCTTTAAGATGTTATTTAATTCATCTTTAATCACATTTTATGGCTCTCCTATGAATCCTGAGCAAATTTTATACGTTTACCTAGACTCACTAATTCACAACTAAAAATAACAGGCAAAGTTCATTTTGCAAACTGAAACTTAAAAATACCTTTGAAATCATAAAACTTTGTAAAGAAAAATTTCAGCATCACTTCATTCAATCACCTTATTCTATAAATATGATAATCATATCCAAGGATTTCAAGCAACTTATTACCAATACACTAACTATGAAGGACACCTTGATTTTCAAATCCAGAGGACATGGCATATTTTGTTCATTTAATTAAGTAACTTAATCATTCAATTCATATTTATTTTGACTTTTCTATAGAGAAATGCATGTTCCTGAGTGTTAGGGGAAATGTTGTACAATAACTACATGTGATATATGTCATCTCAGTGGAAGAGGAAGATGGAAAAATGAAGAGCAGACTCTATTTCCCCCAGCAACTCTAGGAAACTAAACTGACACACAGATCTCTAAATAATCTGGTCTCTACCGATTGCTTTTCATTTCCCCACACTAACACGGTGTTTTTTCTTCTCAGTAATCCGTGAGTTCAAGTTCAATCCCTCCTCAGCATCTTTGCCCTAGCTGTTCCCAGTATATCACACAGTTCCCCCTACATAGTCACACGATGGGGAGCACTCTGATTTCCTTCAGGTTGTGCTCAGGTGTAGTGGTCTCTGAGAGAGCATCTACTAAAACACCTTTGTTACCTGTCTCATGCACTTAGAACCTCCATGAATTCTTACATTCTCCTGTTCACTGATATAGCCCCACTGTCTAAAACAGTACAGAATATACAATAAGAGCTTAATAAATATTTGTCTTCTATGCCAATTAATAATATAGCATAGATTTGAAGGCCAAATCTAAGTTATGCCAAGAAAATAACAATAATTTCTAAAACTTCACTATTGTTAATCACCCTTTCTGACCTGAAACTTGTCCGCCAAAGGTGTTTTCTATTCAGTCATGAAAATTATGGGAAAGACTGAATTATATGCTTTTTATAAATTAACACCACCTCACTTAAAACTCCTCTGGCTATACTTTTGACATCAAGGCATAATTTTGAACCTTCATTCCTTATTCCAGGTTAAATGACTACTAGGTTGCATATGTCTGTATGCTAAAATAAGTGGACATTATTACAATTTACTAGGTTAAATTTTACTTATGAGGGCAAATTATCCTGTTAAGACTTTATATATCAAACTATCTACCAGCTAATTCACTGAAGTTTTCCAGTGTTCACCCCCCATCAAAAAGGACACTGGTTGACTCCATAGGCATCTGAGACTCCTAAAAACTAAATTTTCAGTTCTTATGGGCAGTTCATAATATTTACCAATCAAATAAGCAATGTGCTTCCCAGTTCACCTCTTGCAAGATCCTAGTCAGCTGAGTTTATATTCCACCTTTTGCTTTTTAGCCACAGCTTATCCTATTGTTGTTCATATTCACTAAAAAGAAGAAAGAAGCAAGGGAGAGAAGGAAGGGGGGAAGCAAGGGAGAGAGGAAGGAAAAAGAAATGGAAATAAAAGGGGTGGGGGGTAAAAGAAGGAAAGGCACAGGAACGAAGAGCCTTGTAGCTACTGGTCAAATCCAATAATTCCACAGGGCCAGGGCCTCTCCATTGTCAGAGCAAAATTATTCCTCTGATAATGAGAGAAGATGGACCATTTCACCTCTGACCTACCAAAGGTGGCCTGCCACAAGTGACCGCCCCTTCCATGCCAATGGATACTGCGGGCACCTGAGAAACTGTAATCCCCAGAGCCTTCTTCTGGAGCGTTCTGATTCCATGGGTCTGAGGTTAGGCAGCCTGCTACCTGCATTATTACAGCACCTGAGCCTGCAGCTGAATCACTGGGAAAGCTGATTAAAATACTGGTTACTCTACCCCTGAGTTTCTGATTCAGTAGGTCTGGGGTGTGGCCTAAAAATTTGCATTTCTAATAAGCTTCCATATGACACCTGTTTTCCAGGTTCTGAAAACCAAACTTTGAGAATAGTTTTACTAGAGGCTTCTTATAACCAGGCAAGTTCATTAGAAACATCCATATGCATTTCTGTAAAAGTCATTGAAATCACATTTTTTATTTATTCTAACCTTGTAATTAACTATCCCTTAAGGTGGCACCCAGACACCTTTTGTGTGAGCCAGACAACAGATTCAAACACTCCTTTGTGACCCCTATGTGGAGGCATAAAAGATGCAGCATCAACTACTGTGCTTTACCAACGTGAAAATAATAGTCTAAACCATGCAAACAGGGTAGATCACGTCTGGACTGTACACTACAGAGTTAATACCCCAAATCAGGACAGCAACAGCTATCAAGAGAACACATGAGGGCTTCAACTCTGTATTCCTGGGGCAGACTCAGATCTCTGCTATGTCACCACGTAGCACCTAGTGGAATGAACAAGAGCTAATTTTTCAAAGCTGATCCCGGCACGCCTATTACCGAGAGATCCAAATTGGGCCATCGGGGCTTCAGGAATGGTGCTTCGCAGCTTGATCCTGCCACTATAAACTCAGGCCAGTTGCATCACTACTTTCCATGAGGAATTTAAGGGGTGTGACTGCATCCTTTCCAACCCTGCATTCCACATGTGACAAAACTGATCCAGCTGTTTGTCTGAAAGAAATTCCTTGCTGTCCTTAAAAATTAAAGAGCAAGTGGATATCCGTCCTCCAGGGGCAAGTCTCCAGCTGGAACCTGGTACAGGCAGTTGCGAAACAGAGACAGTGCCCTGGAGAGCATCTGCTTTTGAATTCTTACCTCGCCATAGGGGGGTTAGCCCCATCTTGCTTTTTGAAATGGCAGATTCTGGATGGAGGGTGCTGGCCTGGCCCAAAGCTCTTGAGAAGTGTTCATCCACTACTGACCCAATGTCTCCCTGGAAATAAGTGAAAAGGACACAGCGAGAGTTAAGGTACTCCATCTCGGCAGGCTGGTCTTTCTCCTCCTCCTCCTCCTCCTCCTCCTCATCCTCCTCCTCCTCTTGTTTGCTGGGAAGGGTGACTTCCAGAGAGTCCTGCATCTTGCTGTATACCGCTAACTTCTTCTGGGATGGAATAAACAAAACACAGTATCAAAGACCAGTTTGTAAGAAAGCTAGTTAACTTTTCACTTAAAAAAGAAAATCTAAATTTAACATGTTTGCAAAATAATTCGTTTTCATCTACTTTACTACATCTTTCCCCTCCCCAAGCTTATTTTCTCCTTCCTATCCTAAAAAAGTCTGTTATTTCAAATTCATTTTTAAAAAATAAAAACTTTTTCTGAGGGCATATTTACAGTGTGTGAAAGGCAGGTTTGTTCTTTAAAAAATATAGATATACCAAAAGGACAATGATTTTTGAAGTGAAAAATTCCTTCCAAATTTTCTCTCCATGTTCTATTTTAAAGATTTAAGCTCCAACAACCTTATAGAGGGGGTGGGGAGGAAAGGAAAATAGGTTTAACTGTCTGGGGGTAGGGTAGAGAAGAAAAGAGCTTCTCAAAAATGAAATAAACTAAAATAAAAATAGGAATGTAGCATCTTATGAAAGGACTTGGCAGATGTGCCAAACTCATTTCTCAAAAATCAAACTAAAATGACAAACTAAGTCTGTGTGAAGATTCATTTTGCATGGAACATATTTTACAGATGTTCCACTTACCACCACTATCATAGAGGAGGGAAAAAGGTATTATTATGGTTCACTGCAAATAATATAAAATACGAACAATGGCAAGTATGGTATCTAAATAAAAGTAAAAAAGGTTTGATAATTTTAGACTATTTTTACATTGTGAACATGGCTATAATAATTAATATATGTCAAGCATGTTTATAAAGTTTTATGCTTACTACCTTATTTAACCTTTAGAATTCTGCAACATGGCTGCTATTACTATCCACATTTTTAGAATGAGGAAAGTAAGGGACAGAGAAGTGAAGTGACTTGCCAAAGGGCTCAGACTATATGAATGGTGGAGCCAGAGGCACATAAAAATATACAGAGGCACATGTGTGTGTGTACAAGAAAAAGAAGGTAGGGAAAGGGTATTTAGTGTGGATAAAAAGAACTGAAATGTTATATTTCTTTGTTTTTCTGGTTTGTAAGGGTGTAGTTATCATTTTCTTATTCCTGCTTTTCATTATTTCCAGACACTTTTCATTGCACATTATTTTTACAATCAATAATTTCTATTTGAATTTTATAAAGAAGAGAATACTAATTAATGATTATAAAAATCATGCAAATGATGAAATGAGATTTTTATCATCTGTACACCTAGAAAATCCTAATGCTTTATCATACCATTTTTCTAATTTTTTGGGGGGGGAAGCATGCTGAAAAATGAATGTGGAGAGAAAAAAATCATTCTAGAACACTAAGTAAGCACATAGTTTTATAAATGTTATCAAAACACAAAACCCAGACTCATATTTCTAATGTAATTGTTAGCTTCCAAATCTATAGCACCAAATTATAAATGTATCATTCAATAAAATTCACCCTTCCCCTCAGCAGTAAGTATGCTCTTGCTCTATTGGGTCTATTCTGAAATACTCAGGCATGTTACAAACTGCTGGTTATTATTTAGGACCTGTTATTTATAAGCATATGTATTGCTTTTTCTTTCAAATGTGTGTCAATATGATTATAACTTGTCAAGGAATAGATAATTCACTCCTGATGGCTGAATATGCCTTGCCCATAAATAAGTGACTGTAATGACTATTGGCTATATTTCCTATAATGAAATGGCTATTGGGAATTATTCATCAAATCACAGTAGTGTTCCTGTGTACATGTACTTTTACTCAAAGTTATATCATTTTCATACACACTGCTGAGTACTCAGGGAATGTTACAAAGTATGTGAAATGAAATCAAAACTGGTAGACACAGTGGCTTAACTGTCCACAAATATTCATTATTATCTGTGAAACTGACTTCGTTCTGTTAACATCTAGCTCAACATCAGAATATGAAAGTGTGACTTTGCCTCTAATTGCTTCATTTGTTTAATTTTAACATGTATTCTTTAAATGAAAGAGCCCTGCTGTGTTAATTATCCAAAGAAGGCATGTTTTATTTTATCCCAATTAGCAATTAATTCTTAGAAGAAATAAAATTAAAGTTTTATATGTGTAAAAGATTTGAAAACCACAATCTAAATAGTAGCAATAATAAAACACCTTAATTTTTTAGCTGATGCCATTTGAATTTAATCTATACTCTTATTTAAGATTACATAATTTTCTAAATACTACATAATTTCATGTTATTATGTTTTCACCAATTGTTGAATAGATACTAATAAATTGATCTAAAAATAATATATTTTTCTATATATGGAAAGAAATGAGCAAAATTTGCCATTATATCAAAATACCTTTTTAATCTATTTCCTGAAATCTTATCTTCTGTTGCTAAATGCACTGATTTTCCATAGTCTTTATATTTCATACAGGTAATGGATATCAATATTAACCTTTTATACATATATGCATATATACTAAAATATTCCTTTTTAATATATGAATGGCTATGGTTCTTTAAACTATCAATACTGACACTTCTATTTAAATATTTCTGGGAACTACTTATAAAATACATATTTTCTTACTTTCCTCCCCAGTTCTTTAAGGCTGATATTTTAGTAATTAAATACATTTTCTTGGGAACTCTCAAGTAAAATAGAACATGGGCTATGCAAGCTACCAACAGGCAGGATGTAGGCATGTCTATTATCCCTTCTTGCACTTGATATAGTTGAATCGATTTTTACAAATTATAGTGAGCTAAGTTAAATATTTATATTTACAACATAAACAGATACACACACATATTTGCATAGGCTTTCACCCAAGCATTTATAGCTTCACATTCAACATCACTGATCAAAATAAGAATTCTAAAGTATCCAAATGACCTGACAGTGCTTAAAAAACTAACACTGAATTTGAACACATTTTGAAAATATTAAGTGAGTGTAAAGAAAGTATAAATGCAAAATGTAAACAGCAATTCACATGCTGATATTCACACCATCTTAATATTTTTCTCCTTTGACTCATAAGGTTCAACTACTTTCTTAACTGTAAATCATGCTTTGCCTTTTTTTTAAAACCAAATACACTATTCATGAGCACCTTTGCCAAATTCTGTATTCCCATATTCATTTGGAATAAAGCTTCCCTAAAGTGATCTTCTCTCTTGAGAATAATACAGAAAATTCAAAACTTTGAGAATAAACATCTAATCATTAAAACCTAGACATCAAGATCTAAAGGCAATCAAATTCATATTTTCTCAAAATTCACAAGTGCTCCTTAAAATTACCCAAATCTCTTAAAAATAGTCATGCTTTTCTTAGGAAACCCCTGAAGAATTATTAACAAAATAAAGAAGACATTGAAAGGGACTTCAAAGTCTAAGAGTTGATTTATTTAATATGCATTGACTGACTCATCCCCCACCACAGAATAATGATATTTCTTCAGGTGAAATGATCCTTGACTGAAGGGAAACAGTGAAGGAGTTAATAGTTGAAAGTAAAGTGAAAAAGTTAATAGTTGAAAAGTAAAGCTAATGAACAGTGTCAAGGAGTCAGCTGCAGCAGTGTGAACCATACCCAAGCACCTCACAGCTCGCCATCAGCACAACAGAAACAAACTCTCAAAGGAATGTTCAGGAGAAAGGATTTGTCTGACAAGAGAAAGACTTCCATGTCAGGAGCCAAATACCACAAACTCCCCAAGGCTTAAGCCTACAATATGCCAAATGATTACTGTGCATATGTGGAAACTTTTTTCCTAAGGAAACAAAAGTATTTTAATGAATCATTGAATTTTGGAAACAACTTTTAAAAAAATGTCTACTATCTTCTCTAAAGGCAAAATTCTTTCATGTTCAAAAACATGGCTGGAGGCTGAAGGAAGGCCCACTAGCCTGGATGAATGTTCCAAAAATATAAAATCTTAAATACAGTACACTGCCCTTTGATTATATTTTTCTGAATTTACTTGGATAAAAAATTATTTAAAATATCTCAGATTGATGTGAAATTTTGATCTTAGTCCATTTGGAGGAAGAGAAATAATGTTAAGGGAGGGTGGGGCAGGAAAGAAAGATAAGCCACAGATTTTCATACATGTTTTTCCCCTTAACTCACACACACTTAAATATTTTGTTAGAATAATTATTCCTAATTTACTTATGCAAAGACTGATTTAATTTGTTAGGATTATCTAAGTAGGAAATGACAGAGGTGGAATTGAATAATCGGAAGCCCACGGCATCACATGATAACTAAGGATAATCTAAATTTACTTATAAAATTAAAAAACTAGATGTGTAAACATATATTGGAGTTGTTATTAAACAATATAGTGTCATTCATGTGTGTATGAAACTGATACCTAAAAATGTATCAATCCTATTAGCAAGTCAGATATATAATAGAACTAGCGACCATTTTTCCAGAAATCCTATTTTGGAGATGTAAAGCAGAGCCAATTTTTCAAAACGCAGTAACACCTTGAGGTTCTGTTTGTTTGTTTGACACTGGGAAATGCAAGCCAAAAGTAATATTACTGAACATGACTAGCTATTTTTGAGCACAGTTTCCCCTAAATGAGTATGGTCATTGTAAAAAATCAAACTAATTCCCTTCAAGGATGAAAATTTTCCAGTTTTGAGGATGTTCAAAAAAGAAACTGTGCCACAGGCTTTGAGTGAATTTCAAAATTTGCATTCCCAAAATGTTTTAAGAAATGATCACATCATAAGGGTATGTGTTCTTGCTCAAATTGACTACTTTGAATGAAGCAACAGTTTCTGATGTAAATTTCTGGTATGTTTCTATAATCCAGTTACTAGACTTAGGGTATGATTTCATTTTTAAAAATTATCTGTTACTCATTGAATTGTCAATTAACTCCTATTCTGTGTCAGTAATTGGGCCAAGACATGGAGCCCTGAAGATCAAAGTCATAGCCTGTCTTTAAACAACTTATAACCAGTTGGGAGAAAAATGTAAGGACAATGGCAAATAGAGAGAGCTTCATGATTTGCTGATAGGGATAGAGAGTCTCAATTCTCCAAGAAGCTATATTCAGAAACTAATAGATAAGAAGCTACTATTACCTCCTTAAAATTATTAGTTGAAATTGCTTTCTTGTTTTCTTGTTTCTAAGGAAGCCCAGATGGAAAGGGAACATTTGGAAAAGAACTGGAAAGGGAAAGAGGACATAACCAAAACTAGTTGCAGGAGTCTGGGTAAGTTAACTGGACCTTGTGGCCCTAAGCCTCCTCCTGTGAAAGTGAGGAATTTTGACTTGATTATCTCAGAAGTCTTGTCCAACTCTATATCCTAATAAGCAACATACTGGAGCTCTAGACAAATTCACACTTAATTTTATTTCTTAGATTGGCTGCCTCCTCTGATTTTGTAGGACACTAGCCAAAAAATCCCCACCGGCTATTGAAGACTAATTCATTTCCAGACATGGATCAACCACCCCAATTCCTAGGAATTAATTAGTTTTGGTGCTTCCTACATCTATTTTCATAGTAATAAGCATCCTTCGAGTGCCCCCACTAAATCCCACAAAGACAACTGCTTTGGAATGTAGTTTTAAAAGGAAAGGACACCTGTTTACTCTAGGTCATTCCTTTTTTACTCTGTGAAAGTATGAGCCAAGTGAAAATAGTTCAGTTACCCCCGTTCAGACCACACTTATAAATGACTGGCATAAATCTGGTATCTACTGAAATACCTATAAATATGGCATTTATGACTCATTTCTAGCAGCAGATGTTTGGGTCCAATGGTCAAAGACTCTGTTAGGGTCTTCCGAAATGAATAGCTAAAGCAGAAAAACAGCTGCTTAAAGAGGTGCTTTTTGAAAAATTAGGGCAGAGCTTTGCCCAAAATTATTTCCTTCACTATCTTTGCCAGAGTCTGAAACTCAAGTATTAGAGAACTTTTGTTTCTTGAATGAAAATGTTTTCATGTTTATGATACTTTAAATGAATATTATCTATCACTGGATGTATTTATTTTGAGAAAATTTTAGACAGCTGCCTGGAAATATGACCTGTGAGAATGGGATCCAAATACAACACACAGGTATTAGAATGACAATGTCCTAACTCACAGTTTTCTTTAGGATTTGCCCTTGGTATCAAGAGCATAATATTTTCAATCTCATAGAAAATTCCTTTTGCACAGAAAGACACAAGACAGAAATGCATATGTGGCCCAACATGGTCAGCACATCTCTTGAAGTAAAGAGTCACTGGGTGGGAGGACAAGACTCTACCCACCGAATACCCTCACTCCACTTTTTATGAGTCACATTCCGCCATCTCCAGCTTTATGAGACTGTTCTAACTTGCTAGGGAGAGTAGAACTTCCTTTCATTTATATAAAATATTGTAAACTTAAATTTCCAAAAGTTTACCTTGCTCTGCCGTTTGATCTCCTGAGGAACACATGATTTTATAGGTTTTCAAGCCTGCCCTTACTTGGGGTTATTATAATCTCTATTCTGGTTGACTGCCATAGACAACAGTTCAGTTTAGTTATTTTAAAGTTTAGTTTTTTCCTCTAGTTTTGAATATTCTGGCTGGAAAGTTATTAGGGGGATAAAGCTGTAAGGCACTTTAAGCTTCAAAGTTTCTGGTGAAAGTTAATTTGTGTAGTGTGGAATTATAGAGGCTGTTCTTTTTCAAAGAAATCCTGTATGGATTCTTAGAAATACCATTAAGTCCTTGCTTACAGATGCAAGAAAATTAGATCCTCTAAGTTGAATGGGTATTGAAACTATTTCGGATGTAATTGTGTTCTTTCCTCTTAATGAATCTAAACTTACGTTGGAACAGCAATGATAGATGAGGCTCTTAAAGCCAACTGTTAATACCACTTCCTATTTTAAAATAAATAAATGTTCATTTGCTGTGTGGATATTCTGTCTCATCAACACAGGATACAACATGGATAGCAAAAGTCATTAGCATAATACAAATGCTTGCAAAAGGACTTTGGAATGCTTAAACTAAAAAAGTACACTACCAAGGACTTGGAAAGAATTTCAGGCTCCAAGGCCAAAGAATCTACTGCATATTAATCTTCTTTATCAAAAAGTTGATTTGGAGCACAGAAGACAAAAATAAGCCTATTGTGCAATACAGAAAAAGGTGGGGGGGGGGGCAGATTCCATGGCATGGTAGAAAGATGCTCCACTGGGCAACAAGGGACTGATGCTCCCAATGTTGTCACCAATAAGCGTGGAACTTTTTTGTCAGGCTTTTCAGCCCTATGAGCACCCATTTCCCCATCTGTGAAAGGAGAGGTTGAGATATGTTTTTCCCGTGTTCTTTCCTGACAAACAGAATCTCAGAGAGTCCCATAACCTAGCCAAGGTATCAGAGTCAAGAGAAAGAATTTGAAGAAAATGCCTTACAAACTTCTAACTGGATAGAGTTCCGCTTCCCAAGTGCACTTACTTCAGTTTTCAAGCCTACTGTTTAGAAGCTTAGAAGCACTTTAAGCATCTAAGTCTTAATTCAAACTCACCCAGCAGTCACCTTTTAAGAGACAGAAAATATTCTCTAATTTCTGTGAACCCTGAAGTGTGATTGTTAGAAACCCCTATGCACAATCAAAACACTGGTGGTTGCTCTTCTCTGCTTTCACTGCCTCATCTATAAAGTACCTCATCTGAAAGCTTTGCTTTAACCATCTTCATAATGTTAGCATTATGAATGGGAAGAGGGTGTTTATATAGTAACAGACTGCATTTAAGGTGAGAAGTCCACTGGGAATAAAGGGGATCTATGATTTCATATTATTTTCCTCAATTTTTCCTGACACACATTTCCAATTTTTTTTTCTCTTGATTCCTGTCACTGTTAAAAGACAAATGCATTCCCTTCTGCAGTGTCATCAGAGCATGTGCTGAGAGACTGAGTCAAGCATTCCCCCGAGGAGATCTCAGGGCTGCTGCATTAGGATTATGAAGAGATGGTGGGCGTGGGGACCGGGAAGCTCAGCATTGCTGCTCGGCTCATCCTTTAAAGGACACTGTAACATCATACACAGCCCTGCAACTTCTAGGAATTAACATGAGGGACTAAAACATGAATTTTCAGGTATATTTATAAATTGTTTTGACTCATTTAGCCCACCAAACACCTAAGTAACGTATCATAATGAAGCTTGATGTTATATCAGTTAAGACACAAACCTATTACATACAATACATACTGTGCATAATAAGAACTAAACTTAAAATTTCAAAAGTACACCTTTGCTTTTAGGAGAAAGGCTATGAGTACACATGCCTAGAGCTTGATCATTCCAAAAATAATTTTTAGCTATATGGTCACAGGTTAAGAGGGAAAATATGCTTATATATTAAAAAGCCATTGATATATTAATTTATAAGGATTCCTGAGCTATATATCTTTGAGGGAAAAAAATCAGTTCAAAGATACACTATTACAATTGAATATAAAATTACAAACTTTAATGTTCTCTTTTTTAATATTTTTCTGCTGTTTTCTTTTTTCTCAATAAATCAATTTTTCAAATTCAGTAGAAGTTGTAATCCTGATTTTTGTCTCCAAGGCAAGATGCTATTAAGGGTCACTTCCCATGTACGGAGAAAACAATCTTCATGGATAATAATGATAAAACCTCATGGAATGCAAAAACAACCAAAATATGTATTCTCGGATGACTACATAAGGGCCAAGTCAATATTAGTCCCACTTCACCCACGCACCACATAGTCTAAAAATGCTGTCAGCCTGATAAGAATTTCCTGATTTACTCTTTTTTCCAATAAAAAATATAGGTCATCAAAATAAACTCCTGACAGAAAAGAACAGTAGTTACACTATCGAGTCTCTTTGTATTTGCTAGCCAGTTATAGTCAAAGAGTTTCTTTGCTTACAAAAAAAGTAATCTCAAATAAGCCATTTTAGTAAAAGCAACATGAAAATTTTCAAGCATACTTCTCAACTAAGTTCTCAACATCAACTCTACCTAAATCTGTGGAAACAACACCTGCAGAATCCCAGAAGAGAGAGAGGCAGTCCGTCTCATAGATGCCACTCATCAATGCAGACAATTCAGGTAAAAAAGAAAGCTCTCTTCAGTTTTTGGGTGGTCCTAGCAAAATGAATAGGATTTGGGGACTGAGTTTCAGGACTATTACAAAAGTTTGATAAAGTTTTGAATTCATACTGAAAACTAAATTTTATGATTTGTCATTTATCAATTTTCTTATATTGGATTTTATTTTCTAATGCAAAAGGTATAACAATTATAAGTCCACCAGCCATTCATCTTTTAAGGGAATTATTTTCGAAACTCTAGAAAATAAAACCTTATTCATAACTTCTACTAGTTCAAGTAACATTTGAAAAGGAAAAATGCCTTTCTGAATGTTCTAGTAAAGTTTAAGTCTGTTGCTCTTCCACATTCCAATTTGTAATTGAAGGCCTCTTCCATTCCTGAGATGAAGGAAAGGAGAGCTAAGAAGGGTGGTTCTTCAGAGAGTGTTCATAAAATACATAAAATTGATACCCAGGGTCTCTGCCTCACTTGCCTAACTTGAATCTAGTGGTTTTCACCATTGCTTATATCTTTTATATTTAAATCTAAAGGCAAACAAATACCATAAACAAAATGTTTTAATTTGTCACCCTTGACCACAAATTCAAAAGGCTTTCAGATTCCCTTCCCAAAAGTAATCTTTCTCTGAAATGCTGAAGCTGCTAAATATTTAAAAAAAAAAAAAAAAAAGATAGAAAATGAAGCTGCTTCCTCTTTTGGCCCACGTTTGTTCTTGGTGAAATTCACACTGTTTAGTAGATAAATCTGGGACATGAACCCTTTCCGATTCAGCTGAATTTCAAAATCTAAGATTCTAAGCAGAAGTTACAATTTCTTTCCAAGAGCAAGCACTATCATTTTAGTAAAGAAACAGAGGTAGAGGAGATGTAGAAATGAAAAGGCCAAGTTACCAAAAGAACCAAATACTTAACCACAATCAAACATGTGACTCCTAAAAAAATAAGTCAGCAAAGACTGTGGCTAGTCATTTCCAGTTACCTGATAGGTGTTTCCACCTCAGAGAAAAGAAATTGTATTCTCTGCCCTACGACGTCGACCCATCCAAATTCCCAGAACCTGAGGACCCTATTTTGGTACACCCCGGTGCCAAATACATATGGCAAGCAACCTATGTCTTGACACACATTCAATTGGTGTCGAGTGTAATATCAGATAAAGCTACTGCAAAATTCCCAGAGCCCTACCATCTCTTCTAAAGGAACTACGTCCTCTCCTTGATTCCCAGTTCTCTTTATCCATTCTCAGTCTCTTGACATGGAGTAAGCTCAGTGTTCCAAGACTACCCCCTAGAAGACACAGTTCCAACAGAGGAAACACCTCTATGATGTGACAGAATTAAAAGTGAATGAGGAAGTTTAGGAGCAATCTTGGGCTTCTAAGTCACAGTCCTGAGAAGACAGACTACAGAGAAGTCCCAGCAGCATCTGAGAGACGTTTTACACCGGACCTGTGCGCTCCACCACCATAAAAGTCTCAGAAGATCATTCCGTGAGCTCACTGCTCGGGTAGCCTCTCTGTGTCAGTGACACATCTCGTCCTCTCAGTCGAGAAAACCCTAAATCATTCTACCTTTTCCAAAGGAATCAAAATATTTGGTTTAAAGGAAGTTTACTCACATCCTGCTAAGGCAGATGCCCCTGTGAGCTTCAGAGAACTGAGCCCTAAGTATTGGGGCGGGCGGCTTTGAGGAGCAGCCTCTGAAGTCCAGTGCTAACAGCTCAATGAGATCCCCAGCCAGGTAGTGCTCCTCACGGAGCACCCCACCCGTCCACCCAGCTGCTGTCCCTTCCCGAAGCCTCTCCTCTCTCCCGATGGTTTTCCGCTCAAGGGCGCTCCCGCGGACCGCAGAGCATCCTCCGTGCCACCCGTCCGGGAGGGACGTCGCAGGAGCCCCAGACCGATACTCCCGGTGCCCCTCGCCTCCGCCCCCGGCAGGCTGCCCGGTCGGTGACTCACCTGCTGGCCAGGTTGGGGCGCCGGGTGGTAGTAGGCTGTGGGGCAGGTTGCAGCTGCCACAGGGTTGGGCAGATACTGGGGCGCTCCATACGGCTGGGGGTGATACATCACCTCCGCACAACTCATGGCAGCCGGGGCAGCGGCGGTCCCGGAGCTGCCGCCGCGGCTCTACGCGCTCGTGAGACCGGCGCTGCCGCTGCCGCCGCCGCCCCTGTGGCTGCTCCAGCTGCTACTGCGGCGAAGGCGGGTCCTCGGCGGCCTCGGGCTCCGCGCACGGCGCGGGATCGGGAGGGGTTGGCAATCAGCGGGGGCCCATACGCGGGCACCTTCATCTTCAGCCCCTCCGGGTGTCCCCTTGCCCGCGCTTATATAGCGGCTCCGGGACGCAGTCTCCCGCCGCGCGGCGGGGGCATGACAGTGCGGGGTTCCGAGGAGGGCAGCGGCGCCCACCGCCGCTCCGGCCGCTCAGCTGCCCCGGCGCGGGTCCCGCAGCCCAGGGGAGCCGCGGCTCTGGTTTGCATATACACAATGCACGCCCAGGGCTCGTCCTATCACCAGCGCTCCGGGTGGGGCGAGGACCTGGAGGCGGGGGCAGAGGGAGGGGTCCCGGTGGGAGGAGGTGCACACGTCGCCTCCCCGGACCCTGATGCGGAGCAGTGCAAAGTTCCCGCTGCAACTCGGTCCTTGACGGGCGGGTCGCCCAGCAGGGGGACCCCGGGGAGGGCCGGCCGCGGATTGGAGCGAAGTTTGAAGCCCTCTCCGCCTCTTAGCAGTGGGTGGGAGGTGGGAGGGGAATGGCATTCGGGAGGTTCCGCACCCTCTCAACCCGGCGGGTTCCCACCCGGTCCCTGTCACCTGGCCACCTGAGCGAGGGCTTCCCAATTCCTAGTAGCTTTTACGGGGCACACAAACCCAAGAGTCAGGGTCAAACGAAGGCCAAGTGTACAAGAGGGAAAATAGAGCAGGCGCAAAATAAACTTAGGATTTGTTCCTACTTTAAATATAACCGTGAGTGAAAGTTAACTGAGTACAAGTGCGCACATGCCAAGAATGCAGCTCAGTTGTGTGTTTTTTTTTACAAGCAACCTCCACTTCAAGTTTACATCATCGTGGTATGACGCCCTGTGGGATGTCGACCTTTTCTGGCTTTTTGAGCCTGGTTTCATAGAGCAACATAACAACAATCGATTACAACTCTTTTGCTACCGTTCAAAGGATCATCTACTTGCAAGAGGTTGATAACCCTCTCCACTATGAAAAAGAAAATCAGTTTGTAGGAATATAATTATATAAAACAAGAATTACACTTGTTTTATAAATGAGCAAACTCTGATCTTTCAGTAATAGATCTCTTCCCATATATACAGTTATCCCTGTTATGATAGGGAGTAATCTCTTCTATTTTCAGAGAAACTGTCCTCTGAGGAAAAGTCTGGATAGTGAACGTTGTTATGGACTGAACTGTGCTCCCCCTTCACCTTCCCCGCTCCCATCCTTATGTTAAGTCTAACCCCAAGTGACAATGTGTTTAGAGACAAGGCCCACACAGAGGTAATTAAGCTTAAAAGACAACCTAAAGAGTGGGACTGTAATCTGGGATTGGTGACTTAATAAAAGAGGAAGAGACATCTGAGATCTCTCTCTATGCTGGCATAGAGGAAAGGCCTTAGGGGGACTGAGTGAGAACTCCAGGGAGAGAGCCCTCACCAGAACCTAACTCGAGCACACCTTGATCTCAGACCTTAGCCTTCAGAACTTCCAGTCTGTGCATTATGTTACATAGCCCTAATGCACACTAATAGAGATATGCAGTATTATTAGATAGTCCATGTTTATATAGATATGTATGTATGTGCACATGTATAACTACTGAGACATACACATAGATACATGGATACATACACAGCTATACCCAATTACACAAACAAACAACTGCATAAGAAATATTTGCTACTAATAACAGCCCTACTTATAACTTGCTCTTTCATTCACTGAATATTAAAGTACATACTTCTGAGGGCTTATAAGTTTGCACTTTATATGTACTTTTTGTAGTTGGGGAGCATTACTATTACTAAGATACAAAAGCATTTATTTAAAATATTTATTATTGCCTTTTCCTGAGTTGACATCTACTATTCAGACCTCTTTTTTGTGTTCTGGATTCATCTATTCAGTTTCTATCTGGATATCTCTACATAGATGACCCAGAGGAACCTCAGTCATAATAGCATTAATGTTTTGCCCACAACCACAATTTGGATTTCTCTTTCAATCTCCACCTCAGATGTTGAGACTCTCACCCAGTTGCCCAGTTAAAAATCTGGGAGCCATCCAACCTTCCTTCCTTCTCACAGTCTCCATCTTGTCTTGGAATCCACTTATTGCTGTCCCATTTCTAGTCTTTGTCCCCCCACATATCTTTATCTCTTCTGCTATCATCCTTAGCACCTGAGCCCTATGTGATTCTGGGCCCTAAGTTCTTATCCATCCTCCATGATTCATGCTCCTACTCTGTTCTGTCTCAGTCCATACGAATCCAAATCCAAGAGAGGAATGGTATAAAATCCCTCTTAAAAAAAAAAAAAAATTCTCAGTTAGTCCTCACTCTCTGCAGTCTTAAATCTCTAACCTTCAAATTCTGGCCTTGCCTACGTCACCCTCTCCTCCAGCTGCCCATAGAGCCCTCTAAATCAAGACGTACCTTTCTAGGCAGGAGCTATGATATCTCCCACCTCCATTTCTCTTGCACATGACCACAACATCTGCACCAACACCCACCACCTCCCTCATTTGCTAACTGCTTGTTCTTTGAGGAATCATCTTCTCAAATATCCACTGAAGTGAGTTTTGAAGCTTTTCCACTCAGTGACACCTCTGCTCTCATCATACTAATAGCCTACAACCTGATTTGAAATAGCTGATTTACTTGTTTCCCCAAAATAGTCAGGACTGGTTGAGTGCCAAAACTTGACTTTTACCTCTGCCTCTCAATCATATAATGTAAGGTTTAAAAAACATGCATTGAATAAATAAAATATAAAATGGTAAGGAAAAAACCTTGGAGGAGCATATAAAATCACAGAGGATCCAAACACATATGAAATCAGTGAGTATTAGACTTTCTACAGCTTGTTAGATTGAGAAGGCCCTTGTGGTATGAGATTATTCGTGCCTATAGTGAGAAGTGACTGAATTGGGTCACAAAGCTAGTTTATGAATGCAGATAGTTCTCAATCTCTCACCTAGCACCTCCAATGATATATTCAATTTATCTGTAGTCTTTGTATCATTGTGTGTTTAATATCTGTGTCCTCCACCAAACTATAACAGAGTCCATTTATCTCTTATACAGCTAACATTGAGAAGGCTTAGAGGATGTATTTGTTGAATATGAAGTCAGAATATAAAAAGTTACTTAGAATATAAAGTCGGAACTAGATCCAACATACATTTCTGCATGTTCCTGTGCACTGCAAAGCGAAATTTACTGTATGACAAAGATGTAGTTCTTGGTACGATTAAGTCCTGGACTCAAAGATCTGGAGGTATTTAGTAAAATCTTCCTATACTGCATTATCTTTGTTCTGATGTCTTTCCTCAATTCCATATTATACTGATGGACAACACTGAGAAGATAAAAGTTAATTTTCCCAAGAATTAGAATCTAGGTAAAGGATAGAAATAATAGAGGAAGAACATAACCTGTCAAATATTGGAGTCTTTATTTTCTCATTAATAAAACATAATTCCTGTTTAGAAGAGCTAAGGAGAGTTCTGGTAGTCCAGCAAATGTACTCAACTTATCCCAGATAGATGTTTAAGGATTTGGAATGGAAGAGGATAAAAAGATCATCTATTCTAAATTATCTTCTTTCATAGATAAGTAAACATGTGGTCCAATTAGTATCCTAGGGGAGTGGAGACATAACTGATATCAAAGACCCAAGTCTCTTGATTCTTAACTCTTGGTTCAGTTCTTTCTATCTGACCCCATGATAATGATATATAAACAAACACATATGGCTATATATATATGTATATATATATATAATATAGATATAGTCACAGATGTATGTATGCATATGTATACCTATTCATTTATACCTAACACATAATGCTTGCATATTGTACATACATATTACATGAAATAAGAGATTTTAGATTAGAGCATTGCTTGATCAACTTGGAATTGCTGGGGGAAAAATGAAGGTCAATTGCATTTAAGAGTAGTGACTCACCCAGGTCAGAGTATATATCATCTGGCTATTGTGTACTCATTGTCATGTCTATTATCTAAAGGTAACATAAATATTTGTAGTAAAATAATAATGAGATAGAACTTGATTATTTGCACTTCTAGCTTAAAGTTCCTCAAATTTTATCCTTTCATATTTTTCCCTCCTCTTCACATTCCTGCTGTAGAGTCCCACCTATCTGGTGTTTATCCTCCTACTCATTTCTGTCCCAACTATTGCAATTCCAAGAAAATGTTCCCAAATTTTATGAGTCAGGGGTTTATCATCAGTACACTTTGGAAGCACTTACCAAACTTCCCAGAATATTCCTAAATTTTCCAGCTTCACTTTAGTGAGATGCACTCCCAAAACCAATTTTATTTGGAGAGGTAACTTGAAAAAGCTCTTTTCTATCTCTTTTGTGTAAAATAAGGCAAAAGGAGAGGTAACATTTTTTTATGAGTACCTTTAATTTGGGGTCCCAATGTGAGAACATGGGGGTCCTGCAGTGCATATATGAGGGTATCTCAGTCTTTGTTATCAAACCCTACAAGGGTTTGAGCAAACAAACAGCTGATTCTAGGCCAGTCCCCTGCCCTAAGCTGAGCCCACTGCTAATGCAGACTATCTAGGAGTCATGGCTCTGAGAAAGTGGGCTTGGGTGGTCTGCACAAGGAATCCCTGGGTCTTGATTATAGAAAATTAACTGCTCTAGGCAGAACAATACCTAGAACAATGTATTCAACTTATCCCAGGATTTATTATCCTGGATTACCTGGTGGCTCCAATGTGAGTTAAGAAGACAGGAAGCAGAAGTCAGTGTCATAAGGATGTGATGCTAGATTCTCCAGGACCTCAGTGACTTTGAAGTTGAGAGGGAGCCAGGAATGAGCACAGGCAGCCTCTAGAAGCTGGAAAAGAAAAGAAAGTGGGTTTCCCAAGAGCCATCAAAGGAAACAAGGTTCTACCAACACCATTTTAAACTTCTAACCTCCATAACTGGGAGACTAAATTAACACTGTTTTAGGTTACTGAGTTTACAATAGGAAACTCCAACAATAGTCTATTGGGGGAGGGGGTGTTAGAAGGGAGGGCCCATGTGAGCTGATCTCTTTTGTTTTACAGATTCTATGAAGAGGGCACAATAGGAAGAGTGCCAGTGAGGAGTACTCTGATATTCAGAGGCCAGGGAGGGAATCCGGTTGCCTGAATCTAAGGGAGGTGCTGATAATACCAATAGAATAGTTGTAAAAACAGAAGGTCAAATTCACTTGTAAAACAATAAAGTCACTTTATTCAGTTATCCTCAGGATTGTCCACCTTAAATGGCCCATTAACTTTGTTTATTGAGCAATCTTACTTATGCTCTCTTGTAATTACTTGGCCCTATCTTTTCCACCATTCTCAAATCCCTTAAATTTTTATTCTTAACTTTACCCCTTCATCATCAGTATACTTGTAATCATATATATTTCTGCTGTATCACCTCACCAAAATTTATTAAGGTGGCCAGTAATGGACATGTTAACAAATTCTAAATTAATTTTTCAATCTTCATCCTAATCCATAATGCAATTCATGATACATAAATTTTGACACTATGGAATAATCCCCCTTTGAAATTCTCTCTTCTCTTGACAACTTTTTGTAAGAGGGTGGTCCTTCAGGAAAAGGGGAGGTTCCAGGTCCCCTGCTCCACCCTCCAAGGGAGGGTGGAGCTGAGCAGGGAGAAGCTGGAGGGGAGGAAGGAAGGAAGGAAGGAAGGAAGGAAGGAAGGAAGGAAGGAAGGAAGGAAGGAAGGAAGGAAGGAAGGAAGGAAGGAAGGAAGGAAGGGAGGG
>JAGFMF010011523.1:3895112-3952968 GCA_019455555.1 Galemys pyrenaicus
GGGAGGGAGGGAGTTTCCTTTCCAAATTTCTCTACCTAAACTCTAAATATTGAATTTTAAAATGCATGCTCAGGTCCCTTTTCTTAATTTTACTCTATTCTCATCTTAAGAGAGCTCATCCATATTCAAATTACCTTTATATAAAATAATTTACAAAAAATTATCCTCTAATTTGACCTTTGTCTAAACCCCTCCAAAATTTATAGAGATATACTTCATGTAGGAGTATAAAGTCAATAAATAAACAAACAAAACCAATGTGATCCAATGAATGTGATCCAATTCATTATTGACAATTTCTTCAAAGAATCATAATGAACCAATGCACATATTTTGTACCTCAGTAAGATCAACAGAGACAATATAAACTCCAGTACTAAAAAGATTACTTTTCCTTGGGTTGACCTCCAGATGAAATATCAGCTCATCTTTAGGTACCATGCCTTTTAAAATTATGCTAATTTTTAAACACAAATCACTTGCACAGGTCTACACAAAATGTGAGAGAGATGTGGGAATTTAGACCACCTGAAAAAATATGGATTCATGTCTCCAACCTTATTCTTTTTACTCTGGGTTAGCTCACGTACATGGAGTTGAATGAAGAACATAGTTCTCTACGATAAATTTGTTTTCTTTTTCTATCCTTCCCTCCCCGTACCAGCTCACCGCTTCAATCCCCTACCCATTTTCTCCTGTCTATGCTGCAGCTTTCTTTAGCATATGTCATTTGTTTCAATACATTATACAATGCCTTAAAAAAAAAGATGTATTTATTTATGTATACAAGAACTAGGGGGCAGGCCAGATATATGGAGGGTGCGGGGATTCACCAGAGTCAGAGTGGGGAACAAAACAGGAAGATTGAAACATACTGCCTAGGGGAGCAGTGGACAAGGCAGGAGAGGTCTGCTGTGCCATGTGGGTCACTTCCCTGGCCTGGGATGAATTGGTGCTGCAGTGACTGCAGATGCTTCAGAGGGCGGTACTTAGCCCCTTGCACCACCAGGAAGGTCCCTACATTATACAATGTCTTAGTCTTTGCATGCACTATTGACTAAGAAGTCCTTACCCCTATTTGGCATAATTACGATCCATATTAGCCTATACATATTTCATGTTTTGTATACTCTACCCCACCCCAATTATCCACTCCAATAGTAGCCCATGTTCCCATACTCATTAAATATTAATTAATTAAATTAGCATGTTTATGCTTTACTAAGTAGAGATCATTTCCTTTGCGTTTCAACATGGTCACCACTATAGGGATAGGTTTTATTGAAAAGTCCATTTTCGCTATCCAAACATAAGTTAGAGATTTGTTAGGTTATTTAAAGCATGAACTATTATGAAAGGGTTAAGAATAGTGAAAGTGTTTTATATGGAACAGTTGTTTATATTATTTTTTGTTGTCCCCCCCACCCCAGGGAAGCTGATAAAAGGAACTAACATTTTACTAGAATCAGCAACAGACCAGGCCTGCTACCATCACCTTTCTCTATTGTAACAGGGTGGTCCCCAGGAAAAGGGGAAATTTTAGGTTTCTTGCCCCACCCTAAACAGGGTGAAGCTGAGCAGGGAGGAGAAGAAGCTAAAGAAAAGACTGGAGAAGGAAGGAAGCAGGATGGAGAGCAGCAAGGAGATCTGGAGGAGGCACATGGAGCAAAGAGACATGTAAAAACACTGCTTGCTTTTTGATCCTAAATTGGTTGGAACAGATGTGGGTGAGAGACCTGTGGGAGGCTAAAAATGGCAGCTTTTATTATGATTTTGACTTTGCTCTTTTCCCCCCAAACTTATTTAACTCTTTTTAATTATTTTTTATGGGTTTCCACTGAAAGCTACTTTAAACTTATGGCAGGCTTTCGGGCCTTACTTTGGGCCAGTTCTCTTTGGCTGAACTTTTACCTTTAAGGGAATGGGTAACTTTGAATGCTTAATTTAGTAACTATATTCTTTATCTTTTCTGTATTGTTCCCTAGTTATATTAAAGTTCCTTTCCATTAAAGGTCTTATATGTTTTGTCTTGATGCAGCAGATGGCAGAACCTATTTAGAGTGGGCAGGTTTGGGATTCTAGGGTGCCTCTCTCCCTGCCCTGCAATAGTATCATTATTACAATATCCTATGAAGTAGCTGTTATCATCATTTTAGATGAAGAAGTTGAAGGTTAGAGAAAGTACATATTTTAGAGATCACATAACTGGTGAATGACTGAGCCAGGTTTAATCCTTAGTCTGATTCAAAAACATTTGTGTTTGTTTAAAAAATGTATTATTATATTATCTAATAACAATGGGCACTAATTCAGATGAAATGGTTTCTATATAACTTCACCCTTTTGTGTGAAAGTACTAAGACAATAAATACACCAAAGAATTTATAGGCTCCAGAGCAAACTTACTAGATCAGTTATTTGTGTAGTGGATCAATTTAACTAAAATTTCCTGCTGAATCTGGATTTCTGACTTTAAAAACTGTTGTTTTAATAAATAAATCAAAACAGTTTTAAAGAGAAGTAAATACAGAACTCTTGAAAGTTCCTAAGCTCAATGGAAACTTTAATTATAAATTACTTCAAATTTTTCTCTTTGAAAAAGAGAACTGAAAATGAGAACTTTCCCCTTAAAAGAATATTTTTGTAATTCTTTTTTATCTTTTTGGTGCCTTTCATTAAAAATTGAACAACATTTGTTATTAGCATCAACTCAACTTCAGTTTCAGGAAACAGAGTTTGAATGGAGAAGAGGACAGAAAAGCTAGTCACGATGGGCAAGATGGTGAGTGAAGCCATATTGTGACTGGCCTACTTTCCAGGGGAACAGCAGCGTAGGCTGTGGGGCAACTAGTGAAATCAGGGTCACAACTAAGCCCTCTCACATACTCCCACAAGGAACGGAAAGAACACCTTGGCTTGAGATCAAATTTGAATCTCAATTGCCTCATATCTGAATGGAGATAATACTCATAGGACTTCTATGAGAATCGATAAATACTATACACAAAGCTCATAGGGTAGAAGACTGATCACGTTGACTTTAAAATGTTGATCTTTTCTCTGTCATAAACCTACAAGGAAATGTTGAATAAACAAATATCTGAAACAAGAGCTACCCTAGAACACTTAGATCATTTTTAAAAACTTAATTTAAGGGTTAAGAGCATATGTTGGCAGATTAAGTGTTGTTAAGAGGTTGCTTTGAAAACATGTAAGTCTATCCTTTGCAAAGACCATCCAGTCCTGTGAATTTCAGGACAATTTAGGGCACATGATATGTGAGTTATGCGTGGCACATGCCTGTTATGTTTTACATTATTCTGTTCTTTTCAGCCTGGGAAGATTTAATGGGTAAACTTGTAACAGTCAGCATGTTCTCTCTGTAGAGTGTTTTTAAAAACATCCATGCAAGAATTTAAGAAGGGCTTCTTACAGATATTATTTGTACTCTGATTCATCCTGGTGTTTTGTTTTGTTTGGGCTTTTTTTTTCCCCTGTTGATTTCTTACTATCTGGTACAGTGTCCCTACTCTGAATTGTTTATACCTCTTAAAATATTTTCATGTTAGCGCGCATTATGCTAGTTATAAGTTGAAACCTCATTAAAAGACTCTGCGGATGAAGTTTCATCTATTTACAAGAATAATGAGGCTATTTTTAAACCTTGTGGTTTGCTTATTTAATAAAAGGTAAGATTTTTGACCCGTCAAAGACCTACCAAATGGCTGCACCTGCTTCACAAATTTCTCACTCAGGAGGTTTGCCACTACCCTTTCTTATAACTCTGTTTACCTCTGAATGTATTTCTGAACCACTCAGCTTGCTCCCTCTGTAGAGTTTGATTTTCTCCTTTAGTTTTTTCAGTGGAATTGTGAAATTTCATATTACTCCTGATCTAGTACATTTTCTACAGATTCAGTAACAGGGAATTCAAGTTGGGAAACAGTGAGATGAGATAAAAAAGAGGTCAAGACACTTCTTTGTATTACAAAAATCAACAAAGACTTTGCACTTAGCATGAAATATGGATGATAATAACAGACCCTAGGTTCGTTTCTGCTAGCTTTCCTGGTAGTAATGGCAGACATAGTACTCTAACTACACTGTCTCTCTCAGCCCCTGATAAGTGGAATACATTCACATGAAGTCTGGCTTGGGTATGGGGACAGTTCCACCCATGGAATGGAACAAAACTAAGTAAGCTAGGGGGGATTAAACCCTTGATCTTGGCATCATTAGCACTGTGTTCTAACCCACTGGACTAACTAGCCACAGACAAAGACCAATTGGACTAATAAATCACAGCAGCCAGAACAATCTGGTTTGAATTTATTTCTCATTTTTAATACATTAGTTTTATAATTTGATTTAAATATTTTAGGATAAATGAAGCCAACGGCCCATGTTGCTGTCATTCAGGAGAGAAAGTAAAGAGGACAAGCTATCTCCCCACTTCCCACAGTCATTCGCACAATGTGGCACCCCGTGCTGGGCCCTCACTTTGTCTAGGAGGTGACAGTGAATCACAACTTTTATAAGTAATTTACATTTAATAAGCACATATGGAGCTTTGTTTTTAAGGAAACCTTTTTGGACTACTTTGAAGGCCAGTAACTTTTATTAAAAAAAAAAAAAAAATCCTCCTCTGTTTCACTTGTTTTTGCCAGAATTCTATGCATCCCATTTGGTCCAAAAATGAGGTATGCATATATCTTTAAATCCTAAAAGTAATTTAGCTATATCCCAGCTGCCCACTCATCCTCATCGTATAAATAGGGCATAGGAGAGGGTGTCTTAACAATTTTGTCTCTGTGGCATTACATGCCTGCTGTGTTAAAAATCCCACCACTTTCAAGGCCCATTATAGGAAGCACCTCTTCTTGGAAGCATAACTTAACATTTGAAACTTTGCTTCTTTGATGCCATTATTATGTATATTAATACCCCTTTATATTTGGTAACTTCACTTCATGTAATTATTATTCCAACTTTTTATTTTGTTCTGATCATTTCAACTATCATAATTGCCTCTCTTATGGAAAGATAAATTCCATGGGGGAAAAAACAGAGTTAGATAATTCTTTGGTAACTCGCACAGCACCAAATGTTGACAAAGTGTTAACCTGCTGATGGTAATTTGCATTGAATGACTCTGATTTCTAAAAATTGTGGGTTTGTCTCTAAATGTTCTTGCTTTGGGCTGATCTCTGTTGACACAGATCTCAGGAAGGCCACAGATGCTAAGGATTTTTTATGTGAGCATCACACAGGAAATATACCTTTCATTATTTTTAGCCTAATTTTCAATCTCTTCATTAACAAGCACTTATACTTCTTCAAATACATCTCTTTTCAGATTATCTATAGGATAATGTCAAAATATTGGATGTGATAAATACTTTTGGAAACATTTGTTTTTCATTCTAAGGATTTTAATGAAAGCAACTCTTTAGTACAGCACAACTGAATGACATTAAATTCATTGAGATTTGAGGAGATATATAATGTCTACAGTAATTACAGACCATGGCAGCTCATCCTGCTTTTGTTATTGTCTAGAGAGACTGCAAAATCAGGTTGATAGTGGCAATATAGTTCGCTGTAGACTTCCTGATATTATCTAACCATAACAGAAATTTGATCAGGGTAAGGGAATAAAGTTACTAATAATAGTGATGATGATGATGATAAAGTTAACCTTTATATAATGCCTGCTCTGTGCCTGGCAGTTCTTTTGCACTTTACAAATATTAATTCACTTAGTCCTCACAGCCATCTCATGAAGTAACTACAGTAATTACCTTTATTATATTGATCAGGAAATCGAGGCACAAGTAATTAAATGATGTGCTCAGTATTGTTCATTCAGTCTGTTTCCACAGACCAGTTATTAACCAGAGTGCATATTATATTTCAAAAGAGATATAGAAAAATCTGATATGTAATTGTGGAAGTTTGAGAAAAATTTACTCATTCTGTCATAGGAAGATACAGTCTCTTGTTTAAAACTTTTCTTAGCAGCTAAACAGACAATAACATCTCTATTGTCTCAAATAATATTCTGTATACTGGATGTTGGTGGTCTTCACCAAAAGAACAGAATTCTGAGTGATAGCAACCTAGTCTCTCTGTACAACACCTTCTTGGAATATCGAGGAAATAGGAGCAGTAAAAACAAACCAACCAACTAAATGCCTCTACTAGCATAATACTTGTACATTTACTTATAGTATCCAAATATAAGTTTTGTTCTTTTTTTAAGCCTGAAGAACTAAAATAATGGCATATTTGCTGCCAATTTTGTGGGATTAAATCTCATAAATTATCAAGACTAAACTGTTTGTTTATACTTTCTCTGGAAGCACACCATGTTCTTTATAGATAATAACAAATATTTTTAAAAAAACTAAAAGAAATTTCAGAGCATTTGATAATCAGGTCATGACATCATCAACTTCAGATTATGTTGAGAATATAAGGAGGTTGGTATGAACATATGGAAGAGATAAAGAAAACGTGGAAGCTATTCCTGAGCAACGTGAGATGTAATATTACATATAAATTGTTACATGAAGCTGGAGATGTGCAAAAATGAATCATTAACTAGAACAATGTTCCTCAGTGTGGCCCATGGTCCAGGAGGGTCATTATCATCTGGGAAGCTGTTAGGAGTGAGGTTGTTAGGAGTGGAAAAACACAGGTGCCAGCACATACCTGCTGAACCTGAATCTGCATTTTGATAAGATCATCCAGGTGATTCCTCTGCACATTAACATTTTGGAGCTCTGAACTAAGGTGTCTTTCTACAGCCAATATCAGAATGTAACATCAAATTGCAGCTAATCTCCCTTTATTCTAAAAGCATTTCCACCTGAAAGAAACAGATTACTAGTGATATTTTTATGCCAATGTAAATATTATAAAGGCATTTACCTCATTTAGTATCTTTATTTTGCCTATGACAAAGTAAGAACATGCATGTGCTTTCCTTGACAAAATTGTTGCTAAGAGAGAAACTGTCACGGATCAAACACATAGAGTAGATTACTTAAAGCAGGATCTTCTAAGTCAAATCCAGTAGCTTTGCCATTCACAAGCAAACCATTTGTAGTTTTCAGAGTACATTCAATTATTTTAAGTTATTTTGTTTTCATCTGAAATAATCATGGGTGCTTTTTAATTTACCTTGGGGTACTGAAATTGAACTGGAAAAAATATGGCTTTTTGGATGTTGCTTTCTTTTCTATGATTTTTTTTTTAATTTGTGAGCTGTAGGGATGGCAATTTTTAAATACCTTCAATAAGTGTAAGTTTAAAATAATATCTAAACTCACTGAACAAGTTAAATATTTCACTTATTATTTTATCAATTGACTTAGAGAATTTCACACACACAGCACAAATATATTATAAGATTTTCAATTTCTTTACTTGATTAAACTGTCCTTAATGCCCAAGATTCACACTACTATACTATAGTTTTGTCTTCATAGCAGTAAATCTTCAGTTCTTTTGTAACAGGGTCATCCCAGGAAAAGGGGAAGCTCCAAAATCCTGGTTCCGCCCTAAGTGGGTGGAGCTGAGGAGAAAAGAAGATTTCTGCAGAGAAGAGAGAAGGAAGAAAGGAAGATGGAAAACAGCAAGGAGACCTGAAGGAGTCACGTGGAGCAGAGGGACATGTGAAGAAACTGTGCTTGCTTTTTGGTCTTGGACTGGTTGGAACAGATGTGGGTGAGAGACCTGTGGGGAGGTTAACAATGGCAACTGTCATCTTGATTTTGATTTTGTTCTTTTCCTCCCAGATTTGTCTGACTCTTTCTGACCCTTTTTTATGGGTCTCTACTGAAAGGTCCTTTAGATGTGTGGCAGGCTTTTCGGCCTTGCTTTGGGCCAATCCTATTTGGCTGAACTTTTACCCTCAAGGAGATGGGTAACTTTGGATGCTTAACTTAGTCATTATGTTCTTGTTCTTTCTTTATTGTACCCTAGTTGTATTAAAGTTCCTTTCCATTAAAGGTTTTGTATGTTTGTCTTAATGCTGCGGATGGCAGAACCCATTCAGAGAGGGCAGGCTTGGGGGTTCTGGGTGCTCCTCTCCCTGCCCTGTAACACTTTGATTACAATTCCAGTCCAAAAAAATAGAAAAAAAAATAACTGGATATTTTGGATGTTTGCTTTTGCCTCCTGCCTGAAATAACATTATGCTGCTTGCTGTGTGTTTGGGGTGTGCATGTGTGGCTCTGTGGCAAGGAGGGAAGGCCATGCCCGCCTCAGGTTCTCAGTCCTGACACACCATGTAACCATCTCTCTTCATTTCCAGTGCTGTGGTGACATTCCTGGGTGGCCTTTGCCTCTCACCATGCCATCAGAGACAGAAGCGTAGGGATTACATCCTTTCTAATTCTACTTAGGACTACCTTCTATCACCCTCCTTCCACTTCAGTGCTGAGGGTTTCAAAGTTGGGGTGGGAGGAGAGTGGACAGGGCACACAGACTCATTCTCATGTGCCTTCTCCAGTAGCTAAATCTTCCTCGCTTCCTCAGCAATTCTTTCCTGTTTTTTTTTTTTTTTGTCCTAGCCTGGAAAGTTCTTATCTCTTCAAAGGCAGGAAAAACTTGATCTTCAAGTATTCTTGGATGACTTATTTTTTTAGCACTATAAAACCAAGAATTTGGTGTCTTTTTTCTCCAGCTTCCATAGTCGTCTCTGCTACTTGAGGCAATGCCTGCCGTGGTGGCCGAAATACAGGGTTGGTGATAGGGTGAGATGGAGTGAGGTACAGCAAGCATAGTTAATACTGAAAACATTGTCCTTATGGGTGTCCTATAATTCTCGTATGATAATGTGAAAGACTAGAGACTTTGAAATATTTTGAGTTTGAATCATGAGGAGTTAGGTTTATTCAAGTCTGTGTTTGTCTGATAATATGTGAAGTATTATATTCAGTTCTCAGTAATAAACTCTAAATGTTATTGACAATTGAAGGACTATTTGTAGGAAAACAATCTAAATGTAAGACTGATTTCATGTAAGGCCTGATTATAGAAATTATGATTAGGTAGTCTAAACAAAGTAGAGACCAAGGGGAAATAAATGTTTGGTTATCTCTCAAAGCATGTAGAAAAGAGTAAAATCTGTTTAATTGTTTTTGTTTTTCTCTAAGTGAAGAATTAGAATCAATGAATTAAATTTAAGACACTGAATTTTAGTTCAAATTAAGTAGGGCAAATACAACACTGTCATTCTCATTTTACTTCTATCTAGAAGGAGCAATGTGATAGAAAAACCTCAATTCCCAAGACACCATTTGAAAGAAAAAGTCACTAGGGAGGTGAATTTCCTGATGCACATTGAATGTGATAAGAGAGTAATGTATATGTTCTATCATATAATGCCATTCACCAATATTTTATGACTTTTATGTTATCACAGCGTAACTTCTCCTTGCTTTACTCTATCAGTATGGAGTAACTATCAAAAAGAAGTTTATTGCTGGACAAGATTTATCATAAGGTAAGGAGAACCTATCCTATGGTGGAAATTGTCAAGTTAAAGAGGATACATGCATTCAGTAAGTATATCAATAAATTACTTACATTTACTATGCTACATATTCATTGAATATGCACTGTATAACAATTATTCTGCTATACACTAGAAAAAAAGTGATAGGCAAGATCAGTATGACCTGTCAGCTCTCACAAATAGTTTTGATAAGATAGTCTTCATGTTTAGTTTCCAATTTTAAGATTTTAGGGTCAATTAGTAGACTGTTGCTGCCACCACATCCTACTATGAAGTTCCTATTTTTAACCTTTCTCATTCTGCTATATACATAAGAATATGTGTGCATGTTTCTGTGTTTATACAGACATGTCTTACACTTTTGATAATTAACTTAATGGTTGTCAGAAATTATGATGAATCTGAGATTACTTACCACTTGTTAGTTAACAAATAGCTTGCATGCTAGCAGTAGGCAAATGATTCCCTAATCACATACAAAGGAAAGTTTGTTATTCATAGCAATAGCTGTTGCCAAAATGTCAGCATTTATACTGGTTCCTGAGTCCCAGCTCCTAGAAGGATGAATGATGACATATGTAATGGATTGCACAATGGATTGCATAGGCTGCAAGCAAATCTGCCCACATTTTTCCCAAAGAGATATTAATTCTTTATAACGGACAGCAAACAAGTCTGTTCTATGCTCTGGGGGGAAATACTATTTCTGTCTTCCAAGGTTGTTCTCTATATATAACATTACTGAAAATATAGAACAAAAGGTTGACAGTACTTCTGCTCACATGACAAGCAGAAACACTGGAGATCTATAGAAAACTTTCTTGTAGTAATTATAACCACTAGATTACAAGCTATCATGAACCTGAGCTAAATCTGTTTTTCCATCCCCAGGCCTTCAATCCATATCACAGAGCTTGAACATCATAAAAGGACTAAAACTTGGCCTCCCTGCTGGCACAAGGGGTTAAGTTTCAGCACTATGAAGCTATCATCTGCTGTTCCCCTTAGCAGTGTATTTCAGTAAATCTGTCTGTTCTGTTCCCCACTCTGTCTCTGGTGAATCCTCTCACCCCCACACCTCTGGCCTACAACCCAGCTCTTGTATGCATAAATAAGTAAATAAACTCTTTAAAATTTTAAATAAATAAAAGGGCTAAAACTTATATCACAGCCTTACCATATGCCAGTACCTTTCAAACACAGTATGTATTAACTTTCTTAGTCCTAACAACTACTATCAAACAATTAAAATTTTACCTGCCCTTTATATATAGGAAAACTGAAGCCAATAGAATTCATCAACTCATCTAAGATCATATAATTGAAAAATGGCAGAATATGAACATTGGCATTCCTTAAAGAAACCTATGGGTTGAATGACTGGGTGGAGAATTATAAATAGGAAAAAAAAGGATCTATAGTTATATGCATCAAGCTATGTACTAGGTTTCAATTTTGAGTTTGAGTAAAGTGTAGTTCTGTTCCAGACCTCACAACTAGACTAAAAACCAAACCAAGATCAGAGGCCAATGCATGTTGCTATATTATCTGTTTATATCTGTAACTACAATCTGCTTAGGAACTCTACATATAAGTCTCTGTTTAACATGTCTAATTGAGAACTTACTGTCTAGACTTACTGTGCCTAACTTGACCAAACTTCATGGTAAAAGACTAATCCTATCTGAAAAAAATGAGAATTTATTTCATACTTATTGTTCTTAACAGTATGTTCATTGGCAGAACATTAAAACAAATGGAATTGCTCTGTTTTATTAGCTGTGGAATAAATGTACAATGGAAAAACTAGCTCATAACTGAAACAGAGAGAAGTCATTTCTGTGCTATGTAGCTGTCCTTAGATTTAGACAGAACTGTAGCAACAAAAAACATGTACCATATTATGTCTGAATTTTTTTTTAAAAAATGCAATTTATTTCTATTCTCCTTCTTTATAGTCTCTCTTTCATCCATGTTATAAACATAGATCAACATGTATTGCCATAGAAGGAGAGTGAAAATATGTACTAGTGCATAGCAATAGGATATTTACAGAAAGTGATGTGGGAAAGGGAGGAAAAATTGCAGAAAATCAGGAAAAAAATATACCTGTAATGCTAAACCCTAACATAGAAACATTATCTCATTAATTTGTATATCTTCCAATATTTACTTTAAATGATTCAACAATAAAATTCACAGAAACACATTTATTAAACATATATTATGTGCCAGATACTGTTTAAGATTCTAGGGAGGGGTGTGGGTACAAAATGAAAGACAAATATTCCTGTCATACATTTTAGAGATAGTCTTTTAGACAGTACACAACACATTTTGAAAACTATTTTTTAAACATAAACATGTTGTCATGCTATTCTTCAGTTTTTATAGTCATTGCTTTTAAGAACTGAATTGAATTATGTTACCTTAATAGTTAATGATTTAAACTGTATTTCTGTGGTTGCTGTACTTAATATTTTTAGCAAATAATACCATAGTGAATATATTGATAGATAATTTTCCCACACATTTTATGAGCATATAGTATATATGCTCATATCTCCCCTGAATTTGTGTGTGCTGCCTTTGCACACTTTCCTGCTCATTTTGTGCAAGAATAACATTTAACATATTGAATTGTCTGTTAGCAGAATTGTCATTGAATAATATTGAAGTTCCAAAGAGTGAAGATCCTGAAATATCATTCATTCATAACCAAGAGTTCAAATTTCAATGTTAGAGTTCCATATTTTTTCTCTTTTAAAATGCACATACTACTGCAATACTAATATTTTACACATTTATAATTATTCACATCTTTAAAGATTGGATAAGAAGGAACAGGCTTGATATGTATAAGAAGAAAGTAGGAGACCAATACCACTTGTTTTATCCTATGCAAATACATTTCTGTATATATAGGAAGGTTATATCATCACAGTAAAACACCTACTATGCGGTTATTGGACATTAAAGAATTCTGTCCAAGTGTAAGCATATGAATCATTGATTTGGTAAAGGGAGCAAGTGTGAATCTCATTAGTGCAACACTTCAGTTATCTGGACTCAATAAATGGGAGTGATTTTTACATATACTCAGACTGTTATAATGCTTAAGGGTAAGAAAAACCTGCAGAAGTCATAGTTTCATAGACTTATAACTGTATGATCTAGTATAGTTGTTTCATTTTCAGATAAAGAAATTGAAGGCTAAATTGAGTATCTTGACCAAGTCATAAAAATAGTACAATATTTCCATTCTAGTATTCTTTGAGCTATAACTTGTTGCCTCCACACCAGGGTGAACATTTGGCCTTTTATTGCAATCTTTCAAAAATTCTAATGTCTTTCATCTTTTTATAGGCATAAGGAAATCAGTAGATCCTTTTTTTTTCTTGTGACATGGAATCGTAACAATTTTTCTGAAGCACTATGTGAACATGCTTTATGTAAATATGGAAAAGGGAAAGAAAAATTTAAAAAATCAGAAAAAACAACAATATAAAATTCAAAACTTTTTTCTTTAAATGTATCAATAGATTAAAAATTCAACTAGGATTTTGGATTTGAAATTTCAAGTTTATTTTGCCTTGCATTAGAAGGAACCATTTCACCTCTCTTTTGGAGGTCATGCTTCCCGGTATACAATGATGCATATTTTCTCTGTTAGGAAATGAGCCAGGTATGAACACTGTTGTTGTTTGTTGTTTTTTGGTTTTTTTTTAATTACTAATGTTCTAACAGATGATTGTGATCTTTTCCAAGAGTCTGATAGTCTTATGAGAGGAAAAAGAAGCAGAAAAATAAGCCTTGTATTTATTTTAAAAGGAGCAAAAAGATGTGAGAGAAAATTCTTAGGGAAGTTGGGGAGGAATTTGGGGAGGATAGAAGCATGTAGAAAACAAAACAAAGGACAAATGCCTCTAGGTGTGGTCTTGTAGTAGATCTTGCTTTCAAAATTCCTAAAGCAAGGATTTAGGGAGAAAGATCTTATAAAAGCTAAGCTAATGCCCCAATACTATGGTGGACAACAAACCTAACTTTGACTCAGTATTCATTCATTGCGTGATGGAAATCTCTCTTGCCTGTTGACTTAAGTTTGGAGTAACTGAGAGCAATGCCCTGCACACATCACTGCTGTCTTCCCATGTACCAGTGTCTGATTGTTCCATGAGGTTACAAATTTGCAAGATAATGTATTTGTGTGCCAATGGATTAGATATCAGTTGATTTAGGGAATAATTGTGTATTTTTAAGTCAAAAGTGAATATACCCAGTAGAACTTGAGGCTCTTAAATATAGCTCATTACTTTTTAAAATTGATGACACTTTGCTGCCAAATATTCTTAGAGAATAGGTAAATATGTGCATAAAGTGCCTATTTAATGACACTAAGTATCTCTCTTATCGCTCTACTGTCTTCAAAGGGTTTGTGATTTAGGAGCTGAAATAGAAATAAAAGTATATTTGTCAGGCACACGCTACTAAGTATGAAGTGGCTAACAAGGTCCCTTATTACAGTGGTCTATAGAAGTGTTTAATGGTTAAACAGGAAGAAGGATCATAATGCTACTGCAAGAGGGAATCTTTTTCAATCACATCTCAAACAGAACAGGACTCTGCTCACCAAAATCCTGCACAAGATTACAGAAGTAAGATTGGGCAGCCAGAGCACAGAATGCATCCCCAGTCAGCGATCAAACAGGGCAGAGCTATAGCAGTGCTCTGCTACTTCTGGCATTCACAAGGAGAGATTAGAAATTGTAACAAATAATAAATTTTTATGTCAAAAGATCCCTAGTGGAGCAGTTCATGTGAGAGTGTCCAACACATCACTGTACAAGTGTGTCATGGATAATGACCCTGTATATCTTTAACCACCTCCTCATCTCCAGGCAATAAAAAAAAAATTAAGCAATTGAAGGACTCGGTTGTGTTTTGAAATACTTTGTGAAAATTTAATCTGGATAGTTATCATAATTCATCAATTCTTTAACTGAATTACATATATAAGTATTTTGGACAAAAACAAAGATTTGAACTACTTTTCCTAGACTGTTATAGATTGCTATTTGTTTACTGGGTCATTGAGGGAAATATTCATGGAAATAACAAATATATTTACCACATTATCTAGAAATGAGAGAGAAGAGGGATTTTCTTCTCTATTCATCTTCATCTTTCTTGGCAATTATTTGTCCTTGAACAATGCAAGCTAGTTAAATTTGCACATGTTCACATAATTTACAAACTGCCAGAACAGTTTTGTACAAAAAAAAATATTATGTTCACTAAAATTTATCATTCTCTACTTAGATTATACAGCATTTCTTCAGGAATGGGAACTGTTAAAAATTATTTTATACTAATTTTCTGAGACCCACATCCATGTAAAACACATAGGCTATAACATCTATTATGGGCATTGCATGTTGTTTTATGTCCCGATAAGAAAATAAAAATTAAATTTATGCATTGTAAAGTTTTAGTATTCAAATTGTAGTCAGTAGAAACTATATCCAAATTCATGAAATTGGATAAATCCTACTGAAAATCTATTATATATATATTAATACTTTGCTTTTTCTATTTGATTAATTTTTGGTATTAGCATAGATTTATGTATGTATTAACTAATTTAATCATGAAATAATAACTTATTGAAGTAAACATAATTTCATAATTTAAGTATATATATGTTAAGGTATACTTTGCATCCAATAAAATTTTCCCTTTAATGATACAGATTTATGAATTTTGATATATGCTATTGTGTAACAATATCACAACTAAAATTAAGAATTTTCCACCCTCCAAAATTATCTTGTTCCCATATTTAGTCAATTTACTTTCCTAACACTGGTCTGTTTTCTTTTTCTTTGTCCTTTCCAAAAGGTCATACAGATGAAACAATATATATATATATATAAACAATACACACATGTACACATACACACATACATACATATATATAAACATTTAAATATGTATTCTTTCACTTAGTGTAATGTCTTTGATATTCATCTGTGTTGCTATGTGTATATTAGCAGTTTTTTTGCTTCTTGATTGCTGAGTATTATTCCAGCATGTAGCTGTACCACAATGTTTTACCATGTAGTAGTTGATACACAACTGGCTTCTTTCCATTCGTTGTTAATGATCTTGGATAAAGCTGCTACATAAATATAAGCATACATGTCGTCAGTTCTTGAGATAAATACCTAGGAGTGGATTTTTGAATCATAATACTAATGAAGCTTTTTTTATTTACTGCCCCTCCCTATAACACTACTCTTGCCCCCCTTTGAGATATAAGCATTATTCACGTGATTTGCTGTAGCCAATGAATGTGAACCTATGCAGCTTCTGAGTAACAGGCTTAAGAAATGCATGATTCTTCCTCTCTTCCCTCTACCATGAGAACTGCATGTCCCACATAAAACTGCTTCTTAATCCTAACTCTAGGAAGACTCACAGAGCAGAGCCACAGTCAACCTACTCCCTACCTGTTCCACCTGAGTGAGAAATGCACATTGTTGCTATTAGAAATGAAAACTTTGCATCTTACCTAGTATAATTAACAAAAGCTCACTGATAATCTTTAGAAACTGTTTCTCTCTACCCTGTTTAACTTCACATGACATTGTAATTCACTCCCTTGAATGTGGTCTTTACTCCCTTGAACTATGGAACTTTTGACTATGTTTCTTTTTCAACATCTTTGATCCTTCATTAGTTTTCATTGGGAAAACTTCCGCTGCCATTCTTTCCAAATTTAAGCCCTTAAATCACCCCTTTACCTCTTTTTACTAATTGTATTGTAGTGTATGTTTAACTAGTCTCGCTGATTTGATTCTGTGATATCTTATTTTAGAATAATTGTGATTCTATCTGAAACAAAAAGCAGCAGTTTTTTCTACTTAACAGCAGTAATTTCTACTAAAACTCTGAAGTAGGGGCCTCTCTTGTGGTGCAGGGGTTAAAGTCTCAGCTCTATCAAGTTATGGCCAGTCACTGCAGCCTGAGTTTGATCACCGGCCTGGGAGCTGACCCACATGGTGCCAGACCTCTCCTGTCTCCCTGGCTGCTCCCCTCATAGTGTATTTCAGTAGATCCACCTGTTCTGTTCCACACTCTGTTTCTGGTAAATCCTCTTATCCCTGCACCTCTGGCCTGCCCCTTCATCTCTGGCCTGTACCTCAGTTTTTGTTTGCATAAATAAATAAAAATAAATCTTAAAAAAAAAATAAAACCCTGCAGTAATTCCTCACTACCTATAGGGTTAATCAGACAATATTACCTTTGTTTGCAAAGTCCCTACAATTTGTTGCTGAATTTCTCCTTCTGCTACTTTACCATTACAAACATCTCCTACTACTCCACTGAATGAAAATTCTTCTTCCAATTATCTTCCACACACACAAAAGTCCTTAGTTCAGGATTGGCAACAGATATTTCTGTCTCCTTTGTGTTCTTTTATCATCATTTTAAATTATCTGAGATAATTTACAATATAAATTCTATTGTTCCTTCCAACTTTCCACAAAGCAACCAGAATAGGCTTTAAAAACACACACCCATCATCCCATCTCTCTACCTTACTAAAATCATTTCAGTGGCAATAGAATAAATACTAAAATGTTCAGGTCTGAATGGGTCACCTCCTCCCTACCTTTTCAGCTCTTTTTCCCTCTCGTATCCCAGTTTCACTAAACACCCTGCTCCCTCCAACCATGGGATCACTATCTTTGCTGTACTCTTAACATAGAATGTTATTCTTTTCTTTTCCTTTTTTTTTTTTTTAAGATTTCATTTATTTATGCATACAAGAGCTGGGGTACAGGCCAAAGACATGGAGGCGGGGATGTGAGAGGATTCACCAGAGACAGTGGGGAGCAGAACAGGCAGACTGACTGAAATACACTGCTGAGGGGAGCAGCGGGCGAGGCAGAAGAAGTCTGCTGCGCCATGTGGGTCCCCTCCCTGGCCCGGGATCCAACACGTGCTATAGTGGCTTCAGAAGCCTGGCAGTGTGGTGGCGCTCAATCCCTTGTTGCCACCAAGGGTTCTTTTATCTTTTATTTTTCTTTCACTAGTCCACAGCTCCTTATCCTTCAGCTCTCGACTCCATTTTTACTTCATAGAGAAGATTTCCCCAACCTCTCTGAGCAAGTCCAAACATTTTAATAGCTGACTTTACCTATTTCTCCTTAGTGTACTTAACTCAGTTCTATTTTACATTTATCTGTGTGTATTTTTACATTACATACATGTTGTAACTACAGCATTTTATACTTATTCACTCACTCATGGAACTATACAGACATGTTCTTGGTTGAATATTTTACAATGATCTACAGTCCACATTAACTGGACCTCTCTCTTTGTATCTGTACCATACTGATTTGAAAGATTTGTGTTAAATTTGTAATTTAGATCTCTCTCACATTGTATTGGCATTTCCCCTATTTGCATTTCTCATCACTATATCAACAAACACATGTACCTAGTAGGTTCCATGTTATTTCTTGAATAAATGAATGATTATTCATTTTAGCAATAACTCATTATTCATTGAGTTATTCTCAAATATGAATACTCATACTGAAGGTTAATCCATGTGGCAAAATTAACATTTTGAATGCATCCAATATTAACATATTTAAATGCATCAATATGTGGCCATTTCAAAAACTTTTAGTCCCTAGTTTCATTTACATAGTCAAACAAAACTATTTAAACAAAGCCTCTGAATGCCTACTATCAGCACTATGATTAGAGTTGCCAGATAAAATTTCAACCATGAATAATTTTTAGCGAATGCTTTCAATATTACACAGAAAAAAATTTTACTGAAATTTATCTGTGGTTAATATAAAATTCAAGTTTAACTATGAATCTATTTCTATTTACTGGGTCTGGCAAATCTAACTATAATACTCCTTGAAATGATAATTGTTGATCTCTATTGAGAGCTATTAGTCACATATAGCACCACATGGTATCTAATTGATTATTTTATTTCATCCTTACAAGAAAATGAGTAGAACCAATAAGCATTTTCTTTGAATATATGGAGAAATGAAGGCACATAAAAATAGAACTTGCTTAAAATCATGTGATATCAAGTGTCAACACTTACTAATGTCTCAAGGTATATAAGAAGTCACCCTTTTTAAAAAAATGATTTACTTTTTATTTATTTATGCATATAAGAACTGGAATTAGGCCAAAGGTATGGGGGGAGAGAGGATTCACCAGAGTCAGAGTAGGGAGCAGAACAGGTGGATCTACTGAGATACACTGCTGTGGGGAGTAGCAAGCGAGACAGGAGTGATCTGCTATAACATGTGGGTCAGCTCCCTGTTAGGGGATTGAACTCATGCTACAGTGGCTGGCAATAGCTTCATATTGTTGAGACTTTAATCCCTGTGCCACCAGGGAGGTTCCAGAAGTCACACTTACACTCTTATCCACTACAATGTATCACTTAATCTAGTACATTCTAAGTTGTTGAACCAGACAATTGGAAAGAAAACACAAAGACTTTTATCATTATGTGCTTTGAACATCTTATAACTGGCAATTCAGAGATCCTAATGTAAAATTCAGAACTGGATTTATGAAACGACAATAACTTTTTGATGTTCCTCAAGGAATTTTAGGTTTTAGTCATGGATTATATGGGTTCTTTCTAACTGTAAAGATGCTACAATATCTGTAGCATCACACTGTGTAAGTGATCATGATTCTGTGTAAATTATAACTGCAGATCTATTATTGCCTGCGTTTTAACCACTGAAAAACTTTCTATGACAGAGCAAAAAAATTCTAGATATGGTTTTCATGTCCTTAAGTCAATGTAATGGATACTTCCCATTATATCTAAACTCCCAAAATGGAGTTTACTTGGAGGATTCATAAGGGTTGGCATGCCACCATTTGTTTCAGTGATTCCTTTTAATATTAACAGACCACCCAATGCTTTCCATGGTAACCATGTAGATAGAATGTGAATTGCATAATTTTGAGGGTGAAGTCATTACTTTTTAATCTCTTATGTATTAATTCTAGTTGACTTCTTTCTTTTTGAGGTCATTTAATAGAATAGTCTCATATTTATTTATTTTTAATTCATTAATTTAAGTTTTACTGAGATAACATTAGGGTATCCCTATCAGGTATTACCACCATATTGCATCCACCACCAACTTGTCCACAGTCCACCACCATAGACCAGTATGCCTCCCTCTCTGTTCTTTCTCCTCCCCACATTTTACCTTCTTGTTTTTTTGTTTTAAAAGATTTTATTTATGTATACAGCAGCTGGGTACAGGCCAGAGTCATGGGAGGTGAAAGGATTCACCAGAGACAGAGCAGGGAACAGAACAGGTAGATTGACTGGAAGCACACTGCTGAGGGGAGCAGCGGGCATAGCAGGAGAGGTCTGCTGTACCACGTGAGTCATACCCCTGGTCAGCAACAGCAGGAACCGAACTCATGCTGCAGTGGATGCTGTTTGCTTTACAGTGTGTTGCTTAACCCACTGCACACTAGGGAGGCCCTTCTTGTTGTTCTGTAGTCAACCATCAAGGTTAGTTTTTCAGCTTGTCTTTATCTGACTATTAATTACCCTTTCTTTAAGTTGAATTGTCCGTGGACTTAAGTAGTTGCTGAGTTCTCTCCAAAAGGTGCACTGATGATTAAGTGATACTTGTATAGATTTTAAGTATCAGCTTCAAATATGACAAGGAAGAAATTTAAAGGTATGCCGTATGTCAGGAATGTTGGATTTTCAAGGTATAGTGCATTCAATATTCATTCTAAATCTTTCAAGGAAAATATGACTCCTCAGGCTTCATGCAAATAAAACCTCTACTCCTTCATAATAAGATAATTTCCACAAAGCAATGAGTCTTAGATACAGATTAAAAATGGTTATATCTCACACCATGTCCATACATGTTCTCTCCCTGGTTCAATTAGCAAGCTCCCTCACAATCCCTCATCCTTTTCACATGATTCCCCTAAGATCTTCTTCACTCAGTATTCCCAAGGATATACTACCCCATTCTTTGCTGTAATGACAATACAAAGTCAACAGTACATGTTCTTGAGTCAGATAGACTTGAATTCAAATCTCAGATCTACTTATTTATTAGCTGTGTGATCTAGGACTGAATATTTAACCATTGATTCCCTCCAATAATAATAATAATAGCAAGTAATAATTATAGCATCATTATTAAATAGGTAATGCATCACCTATAGACAGAGAGTAAACAGCCAAAGTGTTAACCCACCATCACTATTGTTATAATTCCATTTCAGGAAAATGGGAATAACATGACTTTGTAAAAATGAAAATAATATCCTAGCTCTTAACTACCTATTGGTCTACTCTAACTTCCCCAGTCAATTTTCCTACTAAAAGCTATCTCAAAAGTAAGTGGTCATTTTAGATTTCAAAATGCATCACAAGAAAATAATATTTGATAGCATCAGTGAAAAATATAGAGCAGAATTTATTGTTTAATTTACTCAATTTTACCTATTCTCATATGTAACTACTCTTGAACCATTTGAGTACAGTCTCCAAAAAGAAAAAGAGATGTGTTATTTCACATAAATTATCAAAAGTATACTCTTAAGAATAAAACTCTTCACTGACTTAGAAGAGAGTTGAAGCAAATGTCCCTTGTTTTGCTAAAACCATTGATTGGATTTTATGAAACATATTGAACCTCAGGATTTTCCAGTTAGAAATATATTAATGCTCTTTCTTTCATGTAAAATATCACTTCATTACCTCTGTCATACATTTTCAACCTAACGGGAATATTTCATATTTATCATTTCCTCATTATAAATTGTATCAGGTCTGAGAGATGATTTCTAAAATCAGAATGGGTTCTCTCTTAGTCCTCCTTCTCCCCATTTATTAAACTAAGCATATATGTATTTTCTTCCTTCCTCTGCCTCTTCCTCTTTTCTTGTTCAATTTCTTTGCCATTTTCTATTTTCTATTCTCTTAGGACACAAAAACTCAGTCTTCCCTTCTTACTGAGTTTGCTATTATTTTATATTTAGACACTCATGTATCTTCTTCACCAAGATTTATTAAGGTCATAAAGATCTGTAAGTTAGAAATTTTATTGAACTCTTCATTTGGACAAGATCCAGGAGTTTAGATTTGTAACAATAATATCTTTCTCAATGGGAAATTATGAAAACTTTCCTCTGAAGAATGATCCTTTTGCTGAGCTTTTAAATGTGAGCACTTGCTTATCAGATTGAGAGAAGGAATGAAACGCCGAGAGAAGGCCAACATCAGAGTTGGGACAAAGCCAGAGAGGTTTCTTATGTCATTGCTTATACAAGGGACAATGAAAAATAAACAGGTTATTGGCAAATGATAGTGGCATTTTTCTATTTCATACTTAAGAGTTTAAATTGTAGTATGTTTTTAGTGGTAAACCAATGATAATTTTCAAGTAGCAGGATGACAAGATCAGACCTGACAAGGTCAGATTGTTTTTTTGAATGTTTTCTCTACTCCTGGTGTGACTGTGATCTGAGGATTAGACAGAGGACAGTGAAATAGAGGTGAAACAATGGGCAGTTGACAATAGTCCTAAGCTGGCTAGGGAATAACCTCACTCTTCTCAGATCACAGTCTGGAATTATTACATCTATGATATGCTTATTCCTAATGTAAAACTACAGGGAAGTTTAATACTTCTAAGAATATGAGATTTGTTTTATACCAATATAGTGTATCATAGCACCTAATTGACTATTCAATTTTTTTTTTAAAGATTTTATTTATTTATCGGACAAGAGCTGGGGTACAGGCCAGAGGCACAGAGGTTGAGAGGATTACCAGCAACAGAGTGGGGAGCAGAACAGGCAGATCGACTGAAATACACTGCTGAGGGGAGCAGCTGGTAAGACAGGAGAGGTCTGCTGCGTCATGTGGTCCCTCCTTGGCTGGGGATCCAACTCGTGCTACAGTGGCTATGGAAGCCCCACAGTGCTGCGCTCAACCCCTTGTGCCACCAGGGAGACCCTGACTATTCAATTTAACATCATAGGTGAACAGTTTCTGACCACAGAGGCAGGTAATTAGAACACATGGATTATAACCCCTACAAGCAGTAAGAATTTTTATCTGACACCCAAGCCATGAATATCAGAACTTCAGACTCTATGTAGTTTCTTAAACATAAAACAAAAACTAAAATGTCTATACCTATTTATCTCCTTCTCTTATCCTTTACAGATGACTTGCATGTCTATGCTGGTTTCTTTTTTAATGCTGTGGTCACCGATGTCACTTTCTTCACAGGGGTAGCTGGTGGGATCTAAAGTTGCTGGGCAAACTCTGCTTTGAGTTTCTAAGCAACATGCTCTGCATGTGGTCAGAGCTAAAGTTTGTTGTAATTCAGGGTGTTTTGGCTGCTGCAAAAAGGCTTTTTTTTTGGTTTGTTTTTTTTTCAATTTCTAACCATGTTTATTAGTAGTTTATCATCAAATGCATATAATTGCTTAGCATAAAGAAAGTTGTAGGTCTACAAGAAAATAAAGATATTTGTAGTACTTTCTGCATATTGATCAGCATAGAGTCATAGTCACTAAGACGATACTTTGAATCAGTATTTCTTCTCTGATTTTAACATTTTCCTGTTGTATCTCTAGTTTGCCAAGAAAATCAACTCCCAAGCCTGGGATATGGGCAGAATACAAAGTGGAATAAGAAGTACCTCCTTTTTAGTGTGCTTCTCAATTCTTCATTCCACTTGGGTTCAGATCCGGCTGAGAAAATCAAGCCCTCCTCCCTTTGTCATCAAGCACTGATGAGGGAAGTCTCCTAAGCACACAGTAAGTGCATGCATGGTTTTCCTCTGACTTTGGAACGCAGTAGAGCCTGCAAAGCCTGTAGAATGAACTCAGGGGTGTATATTCTCACTCTGCTGAATCTGTTTTTGGGACCATGAATCTCGATCAGTCCTTGTTAACCTTCTGAATCACCTATTAATTCTTCCAGGCTGTGAAACACCAGACAATCTAGTCTTGAAAGGTGAGTCAACCCCACCTCTCTTATCACAAGCATATGCAAATGACCCTAAGGCACAGCCCTGGAAACAGCCTTCTCCCTTGGGAAGAATTAGGTCATGAGTTTATATGCTGTATTTGGTAGTAAAATGGAGTTTTGAAATCATGTTGGTTAGGAAGTTGAAGACTGTTTCCCTCTCATTCATTACTTAATATTTTCAAATTTCTTAGTGTCTACATGAAGCTCCTTCTTATTTTCTGGTGGGTCAAATTCTCCTTTGTACATTTTCATCCATTTATACTAATTTATTCATGACTCAATGAATAAACACTGATATTTCATGGCTCACTTCAGATTCTGTTCTATCCATCTAAAATTTCTTTCCTCTCATGTTTTTCTTCTGAATCCTCACTTTTACATCAAGATATAATTTTGAAGCCACCTCTTTCGTGAAAATTGTTTCTATAATCCATTCTTCTTTTTTACTCTAAGATCTTCATTTAGAGGTGGCACATAGAAGCTTTTGAATGCCTTACTTTGGAATAAATAAAAGTAACCTAAGTTATAATCACTCTCCTAATTAGTAAGGCTATGGTTTTGAGCAAATGTCTTCCTTATGCTAGGAATAAGTTTCCACACCTATAAAATAAATGCAACAATTTATGCAAAGGCATAAATGCAATGATTCCCAAGATGCTTTCTGTGGTGGTCACTGTTGACATTTAAAATATTCAATAATTTCTCATTCACCAGCTATTAGACTCATATTTGGCTGAAATACGGCCGATTAAGTGTCTCGTATAAATGAAATGTGTTCTTTGTCAATGTAAGATACTGCAGTGTCCACAGTTCTCTCCTCTCTCCTCTCCCTTGCAATGCTTTGAAGCAGGGACTGAAATGCAGCAGTGAACAGTGCACCAAGATGGTCTGCATCCAGCAAAGAGCATGAGTGAAAAACGTCTGCTATTTCTCAGATTTCTCATATCATTGCATGGTATAAATAGCCTTTCCTGACTAAGTTCAACCCTAGCCTTTCCCGATTATATTTTATTTAAGACAAGATACACACTTTGAGTCTGAGTCTAATGTCAGGTTATAAAAGTTATGGCTTCCAAAAATCTATTACGTTAACAAGTACTATGTAAGGGTTATTTTAAAACTATTAACAACACTTGAAGCATTAAAATGTGCTTCTACTTAATGTCAGTAAGCAATTACAATAAAATAAAAAGACTTCAAAATTAGTTTTATATAAACCATAAAGAGAAATGGGATAGAATGGGAACTATTTTCCTCTTCTGCATTTAATTTATATTCAGAAAAGATGGTTCAGTTTCTATATTTTGGAAAACAGTGTTGCAGATGGACTCAATTTTACTAAAAATGCAGTGTTTGTGTATATTATTTTCCAAGTCATTCCTCTTTCCATGGAATATGGCTAATTTTCTTCTTTTCTACTGCAGTCCATTTTCACGATTTTTAAGTTTTATATTATTTTTATTAGAGAAATTTAAAATAATGTATTTGATCCAGTTTTAAAACTATCACAAGAAAGTTAGACCAAAGTTAAAACAATCCAATATTTTTTTTAAATATGTTTCCAATTTTAGAGATTGGTTTATTGTGTAGAATGAACTGTCAAAAGACTGCTAATTTTTAAATTTGCTTCAGAAAATTTTATAATATCAAATTTATCTGGAAGTTATCTAAAAATTTTAGTTTCTATGGAAAATAATTTAATGGTATATCAAATAATCACATTTTTACTTTTGCAAAACTTTAGCTTTTCTTGACTTAGACTCTGTAGAGACAGAAAATAAAATTATTTCTTGACTATCATATTTATTCAAAACCACACTTCTCTTCATGCTAATAATGAAGCAGTCTTGTCACCATCCTGGAATCTGAATCACACAGCCTCTCATATACGGAGCCCAGAGACCATCAGAACAGACTTGTGATCTGACAAACAGTTCAAACTCCTGGCACTTAGCCAGTCAGCTGGGTATCCTTGGAGAATTGCTTAACTTCTCAAAGCCTTTGGCTCCATGTTTACATATGTGGGTGTGATAATTGTTTGCCTCAGATATTTGTTATGAGAGATAAATGGGATATGACATTTAATTCCAGAATTATAAGTTCCATCAAAGCATTCTGATTTGCTCATTCTGCCACCAATGCCCACCATGCTTTACACAGAGAAAGACTGGTATAATGTTTGAGTCAATGATTGAATAAAAATTCAGCAAATAAAATGGATAAGGATTAAATAATAACTTTACACAATATGTAGTCTACTGGACAAGTTCTGCAAATGATAGTTATCATTATTACCACTTCACAAAACACTATTTACTTTTACCTTTAAACTCACAAAGACTTTATGGTTTCACTCTTTTAAGAAAACATTTTCTCTCTCCATTTGTGTTTGTAAGTACTACAGTCATTTTTTTATCCCACTGATGATAAGTCTGAGATTATATATGATCCCTATGCCTATCCAGGTGATTGATATTCACACAGGAGATACAAAGCAAGATATGGTTCATGAATGTCATATTTCCACCAAAAAAAGTCTCATAGTTGACAAGCCAGAGATGTATGAGCCATAGGCAGGCAGTGTCTCCACTAATAACATTAAACAGAAGGTGTATGAGATCCAGAACATTTAGTGAAAAGATAGACCAGGCTGACAAAAAGAGTTTCAAGAATTCACCTTAAAGGAAAATAAAAAAGAATAAATGTTGCTCTGAGGCTAAGGCCATTGCTCTACAGGCTGGCAATGAAGCTATCCTCCTAATTTTGTACAAAGAGTTACAGGTACATATATGTCAAAGTCATTTAGAGATCCTTTTTAGAACAGAGATTTGAATCTTATCAGAACTACTTCAGTCTCTTCAACTACATTGTTAATGCTGATGGTCCTGTCTTGCCTTGAACTTACCATCTAGAAACTCTTGGATATCAGTGATAAATTCATCTGTCAGCTTTAGTTCTATGGGCAGTAACTCTCAAAGATCACCGAGGATGGATCGAGATTGGCTAACTTCATTTGAATCCCCTACTCTGAGTAATTCATAACTCCTCAGTGTCCTTCAGTCTCTGGTAGACAAGTCCAGTATCAACCAGTAGAGGTATACATGAGTGGAGGTGATCCTAAGAGTGTATCTGTTTGGCATACCTCTGTAAGATATTTGCTAGTTAAGTCTGTAAGTCTTCTTTGTCTGAACTCCTAACTGGGGGATTACTACAGGCAATAAATATGGTGGAGAATAACAGACAGAACAGAATAGTATATAGTCCTATGTGCCTGAGTGTCAGGTCACCACATACTATTATCTGTGTTGGGTATTTGATAATGTGTCATTAACAACTTAGTATCTGGGTCTTAGCCAACATCTTGTACATCCAGAGGACCAAGAACCTGTTATGCAGGACCACATACAAATACTTTGTGGTTAATAAGCAGATTGAAGAGCTGCATGTCTAGTAACAAGTGCCCTAAGAATGTCTCCTAAGTATATTGAAAAAAGCATACATTGCTGACTATGGGAGAAAAGAAGATCAAAATGCTGAGCCTGCAGAAGGTTACCTGCATACATACAAGGAAATTTTTAGGTACACCCCTCAAATTCCTGTAATTGTATACCCAATTCCAGCTATGACATTGTATACCCAACTACTACCATAGGAACACTTCTTGCATTAGCTGATGGTGTTTTTCTGATGAAGTACAGCATCAGACCCAGCTCTCAGCTGTATGAGACTGCATCTAGCTCTCTGTTACCATTTTTGTGGAAAGTTGACCAGTTTCCTTACATAAAACTTCCATTTCTATTTTTATATCTTTAAACACTAAAAACCTAGTATGGATCAGTGGCATCTCCACTGAATTTCATTTACTGAGGTTCAGGGGCATGATTCATATCACAAACACCAAAGTCACCAGGTACTATGGAGTTTTCTTCATCCAGAAGATTCACAAATTTGAGGGTTCCATTAATTAAACTCTGAAAGAGATGGAACTCAAAGCATATTCGCAGTCACATTCTCAGAAACCTATTTGGACATCATCATAAGTGGCGTTTATGTACCATGAAGTCATCACCTAGATCACCCATCAGCCAATCACTTAAGTTTAAGCTTATTTGAATTAAAATGTTGAATTTGAATGTGAAATGTTTTAAGTAAATTTCAGGAAATTATCTTCTTTGGCAAAAATGGGAAATAATTTTCATAATTTTGATAAATCAAACTGTTATGACTTAAGATCCTGGATTTATAGCAAAAAAAAAAAAACCTCATATAACTATCATGAAAAACCATTCATTCTTTTCAGTATTCTTATTTCACAAAAATTGTATCATTTTTACTTTCCAGATTTAATTCATATAAGATAGTTTCATTCAACGGATTTTAACGAAAATATAAATACTGATAGTTGCAATTTATTTTGCATGAGATGCTTTTAGACACAGTCTTTTGATTTCATTTCATTTCTTCAATCAAAGTTTAAACAGTTTATCATGTACTCCCCAAATGCTTCAACACATATAAACAGTCTCTCTTTCTCTTGTTCTCTCTTCTCTTAAAAAACATCTTTCTAGAGACCGAGGGAAATTATAACAAGATCATGCTATGGAAAAGGCATCAACTTATAGTCACACTTATCTTTGCCTCATGGTGTTTGTCATTTCACTTGTGGATTATAAAGAGTGAAACACCAAGCTCCACACCCCTCCTGGAGTTGACCTTTTTCGTGTACTGGCTTTTTGGCTCATGAATTTTGCTCTTCTCTATAAAGTTCTGTAACAAGCCAAAAATGTAATGAGCAGAACACTGACATCCCTCCTGAGTCCTGCTGAATGAGGATAGCAGAGCATAGGCAACTCTACACAACGCAAGACAAATCCAGAGACTTGTGGCCATGACAAAATCCCTTCTAAGCTCAGAGTGATTAGTACAACTATATTTAAAAATTTTGAAGGAATGGGCAAAGAAACCAGACAGCACAGGCATCTGTTCTCACCCCACAGATCCCATAACTAATCATAATTGTGTTCTCTGACCATTTTATGCTATCCCAGTGTGGTAAATTTATGTGTGTCAGTGTAGCAGTAATTGGGTATCTTTGATTCACTGCTAGACAGGGCAAACTCTCATTTCTTTTTAAAATAGAGCTAATTCATAGCTTAGTTGTGTCAACTATTTTAAAACTAGTCAGGTAAAGAAGCACATTTTTTCCTATAAATAAACTAGAAAAATCTACAACAAACTAGCAAAAATCTACAGCCACATACTGGGGAAATACAGGTAAGGATAATAAAAGATCTGTTTATTCCAGTCCAGAATTTCATCATAGTAAAGGTTATAAGTTGTTTTAACAGGTCCATACTTCCAAATTATTACAAGTTTTATTGTTCTTGTTTACCTGGCCCCAAATTAATAAAGTTGCTCTTTAGAATTGGGATGGTGTCTGCTGTCTGGTTGTATGCCTCAGGACAGCAGGGAAGTTACACACCACGTTTTCTAAAATTCTCTACTCAACAGCCCTACAAAAACATGCTAATATAAAAGAGACTTTGATTTTTATAGTACATGAGAGGAGTCCATGTACTATAAACCATGTTCTATATAACCGTGTACTATAATACATAGTTTGGGCCCACATTTCTCCATTGCTCGTTAAAATGTCTGGCATATAATTACTGTGTAATGAATATTTGTGGTGTGAATGACTGAAAGAACACATTCTCTAGTTAATTAAACAAGATTTCAGAATTTATTTATATTTACTCAGTTTTCCAACAAATAGTTTGTGAGCAACTTCATTTTACTTATTTTTATTGTATTATTTTTTGATCAAGGTAATGTTTGTTGAACAACCCTGAACATGACTTAGAGGAATAGGTTCACACCTCCTCAAATGTTTATTACTACAATACACCCATCACCAAAGCAAACAATAATCCTCCACTATAGTGTATTTGGTCCTTACTTTTCTTTCACCCACCCTTACCCTCTGGTAGACTCAATTCTACTTTAGATTCCTTGGGTTCATTTTGGTTTAGTTTTATCTGTTCTTTGTTTTGTTTCTCTATATTTCATATCTGAGTGGAATCATCCAGTCTTTCTCCTCCTAACTTATTTCACTTAGCATTATCCTCTCAGATTCCATCGATGTAGTCACAAGTGGCAAAGTTTAATTTATTTTAATGTCTGAGTAATATTCTATTCCATCTATAACACATCTTCTTTCTCCACCCATATGTCCTTGGGTTGCAGGTTGTTTCCATAACTTGTTATTGCTAATTGTAATGCAATGAACATAGATTTATGTATTATATATGTATATTATATGTGATATATATATAATGTAATGCCTTCAAATTAGTGTTTCTATAGTCTTTGGATAGATACCTAAGAGTGGAATTGATGGATCTAATGGCATACATACTTTTAACATTTTGAGAAATCTTCACATTTAACAACTTTAGACCATATCCATTTGAACCTTTTTGTTTTAATGATGGACAATTTTTATGACCAGAGATTTTCAGTGCCAGCTACTTATTTTTGAAAGGACCAGCATCAAAGTGGTCCTGAGGGACTTGGGAATGTTTTTCTAGAAAAATTAACCCACATGCAGAATGTGCAAAGTTAAACACAGCTATGGTGAAGAATTTTACTTTGGGTTACACCACAAGTTTATGATTTGTTAAGATTTAGTTCTCTTAATGTTCAAGTACAGTTTTGTTTTGTTTTGTTCTGTTGCCAATTATGGTCCAGTTCTACAATAAGAAATTTATCTTAAGAGAAAATTTCTCAATAAGAAAAAAATTCTCACAAGTCTTTCCTGTTTCTCCTTCCACTTAAACCAGAAATGGGGAATTAGTCTGAGGTTTTGTTCTGTAATAAGCAGCATTCTTTCCAATAGTTCCTGTTTCCTCCATGACCATCCTCCTCCAGTTCTTCCCCAGATTAGGGTTTCAGTGCCAATTCTTATTCCAGCTAGCAACTCAGTCAGCAAGCATTTAATGAGAATCTGGTCACATGTGTACTAATTTGCAGTGTTCACAGTCCTGCCTGTTCACACATCTGAGTTTAAGCAAGTTGGGTGAGGACGTTTACAAAAGGCCAGGAAACTTTAGGCCATCCTTTCAAGTAAAACAAACATGCTATATTTCTAGGATTAGGGCTTATTACCGTTTGGGAAAAGAGCAAGAAAAGAGAGTCATTTCTTCCAATATTAATAGTCAACCTGCCTTATTCTCTAGCTCCAGACTTCAGTCAACACAGACCCAGTGTATTCTTTTTCTCAAAAGAAAGTAATTTAAAAGATTATTTTTAGCTGTATTCAAGATTTATTGTTAAAAAGCAGAGTAGAGAGAGAGAAGCGCACTTTCCTCACAACTGTTGAAAACTGACTACGCTGTAACAACAGTTTCAGAATTGGTATACTGTTTTCCAAGTATTTAGTAAATTAATATGCATAAAAATTGCCAATATGTAAAAAAAAATTTTTCTAAATACTTCCAAATGATAAGTAGATTCTAGGGAAAAGAGTTAAGCATGAAGAATTAAAAGTTAAGAATAATTTAAAATTATACCAATTTGCTAGCTTTGTAGATTTGAAGATAGAGTTCATTCCATGCTATTTTTATTTTATATCATAAAAAAAATCAGAAGAAGAGAGATTGTTCTACTTGTTTCTTGAGACTGTAGGTAGTACATATGTGGGAGGAATGAAAATCCTAGACTGATAAATAGAAAGTTCAAGATGAAAGCCCATTCAAGACCAGCCATACTCAAGATTGTCTTGCACCAAACAATCACCCAAAGACAGATTAACCCCCTTTATGTAAAAAAATATCAAAACACTTAGCATTTGAATATTCCCATAAATACAGTAATTGTTAATGCTTACTAAACATCTGAATTTTGCACACTTTATTTATATATGTAATTCTATGTAGTAGTTCATCTGGGAGTGTAATAAAATTATGAATGATTTATCAATGCAAATTGCAGCTAGTGTTTAACCTAATGTAAAACAAAATACTAGGAGTCCCTGACCTTGATCTCCGGTAAACAATTCTTCCACCAGAGACTAACTTTATGCTGCCTGAAAGCATTAGGGAGTGATTACTGATATATCTTTTCATCCTTACTCTCAGGGTAGAGGTTCTGGAATGAAAAAGAGAACTCAAACCATCACTTATTCTGTATCTTCCTACGTTTGGTGAGGAGATATATATATATACACATATATGTATATGTATATACATATATATATATACACCAAAAGAGGAAGAGGCTGAAAATTATAAATATGATCTGTTTTTCAATGGTGATTCAGTATTTTAAATTCTTTAGAAAGTTGAGTAGTGTTGATATAGGGCAGCATGTGGGGCATCCCAGGACCCCCAACCTGCTATCCCTAAATAGGTTCTGCCATTTGCTTCATCAAGATAAAACATAGTCTAGGGTGCAAGTTCTTCAATGGAAAGGAACTTGACTACAGTTGATATGCAATAAAGAGAAGAGAAAAAATAATTTACCCCCATGAAACACCCAAAGTTACCCATCCCTTTGTGGGTACCTGCCCAGCCAAACAGGGTTGGCACAAAGCAGGACCACTGAGGCCCAAAAGCTTGCCACAAGTCTAAGGCATCATCTGGTAAGGCCCCAAAGGAAAGACACAAGGGGCCAGGCAAGTCTGGAAGGAAATAGCAAAATTAAAATCAAGATAACGACTGTCATTGTCAGTCTCTCTATGATTCTCTCATCCATATCTCTTTCAAGTGTCTCCTATATTTCCCCAAGTCCCTGGTATAAGTCCAAGACAAATAGGCAAGCACAGCTTCTTCACATGTTTCTCTGATCCATGTGGCTCCTCCAGATCCTCTTCTAGATCTCCTCTCAGTCTTCTCAGCCAGGTATTTTCCTCTCAGTCTTTTCTAGCTCATGTTCCTACCCAGCTCCACCTTTCTTAGGGAACTCCCCCTCCCCTGGGGATTACCCTGTTACAGTGTAAAATAAGTCAAAGCATTTGCCAAGCCTCTAGCATGATAAATACATGAAGACAATTCAATTCAGGACTACTTGAGACCAATTCAAGAGTGGGTCCCTCATAGTGCTTGCTGAGTGAATTTCCTGGTGCTCCTTGACTATCTAAGCAAAAGGACAGGTCTTGGGGAAGAGGCTAAGCAAAGTGGGGAGGGGGTTACATTGGACTATGGTGGAGATCTATGAGTGCCTTTGTTGTGGGTGTGGTATGATAACATATAACTTAAGGGTGTTATCCTACACTTCTAAATCATATACAATGTTGTAAACCAATATTACCTAGATTTAAAATTAAAACTTTAGGTCTTGCCCATCATGGTATACCAGATCTTGTGCATAGTATTTCATGTAAAATTGGGACCGCATTTGAAAATACCGGATTTTGTTGCCTGGGTCAAAGTTGACAAAGGAAAGTGACAAAGGAGGTAGGCATGGTAGACCTGCAATTATTTGAAACTCTGTACCAATTTACCAAAACCATATTTTGTAGTCATGGAATTTCCCTAATCTGCATTTAGTCCAGAAATCTTCCAGAGACCCAAGAATCTCTTTCCAATAGTCTATTGGTCATCTCTGCATATCTCCTCCCCATATTTCTTATCTTGTTTGATTAATTACACTAGCATTCCATTCAGAAACTGGGATCTATCAGCAACCTCCCCCTTTTAACTAATGTGTCATTTGTCAAATCCTATCAATTCTCCATGCCAAGTAAATCTCAAATTCCTTCTATCTTCACCAATATGGTTTAAACTAATAATTCCTTATCAGCTTCCTAACTGGTCTGTTTGCCTCTCTGCTCAAAGAGTCCTATATACTCTGTCTGAGTACCTTTATTAAAAATCAGGTATTTTATACCTCTGCTATGTTTAAAAATATTTCGTTAGATCCTTTTCATCTATAAAACGACATTAACACTTTACAGCAATGATTTCAATATTCCAGCTGTATCTACATTTCCATCTTCACAGCTCTGTCACCTAATTCTTAGGTGCCTATAATCTATAAGTTTACTTTACCCAATACAAATTTCTCATCCTTTCATAGCTTTGCATTTCTCCCTCCCCCTCCTCCTCCCAGTGCTCCTAATCCTTTACTCATCTGGGCATTCTTATTCATCCTGCCAACTTTGCTAGTGTTACCACCTTTGCAAACAGTAGGAAGCCTTTATTGCAAGGTGCTTGCTAAACCCCATGTTACTATCAGGCCATGAATCTCAGCAAAGTGCACAAAAATTGAATGTGCAAGAAACATACTTTTCCTTTTTTGTAATACAAATTAATTTTATTTTGAGCATGCAGTTTGTAAGAAAATTTATTTAAGTCCATTTAGGTTTCCTGCTCTTTTCTTGGGTTTGTGTTTAAGGTTGAGGTGACTTAAATTTTAATTCCAAGTGCTGAGGAGTTGGGAAGTTATATTTTTAATTCTTCTCCCCATGCATTGCTCCATGTGGCCCTTCACCATCAGTCTATTCAGCTCAGCATTGAAATTCCTACTCCTCCAGTGGCTCCTTCAAGTAGATTGGTTATTTGCTATTACCATGATGTTTCCATGGAATATTAGGATTACAGCTATTGCTACAATTATTTCTAAGGATTCTGGGGCTAGACTTCAATCTCCCAGGACTCTAACCTGAGGCATGAGGCTTATGGTCATTCTTTCTCTCCAGTCCCCACATCCCCCTACACCTCCCAAACTTTGTTCTAATAATGTCTTCACCTCTCTTCCCTCTTTGGGATAAGTTTCTATGAAAATGAGCCATTTAGGCTTTGCCTAGCATTATCTACATTTCACATTTTCTTCAGTCCCTCAAGGTTTTCAGAATCTGAAAAACAAAACCATGAAGAAATTCTACATTTTAAAAAAATTATCATTGTTTTGATTATTGTGGCTATTGTGGTCATTGTATTTCTGTTCTGACACTTCCCTCCTGGAAGTAATAAATGCAAGAAAGTCTATCTACTAGAATCAGTAGAAAGGGAAAGGATACATCCAAGTGGGAAATGGAGTAGAAATCACTGATCAGATCTCTACAATATGATTTTTCCCATACCACAGCAATACATGAGGCAGAAACAAGTCCAAAGCAATGAATTTTCTGCCAAGGCTGCTATAGACCAAATAGGGAAGTGGGAACAAAATTGGATATCAAGTCTGTTCTATCATCTCTCCAACTCTTCTCTCATATTAGTTTGCCCAGTTCCTCCTGAATTCACCAAAATATACTTACTCAAAGTTATTTACCATGACATGTAAAAGCTTTAGTCATAATAAGTTCATATTTGTTGATTTTTAAACTGGGGTGCAAACTAGAGATATAGGGGGTGAGAGGATTCACCAGAGACAGAGTGGGGAGCAGGACAGGCAGATCTACTAAAATACACTGCTGAAAGGAGCAGTGGGGTGAGACAGGAAAAGTCTGCTGCACCATATGGGTCACCTCCCTGGCACAGAATCCAACTCATGGCTGCAAACAACTTCATAATGTTGTGCTACCAGGGAGACCCTGTACTTGTTGATTTTTACACACTGATCTCATTCACATTACAGAAGGTTTGGTTATAAGTAACCATCAGGGAGAGGTAAGAAGATATCTGAAGCTGAGTATAAACTGAGATTCAAAGGGAGAAATAAAAGTTTTATCTTTTGCCCATGGTGTTTCAAGGAGCCAGACCAAGAAGTGAGTTAAGAAAGCAGACATACCCGAGACTACACCAACCACAGATTTTGTTGTCTGCTTGTAGGTAATCAGAAAACATAATTGCCAGTAATTCTTTCTTTGACTAACTTGTTATCCATTGTGCCAGGGGTTGCTTTGGGTTCAGTTACTCATCATAATTTGCAAGAATAATTTTGTGGGTCTTCTCTAACTGCCAAGTACCAGCTGCCAGGTTTGATTTACATGGTTAGAAGGGATAATATCATTTTTAAAATTATTACCATATGAATGCTTATGGTATGAAGATTCTTTTTTATACTATTTGGAACTATGAAAATTATTAAATATATCAAAACATTAACTTTACTATACTAGAAGTATTAAACTGAAACTTATCAACTTTCAGATAAAATAATGTATCTAAAGATCTGATCATAGATAATGTTCAGACAGGAAATAAACATTACTTTCATAGAATAGGAATTAAATTCTGATATATTTACATCTATATGTGCTTATATATATATTTTTTCTAGTCATTTATTAAAGTTGCTGAATATCAATTGTTTGAAATGAACAAAGTCTATATATAACATACACCAAGAAAACACTAAGTATTCAAAAATTTTGAATTGTTATTCCCAAATTTAGAGGCCAAGGACAACTCTTCGGTTCCTGCGTAAGGCCAAGAACAAAACCTTGAAATGGACCCAAGCCATTTGAGGGTTTAAATAAACTTGTTTTTCCAGCTGTGCATTCTAGAAGAGTGTGCAGACATCTAACCGTTTACATTTTACAGATTTCACTGAAAGGGGAAAAAAGTGTTTTTCATGAAATAAAACTAATTTTGGTAAGTGAAAATGAAAACAGAAGGTGCATTTCAGTGTTCAGCTGAAGGAGGAATTCATCTATTGACAAAATTATTTTCTACTGTCATCTGACTTTGATTTGAATGTCTTCCATTTCTGTTTATCTCCTTTGTCCAGACTTTAAGGTCCCTTCCCTAAACCATCATTAAGGTAATGTGTCTACTGAAAAGTTTTAGAGTGTTAAAATTCAATAGAGTGTTAGAATTCAATATTCTTTTCCTTTGTTCTATGACTTGTCTACCAAAAGATGCTCTATTCAACAAAGGAAGCATATTCTGGTTCTCATATAGCTCCCACACTTTAAAAAAGTACTAGCATGTTCTCCTTGAAACTTTATAAAAGGAATTCAAATCACATTACCAAACAAATGAGTAAGCTCTGTAAAAAGCAGTCATCAGTGGAGTCTCTTTAGAATGGGGCTGAGACACCATAGTAGAAATGCCTTGTCTGTGCTGGGCCAGAAACCTTTAAACTGAGCCAAACAGCAATTGCTCCACTATTGTCTGAGCAATCAGCAAGAGAGTGAACATCTTGAACACAAGGAATGATGGTGGTGGACTTTTTTTGCCAGAGGACAGAATCAATAGCTAATTAGATAAAGCCAAGAACAGTTTAAGCTGGCTAATATTAATTACCTCTTTACTTCCCATAAAAGCCTGACTTTTATTCCTTCGGACACAATGTAGGTTCACTTAAACCCATGTACCCCAAACATATGATCCAAATAAACACTCTTTGCCTTTATAATGATATCCTGATTTTTTTAAGTTGATAAATCCATTTCATTCATATGGCTAGTTATCTGAAGAAAAATAGTCTGTTTTATTTTGGGTAGATTTCCTTCATTATTTGACAATGATCAGCAGACACAGAGATTGCAATTGCCATAGATATAAAGTTATTGATATATGTATATATACATATGTATATAATTATATACATACATACATACATACATACACACACACACACACACACACATATATATATAATTCCAGGGCCCTCATTCAGTGTAATTTCCAAAGCTATTAATGTCCATTACTTGGAACACACTAGTAACACACATAGTTAAGCAAATGCTGAACCTAAATTTTCATGGGTTGAGTGATATTTTCAAAGCAATCTTCAGAATTTTCTTGATATGTGCTTGGTTTCATAAGATAGTTTATACTGGATTATAAAACTGTCTATTATAATTTTGATTCAGGAGAAATTTCAAGCAGAAAACTTTTGATTGATAAACTTTAAATTATATGTATGTATGTGTTCATATGCACATGCAGAGTGATAGAGCAGAGTTTGCTAATTGTGTGATACAGTATTTTGTCCACTAGATGGGTCTCACCTTCATATTATTTTTCAAAATAAGACACCTATTTTTCTTTGTTCATTCTGTTTCACCTAACAGAGCTAACCTGTTGAAGTAAAAAGCAATACCAAAACAGACCTCTTCTGAAGTACCAAGGTCAGAATAACCAAAAAAGAAAAAGATTGAGAAACTGTTAAATATGTTCTAACTGGAACTTAAGATAAACTAATAACAACTAAATCCAGTTAGGGATCCTGGATACAGTTCAGAATAAAAATATAGATATGGGTGAAGCAATAGGTGAAATTCAAAGGTCTGTAGTTTAGTTCAGACTATCAATAGATGCTACGGTCCTCATTTTGATAATTGGGCCATGGTTATGTAAGGTATTATAATTAATGGGAAAAGGGTGAGGAATGTGAAAGAAGTCTACTATTTTCCCAATTTTTTTTTTTTTGCTCAGTTTCTAGTTGTGACGCTGCATATACAGATATACATAGGTGAAAATACAACTACTTTCCTCCACCGTAGCATGTGAGCAGCCATAGTGAATCAGTTGTGAAGGTGGGTGTGTCCCAATAAAACTTTATAGACACAATCTGAATTTGTTTAACTGTCACATGTCAGTAAATACTATTCATCCTTTATTTTTTTCTGACCATTTAAAAATGCAAAATCCATTCTTAGCTGATAGGTCACACAAAAACAGACAGCAGTATATAATTTAGATTAAGAGACATAGTTTGCTATGGGAACATAGTTTGCTCTGCTATTGGGAAACATGTTTGGCTGAAAACAATGTTTGCAATAAAAGAATAAAAGCTAGATGTTTTCTTGAAGAGGCCTTCACAAATAGAAGACATTGTCATTCCAAGATGGCTTCCAACTGGAAGATTCTGTGATACTTTGGTTTTATTGTACCCTAAAACACAGTAATTTAAGGGATAAAGGATTATTATTTATTTTAAATAAATTTTTATTTGGTTCAAAATAGGACTTTTTTATTATCTTAAAAATCTCTATTTCTGTATTTCAGAACCTGTTATCTACTTCTAAATCAGAATTCTTTACATTCTGATTCATAACTGACGTTCAAGAAACTTACTCAATAACTATTTTTTTTAGTGGAAGATAGATTCTAGCAAAGATTCTGACATTTAAAAAGGTGAAATTATAGTTAACCAATATTATTCTTATTTTTCTATTTTGCAAAAATATAAGAAGGTATAGTCATGACACAGAAAAAAAAGAGAGAGTGACTCAGAGAACCTCATGTCAATCCAGTCCACTTTGATAGCAGCATTTGAAGGCAGAAATATTTGGCTTCAAAGTCTGGAAAGTTTCTTGCTCTCATTACCATACACCTAAAATCCAGATGTGACAACTTCATCTCTTCAACATTTTGGACACTATGTAAAGGCCAGACTTTGTAACTGCTGCCAGAAAAGTGATACACAGTTATGAATAAATATTAAGTAAAGAGTGTGGGGGGGGAGATAAGCAACAGAAGTTTGATCTTTATAAGCCTTACAGTAAGTTCACATCAGTAATAAAAAATAAATGGGTTAGAGTCTTTACAAAGAGTATTTTTGAAACAAAAGAAGGAAAACCCCAGAGTTCAAAAAATTAAGTTTCTCTTAGTAATGAGATTTTTAACCTAACACATTGAGCTGGCTAACACTAGCAACTGGGAAGGGACAGTATTATTAGTGACAGATTTCACCCCTCTCACAATTTCATATTTACCCTTTTCCTTTGATGATCACTTTATTACTGGTGCCATGGAGTAAAAAATGTTATCCAGTCATGTGTCAACTTAGCAGCGTTAGCCACAACAATTAAACACGCAAATAAAAACAATGCATTGAAATAGGTCTTCCAAATAGGTAAATATGAATTTTCAGTGAATAAAAGAACTATCTTAAGATAGGAAATAGTGGCTTATTGATGTGAACATCTCTTTTGGAAAGATACCATCTCTTCCCCAAAATGATCAAAGCTTTAGGACCTAGGAATGTGTGGCACTTTGAACCAGTAGCCGCTGTTCTCTGAGGCAGTTTTGACTTTCATTCCACTTGTCATTAAGCACACACACCGAAGCATGTAATTCCGGCAGCACACAGAGAATTGAACTGCTGCTACATGAGCATATGTCTTTTCCTAAATGCCCTCTGAGCAGTAGCTGAGCAATGAGCACATCTTTGCAGTCATGCCAGCATTTTTAACTTGGATTCTTTAGATGTAACTGAATCATATTAAATCTTAGCTGAATATCAGAATTTCATCTATGTAGTTAGGGAGAATTATATCTATATTTTGCTTAACAGGATTTCCTCAGGATTTCATAAAAGCTGTAGACATTTTGGGTGCAACCTGGTCCAGACCCCATGCTGCTGAATGTATTGACAGCATCAAAAGTCAACCTATTGTCTATTAGTCATTCGCAAATGGGATGTGGCTACAGTTGTGAGAGTGGTTTTGAGTCACTTTTCAAAAATAGAAAAAGACAAAATATATGATTAACTCTTGCAGCAGATTCAATAATAGCTACAAAACACATCAGTTTCAAACACTGTATTATTCGATGCTTTCTTCAGCCAGAGAAGTGAGGTGGTGCTATATAATAACTATATAACTAGGAAGCCAGAAATTGTGCATAACCCGTTATATTGGTGAAGTCTTTAAATATCTTTTTTCATTATTGACATAATCATTAACTTCTTTTCGAATGACTCACTTGAAACAACTCTGGCTGTCTTTAATATGTCTGATATTCTGCAGCATGTGGTAAATAGTAATCTCATCCACCATGTCTATGATTATGCAGAAAGTTTGAGAACAACTGATTTAGGCAAGCTGTACCACCCTAACACATGCAAATAAGGAAGCACAAGGAATTGCATAAAGATGGAATAAATTATCTCTCACACAGATCTCTCAAACCTATACTATTTCAGCATGTAAATGCTATTTTGACTTTCGATAGCTTTTTAAGTCATCCTGAAATCATAATAGATTTTTAGTTGTATGTATATTTATAATTAATGGACACTAAATATACAATCACATAAGCATATGTGAAATATTTTGAGATTTCAAAAGAATGTCAGGTATATTTGAAAAGTACTAAAAATCTTCAAAGGTAGGGTTGGTAATGAGGTAACAATATATCCCTCCGCAAAAACCTTTTCATGTGCTTCCATGGTTCTGAAAATCAGAACTGAACTATGCCTACAGTAGAAGCTAAAAGTAGGCACCTCTATTTTGCTCAAGATTGCATATTTTCTTCATTTTATGCATGTAGAATAATTCTTTTACCTTTGCTTAATGGAGCAACATTTCCCCAATATGGTATGTGGACCAAATCTTGACCTAAAATACAGCTGTGTGTGTGTCTACCCTAAATCTGCATTTAGGTAACTCTTTTAACCTAAATAATCCCACAGTGGCAACTCACTCATTTTAATATTCTTTGATTAAAAACAATTGTGATTTATAGAGTGAAAGTAATAGCTCTGTTTAAGATCCTACTGTTATTAACAACACAGCAGGAGAGCTCTCAAGACAACAGCTTTTCAACAGAGAATGTTATGGAGTGATGTTATGGACTAACATATTTCTATAGTTATAGCTGATCACCATTTAAAGGGCCCACAGAAAAAAAATGTGCTAGTGTGTAGGCTGAACACATACATCTCTGAATGGATTCACAAATGAACTTCATGCATTTTGTTAATTTAGACTTTTTTTTTCTTTTAAAGCACACTGTACATATTTTTACTGCAGCTCTCTTTGGAAAGATTTAGTATGTAAGACACTATGTCTTATACAGTACTAGCATATTGCAAATGAGAAATTCATCCATTTGGCAATTCATAAATTATTTTCCTTTGCTTCACTGGGTATTTAATACAATTTAAAAACCATTTTTTGCTTACTCATTAATTTGCTGTTTAACCCTAAAATCAGCATTTTAGGAAGGAATATTTTTCTTCACTTTCTCCTATTAAAATTCAATGACATTTCACAGAAAAGTAAACGACTTTTCAGGGAGACAGTAGATATCCTTACCTCTTAAAAACAGACACATGAGAAGTAATTGAATATATTATATTCCAGAAGACAAAACATATTATCCTATCTTATTCCATAACTACGCAAACAATGAATAGTGAAATCGAGATTTAAGTGTTGCATTGATAAACCATGGAGAACCTATTTTAAAAATCCATCCTTAGCTTACATCATGTCATTAAAATCATTGTAATATTCTCACCAGACAGATATTCAGAGATCACCTCTAGAGCTTGTACAGAGAGAAGAACTGAATATTTGAATATGAGAGCTAAATGGATCCTCTGCAGCCATTTAGAACTTTTTTCATTTTATTGGTTAGGAAAGCTCAGATCAAAGAGGTGATTTGTCCAAGGTCACACAGAGCTCAGTGTAGACCTCACCTATCACGATCACATGTTTCTTCTACTCTATCACCATTCCTTCCACTTAGCATAGATTTAAATAAGTATCTACAGACTTTCAGGTAATATTTTTAACTGGTCTACCACTGTTATGGCTTTTATCTTCTGCCAAATCTACCTCAAGTAAAAAAATACTTTCTAAATTTTATTAAGTCAAACAAAATTTTGGCAATATCTCTCTTCTTTCTCCAATGTCTTTTTGTTTATTGTATGCTGTAATGGTGAAACGTACATTGGCAATGGTCAAGTAAGGATTCTGAATAAAAGATTGGCTTCTTGGCCTCTCTGAAGCAGCTGAAAAGACTGGGTAATAGCATCTCCAAGGATGTTGCAAATAGAATAGATGCCAAGTCTTTCAGACTTCTCTGAAGGGTACAGAACAAAGATGACACTTTGGGGTTGCATATCTTTGTTCCAGGATTCTGCAAAGATATTTCAGGAGGAATTATGGTAGGGAAAATAGGAAGAGAAGGGAGTGGGAAGACTTCGTTAAGCTTAGGAAGGCATGTTTTGGTCTTATTCTAATCGCACAGCTATAAATCACCTTTTCAAGACCAATGCTGTTCAAATTGATATTCACCAAAAGTGACCCAAGAGTTTCAGAAATATTACAACCACAAGGTTGCTAAGCACCCCTCTAATGTACACAGAGGAAGACTAAAGACTTTTAACACAGACCAAGACTGCTCAAATAGAAGGATCACAAATGATCTTGAAAGAAACGTGATCTGAATGCTTCGTGACCCTAGTAGGAGTTGGTTCTGCCATTGATGACTTGCAAACCAAACTCTTATGCAGTGCCTTTCCAAATTCAAAAGCACTTCCACTGGATTTTCTTCCAATTCCATTCACTGAGCTTTTATATGTGTTTATAAGATTATTATACAAATAAAGTTAGATAATTAAGGGTGAAAGGTCTTGTATAGAAGTTTAATAGTAAGACACTACAATTCAAGCAATATTATATTTTTATTATACCAAACTATATTGCTCTATAATTCTTAAATTCATATCAGTGACACACGGAAAAATGAACTTGCAACATTAGCAAAGTCTAAAATAAGCAAACTGATTTGGTTAAATATAGGAAAAGGCAGGTTTTGGTCTATTTTTGTAAGCATTTCATTTGTTACTGGCCATCATGTTTCCATATGTGAATGTGTATATATTTAAAATGAAGGCACAATGTAAGCTATGTACCTTCAACTTCAAAAGGAGAAAAATGAAAGGTTTATCCGCTTAGTTAAAACAAATCCTTACCATAACCCTTGAAAATCCTAAACTTTAGCTAATTAACGTTGGAGACTTTAAATTGCCTCAAAGAGAGATTGAAATGTCAGAACTTCATCTAAGCAACTCTTCAATCTTACCAATGCTGCATCATTCCATAGGATTTACACTAGAAAATCACCAGTTAATCACAATCAAATCTAATGAATTTCTACTTAGAGCTTCACTTTAAAAATGACTTGTCAAATATAAATAAACAAATATTTAAAAAAAACAAAACAAAAAAAGCTTCCCTGGTGGTTTTCTCCTTCCTAAGGACTCTCTTTGCGTTGGCTTCAGTGACTTTAAATTGTTCTGTCATTCCTCTTTTCTTTTCTTGGGTACTATTTCATGGGTTGGTTGGTTTGTTTGTTTGTTTGCTTCTCCTCTTCCCAACATTTAGATGTTACAGTTATTCGAGTTTCCTTTTTACAACCTTTTCTATTATCATTGTCAATTTTTTTACCCCAGGTTAACTTGCAAGCATAGTGCCATTTTAATATGGAAGGGTAGTCCTCATCATCTATTCTGCAAACAATTTGATGGAAAAGGAGTATAGAAAAACTCAGCAAGAGAGATGGGAAACTTTATTAAATCTATAATGCACCGGGTTGAAGAAACTTAAAGACCTTAAAGAAGACAGTAAAATTATAGCATAATGATGATTCCGATTCACCAGTTTATAACTTTGAGGACCACTGTGCTAAAGGAGGACAGAGATTTAAAAAAAAAAAAAAAAAAAAACAGGTGAAATGTGAAGGGGGAGGAGAAACTGGAGGGAAACCACATGTGTTCATCAACAGCTAATGGAAAAGAAAGACTGTTCTTTATTTGCTGTTTTTTTCTGGTAATTGACTCTACATGTATACTGTTCCAGATGTTGAAGGCATAATTAATGAATTACATCAGTGCCCAGGACTTCAGCTTTTTACCTCCAGCCTAGAATTTCCTTTGAGTTTCAGACCCTGGTATCATTACTCAATATATCTATGTCACCTCCAGCTAATAAATTATGAGAGACAGTGTATGTACCTTGCTGTCTTCTTGTTCTTCCTCTAGTGTTATCTATAACACTATATGAAAAAAATCTAAAATGTATCTTTAACAATTCAACATTCCTGATCATATCAAATCTATTCATTCATTCCCATCTCTGCTACTAATACCTTAAGCCAAGCCACCAGGACCTCTTGTTTTCTGAATTATTTCAAAATCCACCTGATCTTTCTATTCTGTTTACATTTTTTATCAAAATTGTACATTGTACATATGTCAATTATACAAGGATTTAGTAGTTTTAAGTGCAAGGATGGACACACACACACACATGCACTGACATTGTATTCTGGAATCTTCCTTCTTATTTTTCCTCTCCAACCATTTCTAATTCTATTAATTCTTTGGGCATTTATCTCTAGACAACTACAATATATAGGTACTCTTCATTAAGTTCATTTTGTGTAAGTATATAAACCATTTCCTTTTGTATATCTCTGTAAGATATTTATTTTTAGGGCCTCCCGGGTATGCAAGGGATTCAGTTTCAGCACTATGAAGCAATCTGCAGTCACTGCAGCGCTAGGTCGATGCGGGGACAGGCAGCCAACCCAGATGGCACAGCAGACCACTCCTATCTTGCCCGCTGCTCCCCTCAGAAGTTTATTTCAGTAGATCTGCCTGTTATGCTCCCCCACTCTCACCCTCCTGTACCTCTGAACTACACCCCAGTTCTTGTATGCATAAATATTTTTAAAAATATATTTTAGAGAGAAATATAGCAGAAAATACAGCATTAATTTCTTGTGCAATAATTTACATTCCCTGATTTCATAACTGCCTAGTTTTTCTTGTTTACTTTTCAATTTACCCACACTTTTTGCCAGTTATTATATGTATCCTAAAGTTATTCCATATTAGGTTCTCCATTTCTTAGAGAATCTCCCAAAGCTGTTGATTTTTAGTGCTGGTTCACTTCTTTGTCTGGTTTTCATCTCCCTCTAAAATTCTCCTGGGAGGGGGTTCCCAGGTGGCCTCAGGGTTAAGTCTCGCACTATCATTTCTATAGTCTGCTACTCCCACCTGTTCTCCTACTCACTCTGTCTTAGTGAATCCTTTCCCCCCCAACCCCCTCTCCCACCATTGGCATATACCACAATTCTTATAGGCAAAAAGTAAAATAAAATTTCACTACTTTCCCATAAGTCTTGTTTTCTATACATTATTTACCCCACGGCTTTCTATTTCTTGACTCTTTCCTTTGTTTTAGTAGAGCATCTCTTTTAATGAGGTTTTATACTTTTCATTTCTCAATATTTTTTGCTCTACTCTAGCAATGGCAGTGTATAGTATTATAGATAATAGTTCAGAATTGGAAGGCATTGGATCATTGACATCTGTGCTTCCAGGATTATTGTTATTTTGAGTCCAGGTTATTTTTATTTTGTTTGTTTAGTTTTTATTTCCTATTTCTGTCTGGTTGTTCTGGGCAACTCTTAAATTCTTATGTTGGAGATTTTTTCCTTCTTCCGTTTCTCTTCTCTTCTCCTGGAATGCCTGTTATACCAGTCTGTAGTACTATGACCAAAGCAGCATGGTGTCACATCTTTCTAATTTACTGTATAATATATTTCACATTCTTTTATTTACACCATGGACATTTTATTGTTATGAAAGTGATCATATCTCTCTATTATTAGTTAGTCTTCATCACTATACCCAGCCATAATTTCATTTCCCTATAATAAAAACCAATATTACTTGAGTATATGTTAGGCATTGTTTTACATGTATTATGTAGATTGATCAATTGATCAACTGATAACAGAAAATAATAGATTTTTACATATAAATATTTGAACATCACATCAGTCAGTCTATTTCAATAACAATTTTTGAAATTAACTTCTCCACCTGTCACAAGAAAACTTAGAGTTTTAAAGGAGGGTGAATGAAACACAAATGCATATATTGGTGTTAAAATGTACCCACCAAGTTTTATAGATATTTCAATATATGACAAAATAATAAAATTTGAGAGGGAGAAAAACAACCAAAAAATCTTGGTTATTTGTTTCAATAAATAAATATTTACTATTTGTTTCAAGCAATAAATATTAATGATGATGCCACTTGTGAATACTAAGCATTAACTACTATGGATATCAACCTAGTCCTGAAATAAACATAGAGTAACTAAAATAATTGAATATAATAATTGAGTCAAGGTCTTCTTTCTCTTTATAACATCGTTTTTCATTCATATTCATAATATAATCTGAGAATACTCTGTTTTACAAGGATTTAATTAATACTTTTCCCAACCAGGTAGTGAGGCAAAGAGCTTGTGATACATTAATCTTGTCAGCCGCTCTACTCTTTTCTATTTATATATAATAATTATAATAGGAAATTATTAAGTCATGACTGAAAGATAATTTTAGAGGACTTCAATCTGTACTCACTGTACATAGACTCCCAAGATTTAGAAAAAGGAATGAATAAATGTGTTATAGAACATTATGCAGAAGATTTCTGATTGTTTTAGCTGTATGTCTAACTTGCTGCATGAATTTGGACAAAGTTACTTTTTGTCCATCTGTTAAGAGTTAATGTTGAATTTATATTATCCAATTCAATGGCCAAAGTCCATTTCCATACTAGTATAAAACAAAGGAAGTAGACAGCTGATAGAGATCATATCTTCCAGAATCGATGTCTATCATATGATTTTGATTTCTATCTCATAGCAATGGAAAAAAATCAATAGAATACGTACTCAAATACTTTGATAATGTTGGCATTATCCATCCCATCCTCTCCATCCAGACCCAACATCCATGACCCATATTTGACTATATAGACATGCTTAGTTTTTATTCATTTATATCTTAACTCCACGGAGGAGTGGATATTTTCTAAGAAATAACTTCCACTCTTTCTAAAGAACATGCATGGGCAAAATTCCTCTCATCTCTTCCTCTCCCCTCACACAATTAATTCTGATATATTTTTAAGTGTCATTGACAAGATGGCACTGATAACTACCTAGCCAAATTTATGAATATCCAAGATTTTTCTATACTAGTTATTCTCAACTTTGGCTGCACATTTAAATCATCTGGAGAAATTTTCTGAACTACTGGTGCCTCAGTCCTACTCCCTGAGTTCCTAATTTTATAACTCTGGCATGGGGCCTAAGCATTGGAGTTTTTAAAGCCCCAGTTGGGATTCTAATGCACAGTCAATATTGACATTCTAAGCTCTGAAAATGTGTCAAAGGATTCCAACCTCTAGATCACTAAAAATATTTCACTGGCCTTACTTTCTTAGTCTCCCTGCTTCATTCCTGTGTATCCTGAGAAAGACAGACACTATTCCTTTTTGGTTGTAAGGAAATATTGTTATTATAAAAGAAAACAAAAAGATTTCAGACTTTTCTATTTTGTTACTATATAATTCCTCTTAGTTAAAAAAATGATTGCTTTCCTTTAAAATATAGGTGTTTTGTTTTTTTATTTTCCATTATGGAAAACAAAGCTCAGGTAAAGTTTGAATGAGAAAGCAAAGAAACAATTACTTTGACTCATAAAGTCAATAATTGTTCTTGCTGGTATAGATAATTTTAATAAAAATAGCTACTTTAAAGAGGTAACCCAGAGGCAGCAACCTTTTTTATTTTTCCTTTTTCTTTCAGTTTTTTTGATGGGAGGAGTTGTGGAAGATGAAGAAAGGAAAGAAGGGCCAGGAATGGAAACCATAGAGAAAAAGCTAGGAGAAAAAGATTTTGTAAAAAGAGTCCCAGCAACATGGGTACAGATTAAGTTCAAAAGAAAAACATGGCTTTAACTTTAACATTCTCTCACACAATATTACTCTCTAGATCTTTAATACAGTTTTGTAAACTATTAATAGCAGTGACATGTACTTCCTCTGTTTTGGGAAATAAAGTCTACATATTTACATTTTGAAATGAAGTCAACTGGACTGGGAAGATTGAAGGACTGTGTGCAACAGTGGCTGCAATGTTAGGGAGAAGCCCGTCAAAACCAGGAATTTGGCACAATTATCCACAAATAACTACCAACATGTGCAATCACAATCTCCAGGAATGCTCAGAAATATTTGAGTGGAAGATGAATTTCTTGGAGTCTAAAGTATGATTAAGTTCAAATTATTTCATTTAGAAATTAAAGAAATATTTGCCCCACTGAAGGCCAGAGTATAAAAATGGGTGACATAATGATATATTATGGAGGAGGCAGAATTCCTAATACTGGAAATGTTATTCATCCCCTTCTTCATCAGCGCATGATCCTTTTGGGGGTGGGTACATCACAACAATAAGTGAAATGCAAAAATATAGAGAGACAGTTGCCTTCATAAGAAACATCTTGGTGGCTTACTAAAACTGCATATGCTTGGGTCCCAGCTATAATAGACAGGGTAAGGATCAGAAATCTATTTTCTGAAAAAAACAAGCATGGGAGAATCAGGCAGTTGGAATATCTATTGCTACAAAGTACAAATGCATATATTTTTCTTGTGCAGTTTAATAATGTTTGTTTATAGTCTGAAATTTTCTTTCCAATTTCTCTCCTTTCTTTGCTTCCTTCTCATTCTTTAACTTTTCCAATCCTCTACCTGAAATATTGATGATGAAGAGGAATCAAATAAAAAGAATAAATGAGGAAAGATCATTCCACATTAAAGGAATAGCCAGTTCAAAGTGATGGGCAGAAACAAGTATATTTGAGAAAAAAGAGCTTAGTAAGTGAGAAATATAGAAGGGTGAACTGGAATAGTTTTCAAGATCAAAGACAAAAGTCATGTCTGACTTTGTAGATCATGACAAGGGTTTGCTTTCTATCCCCATTTTAATAGAAGATAATCAGAGAGCTCCAAATAAGGAGTAAAGATGGGAACCTGGCTTATATTTTTTTTTAAAAATATTGCTTGTTTTGTAGAGATTGTTGGTCAAGAGAAAGTTATACTAAGAAACTAACTAGACTGTAAGATGAGTATTAAAAAAATGAGATGATAATGAATAGACTGGGACAGCGCTGAAAAGGGTATGTGTTGTTTTTACCTTTTTGCATTTAGTGTAATCCCCTGTATAGTGGACTATGGGTGCTGTATAATAGAACTGTATTTCCCCATCCCCTTATTCATGAGCTTCTGATTTAGATTCATGCAAGATTCAGAAGAAGGATGAGTTTGAATGATGCTGGTAATTTCAATGACTAAAACAAGAACAGAAAACAAAAGTCAGGTAATCACATACTTGAACTAGTACTCTCTCTACCTGATAGTGCTGTCTAATCACTTTCAAAAGTAAATTTTCTTTTCTCCTTTTTACTAATGATATGCCAAATGTATGGTTAAATTCAATAAATGCAAGCACTGACTATTTATTAGTCCCATTCCTTTATTCAAATAGGCATTTGTGCTCTTGGACAACTGGTGACTGTTGTTTCATGCAGCTTCTTAAAGTCAGTGTCAACGCCACAGTCCTGTTTCACAGGTACAATTTCAATTTTGTAACTTCTAGATGACTTCCCCAGTGCTTACATTCAATCTTCTACCTCTACAAATACTACATACCATTGATATTGTACTAATCTTTCTACTTGAACTATATATATTGATCTCTGTTTCTCTGATTTATCACTGACTAATGTATAGTTTTCTTTGCCCAGGAGTAGTTCCAAGAAATTGCCCATCAAAGATGAAAATCTGGGAGTAATTACTTGTCCTCATTAAGTTGTAAGGTAATGATGACTTCATCTCCAGGAGAAAACAGGATTTTGGTCATATGTGTCACTTTGACCAAGTACCCTTTAGGGTATAAGTGACACCAGTAAATGTTTCATGTGAACTTGTTACTTCTGGCTATACTGTAAAGACAACATAAAGAAAACGATGAATTTGGGGTTTTAATTTTTGTTTCAAGTTATAAACAGAGAACTTGAGTATATCAATGACTGCCCTAAAATAATCTCTTACCTCAAAGATAAAATAACCAAGGTGGGGAAGAAATAGACCCAATATTTAATATCATAATTTGAAATTTTATGATATAAGTTGAATTCAAGGCAGTGAGTTGAACTTGAAATTTCTAGCATTAAAAAAAAAATAGGCCCATAGAGTTAGATGAAAAAAACTTTGATTGATTTAGATGAAACTTGAAACTTTAAATCCCACTATGCTTTCTGGATCTTCTTTCTTGACTAAGGGGACAAACATCAGATACCCATCAGATACCTTACAAAGAATGACCAATCTCTTCAAGTCCCAATTTTCACCTTTCATTGTCTCCAAAATTATAATTAGAACATGTCTCAGGATTAATAATATACAATATGACCAAAGTAACACATTAAAATTCCAAATAACTATAAAATATATCATGGGGTGATATATTTGGAATGACCAAAGGGAAAACATATCCCTGGTTTGGATTAGTTTATAGATACCATTAACCTAGATCCATTGAGTTAACTAAAGAGTAGAAGAAATTGCAACAGCTTGGTTAGGAGGGTGACTAAAATCTTCACCTAACAGTGTATTACATGCAAAGTCAGATGTAAAATATCTGAAATATCTGAAACTTGTATTTGAAAGGAAAGAATCTCAAGGTTTGAGGAAAGGGAATATTGCAGTTGCAATATCAACTGCAGTATATCTCCTAGGAAGTTCCAGAAAATGGCTTTTACCAAAATATTATAAGAGAAAAACATCTCTTATACATTTCTGATACAGCATCTAGGAACACTTATGGATTTACTGTGTTTTTTCATGTATGTAGAGTATTTGATGATGTTATCACATTGGGTACCCTGGTTTTAGTAGGAATGTGGTCCAAAAGTGGCAGTATTGGAATGGCTGAGACAAGATTAGAAGGTCTTAATGGGCTATCAGGCTTATACAGTAATCTGAATCTCTTTACCTGCATGAAGCTTTGGCAGTAGTCAAAAAATCATGACATAATCTACTAAATTATTAAATTGGCTGTATCATTAAAAAAAACCTCTATATTTTGTAAACAGAGATATGAACCAAGTGGAAATTCTCACCTTGTTAATGAAATCCTAGACCTAAACCTGTTTCACTCTTTGAAGAAAGAAACTTGAGAATCTGAAACTGTCCCACAGGGGTGCTCTAGCAGGTCAAAGGACAGTGGCCAATAGAGGACGGGTCACTGTCCACGGGCTCTCACCCACACACACAATTGCAAAACCAGCTTCAGGGTAAAGCAATGGGCATTATTTAATGACTAGAGAAACTAAGAGCTTGTAAGGCCACAAGTGGCCAAATAGCTCACCCCAGATAGTGTTCACAGTGTCCAGAAGTCCAAATGAAAGGCCGTTCTTCCAACATGGCACTGTCCCATCAACAATGTCCTCAAGCACGTGGCAGCCAAAAAGCATCGGACCAAGATCCAATTCATGGCAACTGGAGGTGCCCATAGGTGGGGCGGCTGAGATGACACTGCAGCAGCTCCAGCAGCAAGTGTGGTCAGGATGGACAACAGTGGGTGCCGGACAGACAGCAGTGGAGACAGTAACACCAGAAAGGGGTGCTGGACAATCAGATTATCATGTTAGTAGCTCTCAAAAGTGACCTGCACCCAGAGTGCCAGCCACCCATCAATAGTGCAGGGCAGCACCGGCCTGTAGCGCCAGTCAGCACTGGTCACCAGGACGCAGTGGTGTCAGAAAGCAGCTACAGGTCCTCCCTGGTGGCGCAGTGGGTTAAGCAACACACTATGAAGCAAACCGCAGCCACTGCAGCACAAGTTCAATCCCTGCCGCCAGCCAGGAAGGGGACCTACATGGCGCAGCAGACCTCTCCTGCTTCGCCCGCTGCTCCCCTCAGCAGTGTGTTTCAGTCAGTCTGCCTGTTCTGGTCCCCACTGTCTCTGGTGAATCCTCTCACCACCCTAGACTCTGGCTTGTACCCCAGCTCTTGTATGCATAAATAAATCTTTAAAAAAAAAGAAAGAAAGCAGCTACATCTCTGAGAGTCACTGGTCCACACTGACAACAAACAGCATTTTGAGACACCAGTCTGGGACCTCTGGTGCTCCTTTTAGGTGGTGCCAGAGAGACACCAGAATCAGGTGCAGCTGGCCCAGCCTCTGAGAAGCTCCCTGGCCTCTCTGTGAAACTCTTTAGCTTCTCTTCTTTCTTTGGGGGTTGGCTGCTAGATGCTTCCTCTTCAGGAACCCAGGAAAGAATTTCTCTTTCTAAGGACAGTGAGTCTCGGGATCTTCTTCCAAGAATAGTGTAGGTCCACCAGCTGAGCCCACCCTGCCTTCTATCCTCTTTCAGCCCCCCTCCCCCACCTCCACCTATGAGTCTAATTGGTCCATTTTCAATCCTGTGGCAGATTGGACCATGTAGCACTAATCAGCTCATAGCTCGCACTTGATTAGTAAAGAAGTCACCTGCAGCTGGACACAGCCACGGCTTGGAGCTGGCCTGGGGGGCTCCATCCTCCTCCCCACAACCTGAACAGGGGCCGCATACCCTGGGGTGGTGTGGTAGGGGAACCAGTGCTGCCCACCACCACTGCTGGCCTCTTCCTGCAGCCTGAGCCCCAGTGGGGCCAGTAGTGACAGGTGGTAAAAATGCCCTCTGCCTGCTGCTGCTTGCAGTCTCCACACGCAGCTTCTGGGCTTGGTGTCAGGGGAGGGACTGCCCACAGGCAGCATGTTCTGGGCAGTGGGCGAGAACTGGCCACTGCTTTTCTAACTGCTCCTGCTGCTTAGCCATGGGAAAAGGGTGGTCCTGCCCCACAGCTTGCACTTCAGGACCCCAGTTACAAATCTGCCTAAAGTGTTTTTCACAAATCATGCTCCTATATCTTCCACAGGGACCTGTAGACATTTGTCAGGGTAAATGCACAGAGGAGAGGAAATTACCCAAGTTTTGGGAGATAAGGGGACATGGAACACTTTGTGACACTATTTCCTGGGAACTCAAAATGCCACTATGAGCCACCAGCCAGAAAGAAGATTTATACCAGACATATCATAAAGATTTAGCTCAAATCCATCAGAATTGGAGCACGTCTATAAGACAACATTAATCTGTGTTTTTACCAGAGATGTAGTATCATAATTGTTTTATTTTTAATTTGATAAGGACAAATAATTCAAGATCCTTTACTTGGTTCTATCTCTTACGATGGTCCCAATTGTATTACTTTTAATTTTAATCTACTGAAAGAAGTAAACTTAGATACTTTCCCCTTTGATGTGTAAAAGAGAGGTAAGTTAGAAAAAATAGTAGTATACTACTTGTTTATTTTTTATTTATGTATTCTTTATATCATTGTTCATTCTCCTCTCTGGTGCAGTCTCCATGAAATTCCCACCACCAAGACACCTATGAACCATCATCATAGTCTCTTGTGCTCTTCCCTTTGTTTTGATCCCGCTCACTCCTTCCCAGCTGAATGTCTTGATTTATAGATCATCTGCTAGTAAACTACTATAAATGAAGGTAGGTGGGACATTAATTGTAGCCTATGTTCTGGTGTGATCCCTTTGGTAGAGTGAATGAACAGCTCCATTCTCAAGTATGAAGAGTGCTCCAGCAAGAGCCCACTCACAAGTTGTAGTTATCAAAATCACCCGATAAGAGCAGTGGGAAAACTTTGTTCTTTACTTCAGAAATATTTCAATTGTCCATCAGTCTGTCATAGTCTAATGTTCAGGACACTTGATCAAAACATCACCTCACAGGACACTATACAGGTCCCCTACATTCATGAACTCAACCTGGTTGGACTTGCCAGAGGCATCCCAAATGCAATGACAAGACATGAAATCCACAGTGAAAAGGAAAATCTCATGAGGATGAACCTGAACCTGACATCTTCCTGAGGTTCAGGAGGTTGTAAGGTAAATGAGAATTATCAGGTATTTCCATGCTCCTGCCACTAGTGTCAAAGACACCTGCAGTCTTGTACACGTGCCTAAATGCAGGCATCTGAAGTAGGGTGTGGGCGTGCGTAGGTGGGTGCCTGTCCAAAGAGACTGGTTCTATAAGGCTAGCGTCATGGGGACGCCACCAGAAGCCGGAGAGTGGCGGTGGAGTACGGTAGAGTACAGTAGAGAACGTCATGAGAACAGCTAAGACAACAAGGAACTTCTTGAACTGATGATGAACCTACTCATCTGGGATAGTTGCAGGACAGAGGTCAGTGGAACTGAGGAATGTCCAAATGTTATCTCTAAAATAAAAGCACACTTTTTTCTTTTATCTCGCTCAGTAAAAAAGTACTTAATTTTAAATTTTGAAGACAATGCATGCTACACATAATAAATGTTCTGTGTCACTTAATAGGCTGTTTTGATAACAGGTCCATATACTCTGGAACCTGTGAATATATTATACTACTGGACAAAAAGGACTTTGAAGATATAATTATGGACCTTGAGGTGGGGAGAGTAGTCTGGATTATCCAGGTGGGTTCAATCTAACTACATGGGATCTCATAAACAGAGAACATTCCCCAGCTATTGAAAGAAAGGGAGACATGACTATGAAAAAATAGTAGATGCAGCATTGCTGGATTTAAAGATAGGGAGATAGTGACACAAGACAAGGAATGCAGGCTATCTCTCACAGCTGGAGAAGGCAAGGAAACATTACCACAGTCACCAGGAAAGAATGCGGCCCTACTGACCTATGCTGGATTTCTGACTCAGATATTTTTGCTGTTTTAGGTCACTAAGTTTGTGGTCATTTGTTACACAGCAATGGAAAATTAACATAGAATCAGAGTAGATTCTGAGTGGTAACTATGATGCAAACTGCTTTCTTGCTTGGACTTTAGGACCCAGAATATTTAACAGTGCTCCAATGTTTAATATGAATACAAATGCTAATGGGCCATTGGGGTTAATAGGAGAATCTTGAGGCAGACTTCAAGAGTTTTGAATTGCAACAATGCCTAATTGCATAAATAATTTATTCACATTATAAAAAGTGAACAATTCTTAGCTTTTTGCTAGGTTCTAGTAGGGATCAAATACCTAATCTGGAGCACTAAGTGGACATGCAACCTAATCTACCCATTTATGAAATAGCTTCCATCTGATTTGCCATATCATAAAGTTGGGTACCCATGGAACCACTCCCCTCTCAAGTGGAGTTGGATAAGCCGAAAACACGAGGAATCTTCATATACATTTGATTTAGCGTCATGTCATGTTACCTACACTTCCTACATTGTTCCATCTCTCTCAAACTGAATCTCATGGTAAGCTCTCTATGATAACTGACTGGTAAAATATCTTCATCTAGATTTATCAGTGTTTACCAGATCACCCATATCAGAGGAGAAACTAAATGATTATGTAGACAACACAAACTGTTCTTAGTGTATATTACTCTGTCTTTCCACAGTATATTGAGGTGGGGAGGGGAATACCCATAGTGGAAAGATTATCAATTATGGACAGATTCAAAAATAGGATTTCCTTTAACAAGTTCTATATAACATTGCCCTATTGTATTTGAGCTTGTAATAGCAGAGACAAAGGCTATGTTTCTAATGTGTCTCTCTCCTTTAATGAAATGACTACACACCCAGGTAAAATAATTACATGAGAATCTTTACAAGTGTGGAGGGAATAAAACTTTGCCTTCACTAAATACACACTTACTTTGGATGTGAACATACCACCCTTGCCTACAGTGCTGCTTCTAACACCACATATAACAATGGTGATCCTTTGCTTTATTCATAATTAACATGTCATGCAAGAGTCTTTCTATCTGAGCTAATTTTTCTGTAAAACAAGTGAGTCAAGTAAGCTTCCAAATTCAACCATGTGTTTTTTCATCTTGAAATTGCTCATTGAAGATTCAGTTATGGGGCAAGTTGGGAGATTGTGTGTTTGTGTCATTGTCCTACAAGATGAGACAAAAAAAGTGTTGAACATTATTTTGATCTTATGCACAATGATTGGAGTAGCATTTTCCTAAACCAGAATAAGTTAATTTGGGAACAAAGGAGTGGAAATAGGTGAGGGTGACTTCTATCACTGCTGCTTCTAATAAACCACACAGTGATTTGTTTCTTTTCCCCATGACTTTGAATGTTGGTATTTTAATGTACCTAATTACCATGAAAGATATGTTTCCATCAGGAAATATAATGATGTTTTAATTCAAATAAAATTGGTAGTTTATTCTGTTGATTATGTTTCATCTTAGCTCTGCTGCCTGATTTTCCCTTCTTGTACATATATGATACTGTTAGCCCTATAATTCATATACATAATAGCTCTAGTGATGCATACATATGAAATTCTTCTTTGTCTTAGTTCCTACTACAAAATTTGGGGACTACACAGCTTAATCCTGCTGTAGTTAGATTATAACACCAATCTAATTAGCAGAGATGAAGGAGCTAGTGAGCAAGCCTGTATCAGAGAAAAGAGGTTATCGTCATCTATGCAGTCCTTACAAAATGTGACTTGTGTTAAGGCAGGTGATCATATTCACTACAACACTAAATCCTCACATCGAATGCAAGTGTGGCATCAACTCTGGACTTCCTCTCCTTTGAGTTAGAAGTATGGCTGATTTGAGCCACCAACTACATACTCTTCAGAGATTCAATTTAATTCACAAAATGTCAGTAAGTCTTGTGTCCATATGGGTATTTCTGTTCCATTGTACTCTAACCAAAATGTAGTTAAATAACTTATTTAATTTCTACCTATACAAAATAAACCATAAAGAGCAACTATTTACACATATACAGCACCTTACTAAGAGTTTAGAATTATAGAAAAGGGCCATATAGCAAAACAAAAACAAATCTTGGCATAATCATTATCAGTAGATTTTTAATAATTCCATGTTGGTCTTTTGATTCAAGCATCATTGACTCCTCTTTGGTCAATTTCCACTCAGAGACCAGAAAATAAAATCATCAAATGTCCCCAATGGAGTTGAAGTTAACTCACTCTTAGCTATATTGCTAGAAATATTATCTTCAAATATAATATATAAATCAAGATTTCATCTTCCCCCAAAAGAAAATCTCCTCTTTAAAAGTCTGTCATGTATTGAGAAATGGTATGACAAATTTATCAAATAATAAATGTTAATAAAATGATAAACTTTTACATAGCTCAATGATCGTGACTTATTGGAATGATTGTGTTATAAAAGTAAGACCACTCAATGACAAATTAAATGCCACATTAGGAAGACACAGAATTTTAACTCAAGTAAGTTTTAACCCAAATTCATTCATGCTGTTTTCCTTACAGCAGACTTCTTCCTAGATGTTTATTGAAGACTCCCCATAGTATAAATCCTTTGTTTTTCATAACATCTTTATAAAGTCAGCAGTCAGAATATTTTAAACTTTGGCATCCAGTCAAGACATACCTAGCTATAGTAACTTTTTAGACTTCTGTCTACCTGTAAAATGAAATATTTGGACTTACTCAGATGATCACTTATTTTGTTGTTCAAAAATACCTGTGTATTATCAATGACATCTTTGGAGGTACAACACCTAAAGCACAGATAATGAAAGAGAGGATAAACAGGTGGGACTACATCAAACTTAAAAGCTTCTGTTCAGCA
>JAGFMF010011523.1:3953747-3982359 GCA_019455555.1 Galemys pyrenaicus
GAGGTGATGGTGCACTGGTGAGATGGTGATGGGGAATACATGGGGATTACAATTAATGGCAAGTATATGTAAATTTTAAAATACTTTAATAAAAAAAAACCTGTGTATACGTTAATTCAAAATAAAATATGTATTATATAGATGAATTGTGCATTCATTCAAAATAAGAAAATACATATTATATACATATCCCAAATTTTTCAATACATAATTTTTAATGTTTTCTTGTATTTGAATAAAACTATTTCACTTTCCCATTATTTTGATGCCATTAATAGTGTAATTGGTCTACCTGAAGGGTTTGAGTCATGACTTATTAACATTCATGTAGATCAGATAATTTGTTCTCTTCCATGATCTCAAACAATAATTTAAACTTAAAAGCAATTATTTTTTTCTTTAGTATCATGTTTTATATTTTTAATTGTATTTTTAATTGAGATACTATTGGTGCTTAACAGTATATGTGACTCAGAGTTATAGGTTTATACCCTCTTCAGATGTATGTTACATCAGACCCACCACCAAGACACCCATAGTCCTCCACCATAGTCTACTGGGTCCCCTCCACAGTTTGCTCCCCTCTCTCCCTCTGGAAGCCTCAATTCTACAATCATATTTTAGAGCTCCTTTTAATTTGTTTTTGCCTACTTCTTTGTTTCATTTGTCTGGTTTTCATAAGTGGATAAATTCATCTACTCATTGTCCTTCTCCTTCTAACTTATTTTGCTTAGCATAATCCCTTCCAGGTTCATCCATGTTATCACAAATGGCAAGATTTGATGGATTTTATATCTTAGTAGTATTCCATTGTGTACATGTACCATACATTCCTCATCCACTCATTTGTTATTGTGCATTTTGGTTGTTTCCATAAGCTGGTTGTTGTGACTAGCCCTTCAAAAAACATACAGTTTTTTATAGTAGCACACATGTCCCTTTCAATTACTGTTTTGCATTCTTTAAGTAAATATCAAGAAATGGAATTGCTGGATCATATGGTAGATCCATTTTTAATATTTTGGGAAACTTCCATGTTATTTCCCATAGGGACTGGACTAGTCTATACTTCACCAACAGTGTATGAATGTTACTTTTCCTTCACACCCTTACCAACCCTTGTTTCTGGGTCACTCCCATGGGTGATGAGAAGGTAGTATATCTAATTATAGATTTGATATTGTATTTCCCTGATGAAACGTGATGATGAGCATAAGCTTAGGGAATCATGTTTTCTTTTATTCACATGCATTGTGTTGGTAATAATTTCTTTATTCTGACTTGATGAAATATAGGACTTTATGGCATTTCTCCTATATGTTAGTTTCTTTTATATATGTATTGGTATATCAGTTATATTCTGGAAGGCAAACCAAATATTTACTTTTTATGTTCTAATGCTTATATATAGGGATTTAATTGAATACTTGAATACTTAGTGAGTAACAAATGAATACATATGATTTAACTATATAATCTGGAGACATAATAAAGGGAATAATTGTGCTTATCAACAACCTAATGTGAAAGACTACATTAATATTCAGTACAATTCAAGGGGAAAAACATTTTCCTTTAGCAGGATAGATTTTATTTTAAATCAGTGTAGCATTTAAAAATCCATTTACAAAAGTAAAAGTGAATTCATGTAAATGGGGAATACATTCTTTTTGTGAGTTCACTGGATTTTTTTTGTTTATATTAAAATAAGAATGTGACTAGAATAAAAATATTAAGTTCATATTGGCTATTGATTGACTTAATGTCAACATTATTCTATAATGAATTTACACATATGTTTTAAATATTTTTGTATGTTTTAGTAGCTTAATTTTACTTAAGATATAAAAAAATTGATTCCTGAAACATGACAACAGGACTGCCTACAATGAAGTTTTTGAGGGAAAAAAAACACATTTTCTTTACTATTAGTTATTGTTATCTTTCATTTATTGACATATATTTATGACATTTTATGTGAAGTAAAATTATACTTTTTCACTTATGGGGTAAATGAAAAGTTCAACTAAAAGTTAATTGTAATTTTTTTAATTATTATTTTGCTCTATTCTATTATCTGAGTTATGTGTACAGCATGGTGTTCATGCACCAGAGTTTGTACTGCCACCTTCTCAGAGGTGAGCCAATTGATTTTCTTATACGTGCAAAAAGGCATGAAAGGCAGTAGTATTTCCTTTCACCCTAAATAAATGAAATGAAGTAATACAATAAGTCAAATGAGACCAAAAGCCAGTGTTCATCTTACTAACTGTTGAGGCTTTAAGCTGATTTGTAACATAATGTTTTACATATACATGTTATTGGCAATTATCTTTGTTTATTTGCCTTCTTGTTTTCTTCAGCCAGAAGCATTATCTTACAGATAACATCATCTCTTGGTGCTAACTGGAAATAAGAAGTTGAGGAAACAGTGTGATTAGTAGACATATATAATTGCCTGTCTATTTACTTGGAAGCTGTCATTTAATGAAGTGATTCTAACTGAAATGCTAATGAAAAAAAAATCTTAATTCTTTTTTAATATTTTCCTATGTCTGGGAATGTAATTTAAAATAAATTTGAATGTTGATTGCTAGATTATGTCCATCCCCATCAGCAAATCAAGTTGTTCTCTGTTTATAGGGGCAGCAAATCATTTAAGATATTATATAAAACAAAGAGCCAGTCATTATAAGAGAATCATAACAATTCTAACCAAAATGCCAATTCTTACAGTTAACCCAACTTAGTTAATTTATTTGATATGCCAAATGTTTATTTTTCATCAAACATTCTGAATATTTGTTTCAAAGAAGTTATTGATTCTCATGTTTTCTGGATTACATGTTTGTATATAAAAATATTTTAAAATTCTTCTTTATAAAAGCAAATGGAATTTTGCACAAGGAAGCTGTACAATTGACATGCCTAAAATCTCCCCTTAAACTTATCTATTAAGCATTATAATGGGTGAAAAATAGAAATCACAAAAGATCACCTACATGACTCCATTGTAACATGTGCTAAAAAATAATAAAATTATGTAACAGGCTAATAAGTACCAAATGGTAGGAATTATAAGGAGAAGGAAGGTAAACATCACCATATAGCAAATCTGATCATTTACTATAGGGAGATCTTTGTGGTGAATTAGACTGGCATCTTCACAAAGAGGTAGTCACATGAATCTAAATATTTCTATGATTAAAATGGCACAGAAAATATACACACACATTGCACCAATTTCAGCATCCTGAAGAAGCTGTACTTTACTTATGTAAGATGTATTTTTTCCTTTGGGAAAAACTGGGAGAAGGGAGTACATGATCTTTCTGTACTATTTTTGTAACTTTCTCTAAATCTAAAATCATCTCAAAATAAACTAAAAAATGTCTGTTAAGATTGTATGGCATAGTAATTAAGTTTATAACCTCTAGAAATAAATTGAAGTGGAAAGCCAGCTTTAGCTCTTACCAGTTTTTATCTCTTTCCAGCTGTAAGATCTTAAATAAATGCAAGAAATTTAACTATAAGTATCTTCTCTTCTCTACCTTTTATTAAAAATTTGTATCATTTATATAGGTTATTTGTACACATGTAAGTTTATATACTTAAATATATATTTTATATTTATTTGTTATATATAATGTTAAATACATTATATCAATATATTATATCAATATATTTAACATTATATAACAAATACACATATATAACATATATACTTGTTATATATTTATATGTTAAATATATTATATATTAATATAATTTATTTAACATTATAGAACAAATATAATATATGTATTTAAGTATTTAAACTTACATGTATACAAATAACATATAAATGATACAAATTTTAATTATATTTATAATTAATAAATGATATTTTATATATATTTATCTATGTGAAACATTTTGTGCATTTTTGTTATCTCTAGGAAATGTTGTTTAAGTGATTTCTATTATCACCATAATCAAGATTATGGATTCCATGAATCTGGAATCATTTAACAATCACGTAATTATTCGTTCATCTTTAAAATTAAACTACAAATTTTCCCAAGGTAGTCCCTGCTAAGGTCTGCTTTCTCAGCCACCTTATTGTTAGCACCCTCTTTCATCTTGAATGTGTCCTGTCAGGATTATAAAAGATATCAGAACTTATTTAAAGTATATTATTTTGGAATTTAGTACATATTGTTACCCTCCAGCACCCCAATTCATGTCGAGAAACCTGTCAAAAAGTAATCAACAATAAAAAATGTATTATCTCATGGTAGTCTGTTCTTTTTTAACCATCACCAATTGCCAGAAACATCTTTCATTGATTAAGTTGAAATCTGACTTCCTATGATGACTCCTCGACGGCCATAGTCTTCATCTGTCTTCTGGTACCATATGAATTAAGCTAATTCCTCTTTCATGGCACAGGTTTCCTGTCCCTGAAGTTCACTGTATCCATCAGACTCTCAATTCTGCCTCCTCACTACCCACTCATCTCAACATTACCTTTTCTGTAGCCTTAATATCCTACTTTCTATCTACCATTTCTAATGAGCAAATGTCTTGTATTCTAATTGCTTCCCTCTGGAATCTTTAGAGTTTGCCAATATTTCTTTCAAATGTGGTATCTAGAGCCAACACCCACCCAAATATGATCTATGCGCTATATACAGTGGGAATATTTAAATCCTGAAATTCATTTATTAATGCATTTTAATATTATGTTTGTTTTGTTGGATGCTATGACAGTGTGTAGGTGCTTGTATAATTAATAGTTGAACCTAAACAGCTAGTATTTTCTTAACATATCCCTTGACACATGTTCAAATAATTTTCCTGATGTGAATACTTTGATTGTAATTAATCAGATTATACACTTCATAAGAACAGAGTGATAGATAATAATAAATTATACCTGTTATACAATTTAATACTTAAGTAATAATAAATTATGTAATTATATCAAAGTGTATAGATTATTAATGCATGAGTATATATTATTGATATTATAATTCTAATAAACAATGAAAATATATATAATAATTTACTTAAGAGAATTTCAAGTTATAAAACATTTAATCATGTTTACTGAAATGTAAATGAGAAGGTATATGATATACACAACTTCAGTTTATGGAGAATAAAGATTAATTCAAAGAATATGATTATAAATTTCCATTATGAAAATAATTGCAGGTTATTTGGAGAATATGATGTTAATGAATGTTAATTTCCATTGTATATACTGATATGAAAGAGCATTTTTTAATAAGGTTGGTTAATCTATTACAATGTAACCAGGTTCTACAACTTATAATTCATACAATCTCTTCCTAGACGAATATTCCAATGTGCTCTGTGTAGCTAGCTATGTTTTATTAATACCAGCCTGTAATAGCCTATGTAGATATCATTGTCATTTTTTCACAAGATAAATTTGAGTGCTACATGAGAATATCTGGTAATTAGGTGGTTAAATTGTTCCTGAGAAAATTTACCAGATAACAACTCACTGTTTGCATTGCTTGCAAGAGAATCATGACCAAAGGGCAAAAAATAACTTGGGCCTGTTGATTTAAAATAAATTGACATAATAGGGCTTCTCTGGTGGCTCAAGGGTTAAATCTCAGCACTATGAAGCTATTAGCAACCACTGCAGCAAGGGTTCAATCACTGGCCAGGGAGCTAAGCCACATGGTGGAACAGACCTCTACAATCTTGCCCACAGCTCCCCTTAGCAGTGTATTTCAGTAGTTCTGATTTTTCTGCTCCCCATCCTATCTTTGGTGAATCCTCTCATCCTCCTGCACCTCTGACCTATACCTAAATCTTAAAAAAAAAATAAATTGGCATGGCATACATGCCATGGCATACACATACACCTGTTTGTGTGTGCATGTATTACATAAAATGGTTCTTAATAATAATAAATGTATATGTATAATGAATACAATTTCTTAAAATATTTTAATTACACATTTATATGTGATTTTGGTGTTATCATTTTTCACAGTTGGGGAGGGTAGAAATCAGTATATTCACTGCTCAGAATTGAATCAATGACTAAACCAAGTAAAAGGTATGACAAGTGTGAACTTTAGTTCTTTTTTTGGGGGGGGGGGAATATTTATTTATTTATGCATACAAGAACTTGGGTACAGTCCAGAGGTGCATGAGGGTGAGATGAGCCATCAGAGACAGAGTGGGGAACAGAAAAGGCAGATCTACTGAATTACATTCTAAGGGGAGCAACAGGTAAGACAGAAGAGGTCTGCTGCACCATGTGGGTTAGCTCCCTGGTCTAGGACAGAACTTATGACTACAGACAGACAACTTCATAATGCTGTGACTTTAGCCCTTGGCTACCATGGAGGCCCTGAATTTTGGTTCTTGAGCCAAATTTTTGAAAATGACATATCACCATTCATTAAAGACAAAAGTCAGACTTGAGTGTCATCCTAACTCTAGCAACTACTTATACAACCTAAGGAGGAGTCATGTCTACTCAGCATTACTTCTTACCCTTTTGACGAAGACCCTGAGCACTTGTATGTTGAGGGAACAAGTGGAGATAATGAGATGGTGTGAAACATTTTGATAATTGTGAAAATTCTAAGATTATTATGGAATGAATAGGTAACTCAAAATGAAATAGTAAAGCTCTAGAAAAAACTGTAAAACCAATTGTCCAAAATTTAGGAGATAGAGGGTCTATTTCCACTAGTCCCTGTGTTTCTGGAACAGTAACTTAATCTCTCTGGGACTTGGGTCTCCTGATACAATAACAAAGTTCAATCAGATAACAAGACTACTTTCAAATTCAGGGTTTGAGAAATTAAAAATATATAACTGAGAAAAATACCCTTGGAAGAGGAAAGCTTCAGTTGTTGATGGTGAATAAAATTATTCTAGAAAACAATGAAAAGAAGTTTGTGTTCTAAGTATTGAGTTAGAGGTGGAACTCCCAAAAGAGATACAGATGGTTAGGCTAATGAGAGTAGAAACAAAACATGCTTTAACAAGTAGGAAAGCAAGATAATCCATTATTCTGTACATTGTCTCTGCCATGCATATGTTAAACTCTTACATGTTATATCTGATTTCACTCTTACAGCAAAACTGTGCAGGACATTTTTAATATCGTTACTCAATACATGAGATAACTTAGAGTCAGAAAGCATGGTACTATAATGTCAAGGTTCCGTTTCTTTCTCATGTTGTCCTTTATTTAGTAGGAAATATATGGAAACCAAATTACAAGTCATTAGAGAGAAAGTGGTTGATGGTGATACATATTCAGATAAGTTTTTGGAAAATAAAGCAATGGTGTAAGAGTAGTAAAATGATGTAGAACTAGGAAAAAGACAAATAAGGACCCTGAGTTCAATGGATAAATGTAGCAAGAATGAATTTAGGAAATATAAAAGGAATTGTTAATAACAAAGAGAACCTAGCTGTGATTAGAGAATTATGAAATTCCAGAGGATACACTTGGAAGGTTTAATATACTCTGTGAGTAGTTCTGTTTCAGAGGAGAGAAACATGGGGTGGCAGCAACACAGACTTGTATCCATATGTATCCAGAAAAATCAAAGGGAAATACAGAGTAGACATCATGTATTCCCAACTGAGTAAGAATCAACTAAGTGTGTGCTAGAATTATTTCTGACATAAAATACCTTACATTGTTTTTGCTTCATCACAATCTTCCACATTTAGTGTTTGAACAAACTTTTCACCAGTAGCAGCATCACCTTTATTTCCCTATAAGTTTTTCACATAACCTTTTAGTGTTTAGTATAAAGGTAAAAAACATGTTGATTGATTTACCAGTCCATAAATCAATAGCCACCTTGAGGAACTAACTGCTTTCTATTGCCAGCTACAATCTGCTCTGGAGACATGGATTTGTTGCTAGGTGTAGGCACTCTCTGCAGATTCTGGGATGAAAATATGAATATGCCACAGACAGAAAAATTAGAGACACCACTGAGGACAGTAGCTTGCACTAAGAAAAACTGGCCATAAGCTCTTGCCTTCAAAAACTTACTCCTTTTCCAACAATATGGGGAGTCATAAGCCATCAATATGTTCATAACAACTCTGTAAGTGCTGTGCCTTAAACCCTTGCACCACCAGGGAGGCCCTCAATTATTTTTTTGATGGAGGATTTTTCTAAAACACCCCCAAAGAATGAACTTAAACTTACCATTAAAGTTGTTGCCTTTAAAAATTATTTTTAAAAGGGGGCCTTCCTGGTGGTGCAGCGGGTTGAGCGCAGCACTATGAAGCATCCACGGCTCAGCAACATGCTAGTTCGATTCCCGGCCAGGGAGGAGAGCCCACGTGGCACAGCAGACCTCCCCTGCCTCGTCCGCTGCTCCCCTCAGCTGTGTATTTCAGTTCATCTGTCTGTTCTTCTCCCTGCTCTCTATTTGGTGAATCCTCTCACCTCCCACACCTCTGGTCTATACCCCCAGCTCCAGTATGCTTAAATAAATAAATCTTAAATATATATATTTTTAAAAGTTACATAAAAATGAATTTCCTGAATTAGTCTTAAACTTCAAAAAATAAAATACTAATTTCACATAACTTTAAAAACAGTGTACAATTAATAGTTTTATTAAATAATAATTATGCAAGAAAATATTGGCAAAGTGGAGCTGTTTTTAGCAGAGCTATATTTTAGGTTAAATTCTATGAATCATCTTCAATAAGGAAATGATATTAAGATGATTTATCTCTACTGAAACCTTCTACATTCTATGAACTAAGACACTATTACAAGATTGAGTATGTAAGGCTATTCTCTAATGAAGTGCTTTTCTCTGTATCATAATATTTTTCATTTCTTTTGATAACACTGAGACTGTAATAAATATTTTATATACTTGACAATCAATGGGAAATTAATACTAAATAATATCTCTAATAATGATACTTTATTTTATGGTCCATAGAAACTCCATAGTGACAGGTTAACAACGTAGTGTAAATTTTAGTTTACACACTTTATGCTACAGAAAATGCTTTCCTGAGTCCATGAACCAGATTCTTTGTGCAGCATGAACACTTCCAAATTCAAGAGGTCAAGAGTGACCTCTGGTGGCAATGGTATTTCTCACTCAGCTTTCCTATAAAGTGTGGAAAATTGACCTCAATGATTTTTCTAATCCTAAGAATGACAAAGTTAATGTTACAGAAGATTGATCATAAACAGTCTTGTGCAAGTTATAACAACTAACTGTTCAAAGGACTTAGTGTATAAGAGTGTAGACACAACTCTCATCCCTAGTGTCTATTTCTTTTGTGTAAAATTTTGTGTAAATGTCAACCATGACTTCTTTCAAGTCGTTACTGAGGTATCAATAATACAGGGTTGGGAAAAGATGTTTACAGTGAACTCTAACCAGCTAGTGGGATCACACACCACTGGTTGAAACCATTTGTTAGGCCCTTTGAAGCCTTTTCCCCAATACACATTCAAGCAGGGCCAAACACAAAATAAGGAGAGGCACGAAGAACAGTGAGAATTCTGTTACCACTGTGGGCAGGCTGATGCTTCCAGGACAAAACAATACCAGAAAAAATTTTGGATATTCAATTAAATTTGAATTACAGATAAAACAAATAATTATTTAAATTATGAGTATATCAAAATCTTGTATAGGATGTATTTATACCACACTATTTTCATGTTTATGAAATTGATATTTAACTGAACACTCTGTACTTTCATTTGCTAGACATGATAATTTTAAGAGCCACAGAAAAGAACAAAGCTGGAGACTTCATGTTCCTTGATTTCAAACAGTATCACAACCTATAGTTGTAAAAACAGTATGATATTGGCATGAAATCAGACATATAGAACAATGAGAGCATAGAGCATATAGAGGTTAAGGAATAAATCCACATATATAATTAATATTTAATCCACAATTAATTTATTACAAAGGCTCCAAGAATATACAATCAGGAAGGGACAGTTTCTTCTTTAATAAACTGTGCTAAGTAAAGTTGAAAGTCATCTGCAAAACACCAAACCTCAACATCATATAAAAATTGACTGAAAGTGGAGTAAAGATGAAAATGTAAACCATGAAAAAATAGAACCCCTAGAATTAAAAAACATAGGTGGTAGATTCCTTGACATTCATCTTGGTAATGATTTTTTTTTTTTTTGGATCTACCTCAAAAGTCAAAATAGAGAATGTTGTAACAAGAAACTAAAAGGCTTCTACACAGCTAAACATATATTTAACAGACAAAAAGTCAACTCACTGAATAGAACAAAGTGTTTGTAAGTGTTATACCTGTTAAGGGGTTGATAACCAAAATATCTAAAAAACTAATAAGACTGAATAGCAAAAAAACTAAAGCAATCTAATTTAAAAGTGGGCAGAAAATCTAAAAAGACATTTTTCCAAAGAATACAGATGGCTAACAGGCACATCACCAGTCATCAGGAAAATGCAAATCAAAACTACAATGAGAATCACCTTACATATGCTACAATGGCTAATGCCAAAAGGATAAGAAATCAGAAGGATTGTTAAGGATGTGGAAAAAAGGGGATTCTTTTGGTGGAAATGTAATTTGAGCCTATGGAAAACAACATGTGGGCACCTCAAAAGTTAAAATTAGAAATACCATACAACACAGCAATTCTACTTATGGATATTTATCAAATAATATAAAAACACTAACTTGAAAAGACATATGTACCCCCATGTTCATTGCAACATTATTTACAGTTGCCAATATGGAAACAACGTAAGTGTCCACTGATAAAATGAATAAATGAGATATATATGAGTTATATAGGTGCAATGGAAACTATTCAGTCATAAAAAAGAAATACAGACATTTGGGACAACACCTTGAAGGCAATATGCTAAATGGAATGAGTCAGAGAAAGACAAATACCATGTGATGTCATATATTTGTGGAATCTGAAAAATAAAACATCAAACAGAACAAAACAAAAAACAAGCTCACAGATAGAGAACAAAATGGTGAATTGCCAGATGTTGGAGGCAGTGGTTGAATTAAGTGATTAAAAGAGGATCAAAATATACAAACTGTATAAATTTCTAGTTATGAAATATGTAAATCATGGGGGCACATGGGACTATAGTTAATAATATTGTAGGGCATATTTGAAAGTTGCTAAGAAAGAGATCTTAAAGGTCTTCAGCACAAGAAAAAAATTTTATCTATATTTTGCAACAACATTAACTAGATTTGTGATCACAATCTATGCAAATATCAAATCATGCTTGGTACACCCAAAACTAATATAATACTGCATACCAATTATATCTGAATATATTTTTTTAATTGTAGAAGGACCATAAAATGAGTTTATTTAAGAAAAGATGAAATACTGGACAGTACTGGCAAAACTGCAAATCACCCTAACCACTTATGCAAGACCAGTGGAACATCCCAACCACTGTTTTTGAAACCAAAGTGCTCTTTGTTAACCAAAGGTAACAATTAGGCAGGTTCCCTTCTCCCAAGTAAAGGACCCACACTAGAAGCCAGGATGCAGTTGGTCTGCTCAGAAAGAAACTGTGCACATTAAAAAATAAAAATGCTGTCTTTGTGAAAATCTTTGGAAAGATTGGTTTGGAAACTACTGCCTCCACACAAATCAGTGACTTCAAAAAAAGTCAACTTCAAAATATGTGACACTGCTAAATGTCAGTTCCCATAAGATAAGGTTCTAAATAGATATGATAACATTTAGAATCCCTCTGTTTTTCTCAATGCATAGACAACACCAGACAGACACATTAACCAGTCACCTGCCAGGATTTTCTTTGTAAAAATCCTTTAAATGTTTTCCTTGTAAACTATATAAAATCCTCATTGAGAAATTCAGAATTCAGGCAGCTTTCCCAGAATTATCTGGAGTCTATGCCAAGACTCAAGTCCTCAGTCTTGATTTGTTAATAAAGTCTCTAATTTTTTTGCTTGCCTCAATTTATTAAGTCAAAATTTTACAAATGCGATGAGACATGAATTCCCAAGGTGCTTGGGGCACCAGGCAGAGCTGAGATGGTCAGAGTGGGGCAGGAGCTCAGTTGAAATCTACTGGTGTCACATGACATTATCCCTGTTAATTGCATGATATTAGCACAGTCAAGAGGTTCTTTTACTCTACCTACCCCTTCCTCCACAGCAACACTAGGGCCTGCAATGGTTGTCAGGTGTTGGTGTGATTCCAGGTTGAATGTGCACAGTATTCTCACAGTATGATGGGACTTGGCTGCGGGCTCAGGGGTCATACTGGGCCAGCTGGTGACACTGATGCTCTGCATCACCTTGGTCCTGGAGAACCTGAATCAGGTGTTAACATTGCCAACAATGAACCTCAGAACAGACGTGGATGTCTGAAAATTGCTTAGGAGATGGTGGTGGTGTTACTTATATTAGAATTCTTTAATCATAGAATCCTATTTTATGTAGAGACTAATAACTGGTCATTGGAGTTTCTGCTCTCCTGAAGGAAAGAGAGCACATCTTTGAGATGCTTAGCCTCATAAAGAGGAATGTTCCATTAATGGAAGCCAGACTCGAGAACATTTTCACAGAAATGTATAAAAGCTGGAGGCCATTAATAAGGACCTGGAATCTTCAATTTTTTACTTGGGTTTATGAAAAGATATTTTAAAACAACTGAAAGAAGAGTAATGCAAATATTTAGAAAGAGTAGGGCAGATGGCAAATGCAACAAGAGAGATTCAGTCTTTAAATGGTAAATGGTGTATGAAGACACTTAAAGTCTCAAGTAGCTGCAACTAAAATTGGCTATTATACATTAGAAAAAATGACACACAAATTCAGAAAACATTGAAAAATGTTTATAATATAAACTCCAATCTTGAGAAAAGCATAAAGCTGATTGCAAATATAGATGAATGAAAAGGAAGAGGAATAAACATTAAACAAAATTCAATGCTACAAAATTATCAGTGGCATAAACTAAATTCAAATGTAAAAGTCAGACCGAATTTCTGGGTATACATTTGCTAAGGTTGAATGATACTATTTAGAGACTACAACATGGATAGTAGGAATTTGAAATTTCATAAAACAAACATATCAGAAAATAGAAACCTCTTAGAAGTTTTAAAGAAACAGATGTGCTAGCTGAGTAAAAATTACTGCTGTAGACTGAATCATAGTTCCCCAAATATGTCCACAGCCTAATCCCCAGAAATTTACATGACAAATGTACTAGTTAGGTTTGATTAAGGATCTTGAGAGGGGGAGATTGTCCTGCACTGTCTGGGTGGGACTGATCTAATCACCAGGTGTCTAATAAGAGTCAGGATTGTCAGTTACAAGAGGAACGAACTGATATAAGCAGAGGTTGAAGTGATGCAGCTATAAGCCAAGGAATATAGGCAGTTTCTGGAAGATGTTAAGAGACAAGAACAGGATTGTCCCCTAGAGACTAGAGGAAATATAACCTGTGGATATAACCTTGAGTTTGACCCAGTGACACTGTTTTTGTACATCACATATCCAGACAATGAATAATAACTTTGTGTTGTTTTAAGCAGTGAAGTTTGTAGTGATTTATTACAGCAACCATGGGAAAACTAGTAAACTTGACTTAAAATTCCTTGAAGTAAAAAGAAACTAAATACATATTGAACTAGCTTAAGATAATAAAATGATTGATGCAATTAAAGATCATATTGAGTCTCCAAACTGAGAATGGTTTGTTGCAATCAAGAAACCACAGAAAGTAAAAAGCAAAAATTTCAGCAGATTTGTCTCTCCTGAACTGCATCACAAAAAAATGTAGTGCATTCTCATGAAATATTAAATTCAAAGGAGTTTGCCACATAAAAGATAATCTTTCCAAAATAATTGAAAATATCAGCCATGCATGTGAAGAGTTGGACACAAAAAATTAGAAGCCAAAATTTTTCAGAAGAATTAGAAATTTTCACTGGCAAATATCAATGTCAAAGTATTTCCCAAGAGAGAAAAATTCATGATAACCTGTGGGGAATATTAATGGTTGAACATAACTTTGTAGACTTAGTGAAGAAAAAAAAATGGAAACTTCAGACAAAAGCTTTGAGAACAATACTCAAAATTTAGGGGAAATATTTTGAAAAACATTTATTTTCTTAATTTATAAATGGAAGCTTTGCAGGGCCCTAGAAGATTCTTAAGGAATTTTCAGGATGACTGGATACCAAGGAAGGAAGTACCTAAGGTGGTGATGGGGCAGGGACTCAGATTTGCTATGCTGGTAGAAACCTGATGCAAACCCTACAACATCAGGACTACTGAAGAAAGAGACACAGCAGTAACTCCACAAGACAAAGTCAGAGTTTGTGGTGATACTCTTGCATGACAGATTCTGAGACATTTCTTCCCTGCATCTGAATAAGCAGTCTGGTCCTCCACTGTGCCCTCATCAACAGAGATCACATATTAGAGAACAGACTATGAGAGAAATTGTTAATAGCATTGCTATCTTGCTCTATCTTTTACAAGCTGGAAGAAGCACTGAGAAATGGCAGGCATGGAGGACTTCCATGTCTCCATGCTCCCTCCATTGCAACAAATATGTCTTCACGATGAGCTGAATTCAGTCTTCTCTCTGTTCAATCTGGAAACAAGTGTTTCAGCTTCTACGTTGAGCGTACCTTCCAATATGTTTGCTTGTGATGACCCAGAACCACAATAACAACAATTCTTCTCTTGCTACTAAAATTAATTTTTTCTTAGCTTTACTACTATCGCTTTAGTGAAAGCTGAATAACACTGTAAGTTTTGAAGCAATGCTTTTAACTTTAGATACCTAAGGTGAATTTATGTTGTTTTATTTTACGATATTTGCAGATAGTCTAGTTATAATATATTTTTGTTGTTGGCAGTAAGTCTGCCAAAATAATCCAGAAATACTGCAAGTAATTTTTTTTTTGACCTTCTAAAATAATTTTGAGCTTTTTCTATTTTGGCATTATTACCATAATTGAAGTGATTATACAATAGCACAAATGGAAATATTGTAGATTATAGTTCTCTGAATAGTGTTTTATGAATAAAGTATGTAAATGAGAATCTTATGAGTAAATGTTGCCATTTTACTTGATTTTTAGATAGTGGAATTTGAGAATTTTGTTGCTATGTAGCAAGACTGTTGTTGACCAAGAAAGAGCAATTTTTTTCTCTGTTCTGAAGGAAGAATTTTCTCTTAATTAGTTTCACTGTGATAGTTAAGTGATTTTATAATTCCTCCAATGGAAGAGTGACAAATACTGTAATTCTTAGGATAGTATTTCATATTTGCTATTTAAAAGTGAATTTCTTAAGTAAAGTGTTTCCTTTTGTTCTATTTATTGATAGTATCTGGATAGTAATTCAATTAATGTGAAAAATCTCCTGTAACACAAGCTGTGGTAAATTTTACAGAAACATCTCACATTTGGAGATATTTAAAATCCTAATTTCTTTTGTATAAATCAGAGCTGAACTTATTCTATTTATGATGCTGATTTTTTTATGTAAGTAGATTTTAGGTAAAAAAAAAATACTTGTTCATGAGTCAAATCATGCTTAAGATAAAACCCACAGAACTCCTCATTTTTAGGCTGCATCCTGCCAGTGCCCGATAACCCCCACCTAAGCTCCTGCTCTTTGCTGCTCACTCCATTCCTGCTGTTACCTGAAATGCTTTTCTAGTTTTGTTTTGTTTGAAGATTTATTTATTTAAGCATACAAGAGCTAGAGTATAGGCCAGAAATACGAGAAGAAGGGGTGAGAATATTCACCAGAGACAGAGTAGGGAGCAGAATAGGCAGATTGACTGAAATATACTGCTGAGGGGAGCAGCAGGAGAAACAATAGAGGTCTGCTTGACATGCGGGTCACCTCCCTGGCTGGGGACCAAAATCATGCTGCAGTGTCTGCAGATAGCTTCATACTGCTGTGACCAAATCCCTTTTTGCCACCGGGGAGGGCTCTTTTCTAGTTATTTCTTTCTTTTTATCTCTTACTCCAATGTTTCAATGGTTATTTGAAGAGTTGAAGGAAGAAACAATACTCAACTAAAGAACAAGGTATGTAGATTTTAATATTTTTGTAAGATATTACTAAAGATGTTATAAACAGATGTTATTAATAATGCTTTGTTACTTATGCAAGAAGTTACTGCAAAGTATGAAGGGTTTGTAAATTCATTCTCTATGGGAAGTCTATCTAGAGCAAATATAAGTGATAATAATTTTAAAGAAGATGAGAAAACACTAAATCAGGGTAACATGAAAGAGAATCTGCTAAGATGTATTTCTACTGATGTTGGGAAAATATGTGGAGCAGAAAAAGACAAATTAGAAAGATTTGCAAAGATTGCTAAAATATAAGGTGTTTAAGTCTATACTTAATATTTTATTAGTCATCAGAAATATTAATATTTCCACAAAATATTTTAATCTGTCATGTATGATTGGTAAATTTCATTCATGCTGGTGGAAAGTTGTGCTATTTATAGGTCAGATATAGACTCTGAGTAAACTGTCTCCTACTACACACAGCATTTTGATAGGTTAGCATTGGTAAAGTTTTATTCAAATTTTTTCAGCTAAAGGGTAAGATTAAAATATTTTCCTGAGAAAAAACTGCCTTTGACCTATATGAACAGTCACTGAAAAGCTTTGGAAATTAGCTTTTGCTAATTTAAAAAATACTTTAAAATGTTTTTCAATGAATTCAGTCTACACTTATAAGAAAAAAAGTGTTTATAGGTAGAATTTATACTACAATAATTTATTTAGCCAACTAATGTTTTATGACACACTAATAATTGTCATGTTGGTCTATCCATTTTTCATATTTTCAAAATTAAAAAAAATGTTTCTCCAGTTTCACAAATTTGGAGCAGAAATATTTTCTAAGCTCAAACTACAGCTCTAAGAGTATTTTTCACATCTTTGTGAAATTACAAAGGAAATTTTCTTATGTCATTATCCATTTAACTTTCTAATTGAGGAATTACAATCTAAATTTCAGTAGGGATAGTTATTTTGTGATTCAAAGGTAAAATAAGACAAATACCAATAGAATAATCCTATATACATGCCTTCTATGAGATAAACACTTTCAAATAAAATAATGCACTTATGGACTGATATCAGTATTTGGTAGTATATCTATATGTGAAAAGTTATTTCCAGGATGAATCTGTAAAATTTTACTTCAGATCAGTATAAACAAATGAATATTTGCAATAAATTTGCAATTATAGGGAAGATGAATTATAAACTCCAATTAAATAAAACTATTCAATAATTATACTAGAATCATTATACTGTAAAGTTGATTTGTAAAAAATGGAAAATAGTTATTTTTTTCTTCTGTTAACTAAATGAATTCATAATGTTTCAATTTTTGCCTTTGGCCAGCAAAATCAAAAATACTTACTGTCTTGTCCCTTACAGAAAAATTTTGCCAGCCCCTGATCTTCTTGAAAACAAAACTAGTAACCATATATTGATCCTTCAGAAGTCACTGCTTACTTGATTGTGTCAGGTAATCATGAGTAAAATGTCTTATAAATTGTATTAAAAATCTATTGGAATAGTATATAGGCTATAGATTTTTTAGTCAATAGTGAAATATTTGGCATTATCTATATGCCCACTGAATATAAAATAATGAAAATAAGCAATTTTGCTTGAAATAAGATATTAACCTATATAAAGTCTGATATTTTTATTATTAAGCTATATTACAACATGGATCTGTGCAATGTAGAAACACTTTGTAAAAGCTATTATACAATTCTCACTATCTCCTCTTAAAATTTAATATACATATATTACTATGCATGAATAGGCCCCACCACAAAATGCAGTATCAGTGCACACTCATTGCATTGAGACAAGTTATCTTGATGTTCTCTGTAAAAGTTTTCTTCAAGATACATCCTCGTAACAAAGCTACTTTAGAAAGCTAACATCTCCCAGGATAAAATTAATGATATTTTCTTATGGAAAAAAATCTCCTATTTTGCACTAAAAGCTATTAGCTTTAACAAATTTAAGATTTTTTTATCATAGCTGTGGGATCAGCATACTCATAGCCTACAGCACACATTTCCTTTGGCAATCAATCACTACTTGTCATATTCTAGAGGACAAGAATTCTTTTTTTCCAGAAGCAATTTCCCTTTTCCTCCATTTGATGTGGAGATTATTATGTTTATTTTCTAAAACAAATACTAAAATTTGCAATTTCGTCATGTATATGTTTTCCTATAGAGTTTACTGAACATAGACATGAAATCTCCTATCTCATGAAGTACATCATGGACTGAAAAGTTCCTAACTTTGTTTTCGGTAACAGAAAAAAATTGTTTACCTACTTTGTTATTCCACACTTAAAAATTATATAGTTCTTTTTCTTATGATTAAGCTCATCTTAAGTCTTTAAACTTTCAAAGTAAAATTTAAATATCCGAGAAACACTATCCAAAAAGTGAAAAACTCAAGAACCCAACTGCCTTTATATCATTTATTTATTAAGCTTTTATTTAACAAATACTACTAAATGCAACTCTGACCTAGGTGCTTTATTTAGCCATAGTTATTGTATCACCTGATTTTTATTCAGTAATATACTGAATAAAATGGATATAAATGGGTTGTTCTGCTAATGAATACTTCAAATGTCATCTCTGAAATCATTTAATGTATATTTATTTATTTCCCCCAATAAAGAATAATTATACTGGACAAGAATAGATGGCATTGTTTCTCTTTCTTCCTAATTTATTCTTCTAGTCATCTTTCAAATGAAACTATAAAGTAAAATTTTATTCTAAAGACTAATTTCTTGAATGGCCTTTACCATGGCTTGGATTTTGCAGTGTGTTTTTTATCCCAGGAAGATGAATATATTTAATATACTTTCGGTTGCATAATACATTATAAGCTCTCAAGGGATCCACTGTTATATGAACCAAACATTATTGTATAATTATTGCTTCAGATATCTCAAAATATAATGACTAATTAAATATGCATATAATACATTTATCAGTGAAAAAAAGTCAATAATTCAATTTCTATTCCTTCCTAAATGTGCCTGTCTACGCTGAAGAAAAGGTGTTTTAAGAAGCAAATATCACGGCAATTGAGAAAATGAGTTAACATTTTTTCTAGTGCAACTGAGGTATATGTTTAATTAGAAAAATGGTAACATCTTTCCATCCTCCAAACAAGTGTGATTCTTGGTTTCACTGACAAGGTAACATGTAAAGCTCCATGGAAGATATTGGTATTACCTTTGCATGTACATTACATTTATGGTGAAAATTATTTTTAAAATTAGTGGAGTGTAATGAGGAGACTCATTTTTAAAAAATAAAATAAAATCTATCATTCTTTTCTTCACTGAATCCATAGATCACACAACTTATGCTAAATTCTAGTTCACTAGATTTCCATGGCCTTACTTTTTAAGATGAATCAAAAATCTTATTTGTTCACTTCTAACAAGAAAAAGTCCTGATGTATTATTCCAAACTATGTTTGAAATGAAATTTCTTCTAGTTTGTACTTAGTTATATTCCATTTGGAAACACACAAGTAAAAAACAAAAACAGACAAAGAGAAACATACTTCTTTTAAATGGTCTGAGATAAGAGCAATTTACATATAGGTAACAAAAGATACGCTAATTGATCTTTAGTAGTGTATCTTATCAGAGACTTTCCCTGCTTACATTTCTGTATTAACATTATCATTACTTTTTTGGAATAACCAGTAACATTCTTTTTAGTGTGTAGAATAACAATAATTGATTTATTTTATGCACTTATCTTGGTTGGCAACATAGGCCCATTTCCTTCTTTCTCTGTTTTATTTTTTTGTTCAGTTATTTATTAACTCATCTTTGAAATACAAAGGTCCAATGATTATATCTGCTATGGCTGTGTGGGAGGTGAATACATTGTCCCTCACGATTCATTTAACAAAGGCACCCAGGCTGGATGCATCTTGCATTCTCTTCTAACCAAAAATGAGTTTAGCATCCAGGGCACATTGGGATGTGGTTGCCATAGATGACATTGCAATGTTCCTGTAACGATGTGGTATTTGAAAGGTACTGTTAATTGGTTTTCCTTTGGAAATGTTCCTGCAGGGAAGGGTGGAACAGAAACTTTTCGAAATTCTGCTAGTGAGTAATTTATGCAATAATCTGATACAAAACAAAGCCTTTTGTTAAACTAGTCTTTGTGCTTACAAAAACCTCAGAGTTCCTGACTATCTAAAATGTTTGAATGATTTCAACTCTTTAAATTGGCTCTTTTTCAATACAATTCTTTTTATAAACTTATATAGCTAGTGCCTAATGCAAAAGCTTTGTTTCATATTGATGTCAACAATTTTGAAATAATTTCCTATCGTTTCCAGACAATTGCCCACAAATAACAAGTCATTCTGGGAAAATAAAGTAAAATGGAATAGTAACAGAAACCTTAGAAATGCTTTAAACATAGCAATAGCATTAGGAGCTTTCAAAATATCTTTTTATTTTTCATTAGAGGTCAGGGATGTCCCTTCTCTGACTTTTATAAATTACATTTCCATTTTCTGCTGTGTGTTTCTTCTGCCAACTTAAAAGGAGTGACAAGAAAATCCAGGTGCAAGAGTATTTAAAGACTTAGGCATACTGTCCTTTGCCTTAGTCTGGTACCATCTACACAAGTAGAAGTCCATACAGGACTAGAAATCATGTTAAAATATTTGTGGAATTGATAAATGGTTAAAAGCTAATACAAATATTTTGTTACAGAGGAAAATATTAAGAATTGCTATATTCTTTTTGCAATCAAAACCACACTTGCTAAAACGCTTTTTATGCTTTTTTTGCAAGACTGTACCCCCTCTGTCCTTTGGTAATTATGATGCCCTTTGTAGGGGTGCCAGAACCTGACCATGGCAATACTGGAATAGCATTGACCACAGTAAGCCTGCTCGGAGAGGTGGTCTGGCAAGTTGTAGCAGCAGCTACCTAGAATCTACTGTGAAAGTAGGGGAATTGCAGGCATCCTGACACAAAGGTAGATTTCTATATTTACACCTCCTCCCTCCCCATCAATTATCAGGATTGAAACAAAAAGAAATAAATTTTACATTTCAAAAGGAAAAAGAAACAAACATTACTGGTAATGGAGTTTATTGGTTATTACTTAACTCCACATAAGAAAACTGCAGGATTTTGGAGAATAATCAATAATACCCAACTGAGAGAGGGATGAAGACAAACCATGCACTTGCTATGCAGCATGTTTCCAATTTTACATGGGCATCTGTTAGAAATATAGGATTCCAGACCTTATCTCAAATATATTGAAAATTGGACATATATCAAAATTAGAATTTTAATAAGATCCCCTAGATGTTATGGACTAAATGTGCCCTGATAAATTCATGGTTAAAAATCCTAACCCCTAAGTGTTCAGAGGTAGATATTTGGGAGATATTTAAGTCATGAGAGCAAAACGTTCATGAGTGGGACTAGTGTACATTCAAAAGAGACATCAGGAGTATGAGAACATGAGTAGATGGAGGTCCAAGAACCAAGAAGTGGACTGTCACCGACATTGATCTGTTATTACCTTGAATTTGGACTTCCAAGTCTTCAGGACTGTGAGAAATAAATGTGTATTGTTTATAACACCCACTTTACATTCTTTTTTGCTATAGTGGTTAATATACACTTTACATTTTGAGAAGGAAATCATAAAGGACTATAGGAGGTTTGACCTGAGATTTACCACTCCCTAGATGAAATATATAGCTTACCCAATTTCAAATTAATATGTACTACTTCAGTATCTCTTATCTAAGATAACTGAGAAGCTGTGAATTCAATTGAATTCATTAAATTAAATTTGCAGACACAGAGTGTTATTACCACCAATGGATGTGATAATGACATCTATTAATGTCATCTACTTTGTATTGTTTGAATATTTTACAAGTATGTATAAAATTAACTAAACAATAAATAAAATGTACATTGAAACTACAAATTATATTTCATTGTGTCAATTTTGAAAACAGCATGAAATATAATTAAATTACTCAAAATTTATTCCCTGTATCATAACATGGTGCATGGCCTCCCTGGTAGCCTAGGGGTTAAATCTCAGCACTACCACTATATGGCCCATCTCCTTTTTCACCACAGCTCCCCTTAGCAGTACCTGGCCTGCTCCCTACTCTGACTATGGTGAATCCTCTCGCCCCCACACCTCTAGCATGTACCCCCATTCTTTTACACAAAGGTATAAAAAAAAATCTTTTTTAAAAATCATGCAATATCAGGGCCTCCCTGGTGGCACAGTGGGTTGAGCGCTGCACTGTGAAGCATTCACAGCCAGCAGCATGAGTTTGATTCCTGCCCAGGAAGGGGACCCACGTGGTGCAGCAGACCTCTCCTGCCTCACCCTCTGCTCCCCTCAGCAGTGTACTTCAGTTCATCTGCCTCCCATGACTCTGGCCTGTACCCCAGCTCTTGTATACATAAATAAATAAATCTTTTTAAAAATCATGTAATATCAAAATACAAACAAAACTTATTTAAAACAATTTTAAATAAATATATGACATAAAAATTTAGGAAAAAAGAAGGTTGCAACATCTCTTCTCCTGACACACATATACTATACACATGCATGAAAAAGTTGGTTTGAAATAACTGATCCATCTTCAGTGGGTGGAAACAAGTAGAAACACTGAGCAATTTTCTACTTTGTGTTCAAGTATAAAATCAAGATATTACCAAGAGACATTATTATAATTAGCCACAAACATGTTATTTCCTAGGTATGATAATTCTAATGCACTCCTTTTGCACGATTTACTTCTTTGCTATTGCCAAAAGAAATGGTCTGAAGAAGAAGCATTTTACTTAAATTTGATTAATAGCTGTCACTTCTTTGCAAAACTGGAATTATAAGAGCGTAGATGGATACTCAATAATAAAAATAAAATGACAACAAGGTTTACACATGAGACTCTCAACTGATTTAAGTAAAAAAGTCTCTAGAAGAAAACAGGCAAAACAGAGGCTTTCAGTGTACAGTGGCTTGTAAAGAATAAATCAATAATTACCTAAGCTGATGCAATGCTTTATAAAATTGCATGAAAAGAAGTACCACAATAACAAAAAAAATGTACAGATTCAATACAATCCCTATAAAAATTCCAAAGTTCTGTGGTATTTTTTTCTCAGAAACAGACTAAGCAATCCAAAAATTTGTAAAGTACATAGAAGACCCCAAATAGCCAAAGCACTCTTGAGAAAGGAGAGCAAAGTTGGAAGCATCTCATTCTCTTATTTCAAACTATATTACAAAATTATAGTGACTGAAAATAGTATGGTTTGATATAAAAACAGGCATATAAATCAATGGAACAGAGAGCCATAACATAAATCCACACATACAAGCTCAATTAATTTATAGCAAAGGAAGCAAGAATATATAATGGGGAAGACAACCTCTTTAATAAGTGGTGGTGGGAATAATGGATAGCCATTTGTAAAAGAATAAATCTAGACAACTATCTTATATCATACACAAAAATTTACTTAAAATGAAATAAAGACTTGACAAGAGAACTATAACCTTAAAATTTTGAGAAAGAAATATGGGTGGTAAACTTCCTGATGTTGGTCTTGGTAATGACTTTTACATCTGAATCAAAAGCAAAGGCAACAAAAGCAAAAATAAATTATTGAATGAATAAATTTAAAAAAATAAATACATGAAACTAAATAGCCTCTACACAGCAAAATCATCGATAAAATGTAAAATAATAAAATGTAAAATAAAATGAAACCTACTGGAAAGAAAGAAGATATTTTCATATTATATATCTTTTTTTATAAGTCTGATGATCAAGGTGCTGAGAAAACATCATATTATGTATCTAATATATGGTTAACATCCAAATTATACAGCATACTCATACAACACAATAGCAAAAATAAAAAATCTGCATTTAAAAATTGGCAGATGATACAGAAAGACATTTTCCAAAGAAGACATATACATAGCAGACAGTTATATAAAAAGATGGTTAAATTCTAATCAGGAAAATGTAAATCAAAACCACAATGAACTATTGCCTCCCACATTAGAATAGTTATTAGTCAAAGGACAGGAAATAATATGTAAGAAGATGTGAAGAAAAGGAAACACTTGTGCATTGTTGGTGCAAATGTAAATTGGTGTAGCCAATATGGAAAACAGTACAGCAATTCCTCAAAAAGTCAAATATTAAACTACCAGTAATTCTATTTCTGGGTATTTATCCAAAGAACTAAAACGTTGACTCAAAATGATATATCCATGCCATGTTCAATGCAACATTATTTGCAATAGTTAAGGTTTTGGAACAACCTAAGTGATTGATGTGTGTGTGTGTGTGTGTGCATGACACCAAATTTTCTTATTCATTCACCCATTGATAGACACTTAAGTTGTTTCCATATCTTGCCATATCGACATTTATATATATATAGAGATAATAGATATATAGTAGAATATTATCTATATATATAGAGAGACGGAAATCCTGCCATTTGCAACAAAAGGAATGACCTTAAGGACTTTATATTGAGTGAAATTGACCAGACAAAGACAAATATATGATCTTCCTTACATTTGAAAATGAAAAAAACAAATGAACAAAACCATGCTCATAGATACAGAGACCAGATTTGGTGGTTGTCAGAAGTGAGGGTGAGGAGTGGGTGTAGTAGGGAAAGATAGTGAAAAGGTACAAATTTCCACTTATTAAATAGTCATATAGTAATCAGCATGAGGATGATAGTTAAAACTGTACTGCATATTTGAAAGTTGCTAAGAGAGTAGATCTTGAATGGCCTCACCACAAGAAAAAAAATATATATATATATAACTATGTATGAGGGCAGATTTAACTACACTTACTGGGGTGATCATTTTGCAGTATGTGGGAAAGAAAGAAAAAAAGGATCAATGAAATCTTGGGCACAAAACTATATGTACCAACTCATGTAATAATTTAATACAAGTATCTGATTTTTAAGAAAGAAAAGATAACTAAGCAGAAGCATCTTGTATTATCCTTCTGTTAATTAGCACTTGAAGTCATGCTTGAACCACTTCATGATTCTCTTCCTTAATGAGTACATGTGCATTCAAAGGGTACAATACTCTTAACTGCTTAAACAGTACAAATCTAACTTGTATAAAAGTTCGTTGCAGAGGAACAGAGAAGTCATTTACCCAAATTAAGTAAATGCTAGCTATATGAGTGTAGACATTCAAAATCAAGAGAAAGTCTATCCAAATCTCCACAAAAGTGTTTTACAGTTTGCCAGTGCTGATCCTGACAGTGATAACAATACTTGTTATATCTTTAAAATTCAGTTGAAGATGTTTTAGAAAAATATGGAAAGAATTTTAATTAGATATTAACTGCTCTCTACAATAAATGAGTCTATTTTCAAAAATAATGTATTACTGGTGAAGCAGTGAACAAATGTCCTCTATTGCAGAGAGCTAAACACACTGAATACAAAAACCACAGCAGAGCAATTGCAGGTCATTGGTGACTGTTCTAAGACCATTTTCAAAATGATAATAAAAGCAGAGTCTGGTGCATACATTTGGCAGGAGAAGGCAGCAAATATAGAACACTTTTTAAAAAGCATAATAGTAATGGGAAACAGGGCTGCAGTAATGAAACAGAAGGCATAAATTCATTTATTTTTTTTTAAATAGATAAGAGATTTTAACAATGAAGGAACAAATGGATCATGTAAAAGAAGTCTTGAAAATCCCAACAAGAAAAGACATGAGTGAATCACTATGAAGGAAGTAAAGGCATAAGGTGAAGGAGAGGTCCAGCTTTTAGGTGTGAGAAGTAGGAAGAATACTCTGTTGCACCTGTACTAAAAGCACAATAATAATGGGAGAAAATGGGAGAGTAGTCAACTAAAAATTCTCAAAACTTATCAAATCAAATCACTCAACTTTAAAATGGGCAAAAGATCTGAAGATATTTCACTAAAGAGAAATAAGAAGGGTTAAAAGCACATGAAAAAACTATCCAGTATCATTAGCGCTTAAGGAAACACAATTAAAACCACGATGAAATACCATTACAAACCCATTAAAGAATGCCTTAAAAAAATTCTGACAACACTAAATACTGTTGAGAATATAGAACAAAGTTCTATATTTTGCTGGTAGGAAGCAAAAATAGTACAACCACTTTGGAAAACAGTTTGGCAGTTTTGTTTTAAGTTAAACACACACAACATGTCCAAGGAAGCCCACTCGGTTGTATTTATGTTAGAGAGAGATTTGCCCAGATCTGCTTAGAGAAATTTCTCAGAATGAAGCAAATGGCAATGGAAGTAACTGCAGTGGCAACAGCAAACTTTCACACAACTCACTTGCCCTAACGCCTGGAGGATACAACACTGATTCCAGCTAAATCTTCACCAGGAGTGATGGAACAAGCTGCCAGCAGAAGTTTCTCACAGGCTCTCTTCAGATTGATTGGTAGGCGTCATCACTTTTTCTTTTGCAAATGTACTATTACGTTTGGAGGTCAAGTTGGTGCAACCTCTTAGTGGTTCCTACTGCAAAGAATTGAAGAGACCCTGCGCCTTCATTTGCAGAACTCAAAGACTCAGTTTCCATGTTAGGACAAGAATCTGCAACAGCTCTGTTGGGCCCACTCTTTGGGTAGTAAAGAGACTCTCTCTTGTAATTTTTCAATTTTTTCTCCATGGTTTGATGGTGACATTTGCACAAAAGCAGAAATACACCTTCTGAAGAATTCACTTGTTTTACATGACAATCATTTTTACTGAAAGCATAACTGTTTCTTTTCTTTAACATAACTATGTTCTGAAGGACTCTTGAATCTTCACAAGAGATTTAGAAAATCTCAGTATCTGGGAATCAAATGTAGTCTCCAAGTTCTTGAATTGTGTTGTTTTTTAATGTTTCGGACTTAAAATCAATAAAGTAGCAAGACAAATGTTTTCCACGTATTAACTTACTTCCCTTACTTGAAGTCATATATGAAAAGGTATAGTTTAGTGATGTAAGTTGAGTGTATTGGCAGCACAACAAACACCAAGATATTCACACTGTTTGAGGAAGGGAAAGTAAGTATATACTATAAAGAAAATAAGAAGGGAAAGAAATCCCAATGTATGGCTTTACTAATTAGTTGAAAATACTGTAACAGCTCATTGGGCAATTTTGTAATCAGATGAGCCCAAGGGATGAATATGATCAAGTTTATAACAGTTCATTTTCTTTGAATGCAGCTGTATACAATGCCTCAGGAGATTCCAGAAGCAATGAAACTACAGCGACTCTTTTGATTAATAACATATTCAATCCCTAAAATCCATGAACAGAAACGCATGTTGTTATGCCTTAAAGGGTATCCATAGACGCTATGGAGGCCCTTCTGGAAAGAGAGTGAAGTAACTGGAAACTGTGAATGGCCATGTTAATTGTGTTGCCTTTTTAAAGATGGTCTTTTAAAAGTTTTTGTTTGTTTGTTTGTTTGTATTTTCATGTTTTTTTTTGTATCTAAGTTCATGGGGTTAAACTATGCTGTGATTGCCATAATTGTTATTTCTCCCCCAGTGATTTTATAGCCAACAAGGGAACATTAGCACCCACTGATTCCTTGTGAAAATAATCTATTTAAAGATACTTGCTTCAGTTGAATCTTTTTTTTAATGCTTTACTCCATTATTTTATTATGGAGAAATCTGCACCAAGGCAGGACTGAAGCGCCCAAAGAATTTACTTGTCTCCCTATTTATTCTTCCCTGGAAGTCATAATCCTCTGTTGATAGCAGCCCAGATGGGTGCTAGGGAAGCAATTATGATTTAAAACATGATGGGAATTCAGAAAGCTGCAGGACGTCTGCAAATAACAAGGACTCTTGTTAAGGGCCTAATCCCATACTCATTATATGACTACTTTCTTAGGGTTGTCTATCTCTCAGTAATTACTGGCTTATTAAACACATATATTTATGTATATTTATATAACCTTTTGTGTAGTACACAGACATCATCTGAATCAGCTGTTTGAAGACTATTTGATATATTTTGGGTAAACAAAGAAACAGTTGACATTATCTAACAATCTCCCTTTGATTGAAGGAAATTCATATTAAAAGAAAGTAGTAAACTAATGCAGTAAGTAATAGGACTTTGCTCAGCATGTCTGACACACAGTGAAAATTTCCTTCTCATCAAATTTCTCATCTCATCACCTTTCTTAAGGAGGAAGAGAAAAAAAATCCACTGTGGTAATTACAATATGTTTTTTTTTACTAAGCTGTGCTCCTTTTAATATTTCTTAGAGGTAGGGTAAAATTGTTTCTCAAATAATGGCACATATCAAAAAAAGTAGCAACAACAAAGGTTGGTGGGGATGTGGAGAAAAAGGAACTCTCTTACACTGCTGGTGGGAATGCAAGATAGTCCAACCATTATGGAAAGCAGTATGGCGGTTCCTCAATC
>JAGFMF010011523.1:3982674-4000565 GCA_019455555.1 Galemys pyrenaicus
CACTGGTGAGATGGTGATGGGGAATACATGGGGATTACAATTAATGGCAAGTATATGTAAATTTTAAAATATTTTAATAAAAAAATAATTAAAAAAATTGTTTCTCAAATAAAGCAAATTCAGAATTCCAAGTGTAATAGGTTCCTCAGAGACTATAGCTCTGTGGGGCTTAAGTGATTTTAGTTGTTAGTTTTTCCATTGTGTGAAAAGTTAATGATAACTACATCTCACTGAAATAAAATCAATCAACTATTGTTCTAGGTCTAGAGAATTTTTGGGAGATGACAACTAAAGGACAAAACAGGAGTTGAGGTGGATGGTGGATAAAGAACTAAAGAATTAGTAGGTTTTAACAAAATAAACACTGGTGCAGATATTAGTGAAGGGTAAGCAAAGAAATGGAAAAGACAGTGGAAATATGGCAGTCATTGAGGGAGAGTTTTGGCTTCCATAAACATTGTAGTTACTAAATAATTTTTCGAGAGTAGAAGCACCTCACCACCCCAACTCTAATTCAGAGTATCACCCGGTTATTAGGGAAGTATTGAGCATCTACAAATATTGTAGGTGGGATATAAAATTATTCTAAAAATTTCATCTTAGGAAATGTGCTCACAAAGGAAAATAAGTATAATGCTTGGTAAATGTTTAAAGAATAAAGGTGTGGTTAGAAATTCGTCCCAGCAAGATTAAGAAGAATAAATTGTATATACAATTGGAGGGATTAAGTTATTAAATGAGAAAGTAGCAGGTGAAATGAACTGACTTTTAAGAGCATGAAGAAATAAGGAAGAGATTTTCAAGGAATAACAGCAGTGTAAATAAGGGAAACGTAGTTTCAATTGCAAAGGCACTACAAAACGGTTGGGGTGTTTCACAGAATTAGGAGTTGTCAGACAGAAGCTGGAAAGAAGAGGGAGCCAGGACATACAAATATGGGAGTTCTTTTTTCTTTTTCTTCTTCTTTTTTTTTTTTTTTTTTTTTTGCTTTGGAGCAGTTCCACTTAAAATTGCTCTATAATAAATGAATCCAAACTTTAGCTATGACTTAAAAGAACCATTTCATTATTTCATTATGCTCATGAATTTTGTAGCTCAGAATTTTAGACATAGCACAGAGGGAGTTGCTTGTTTCTGCTTCTTAGTATCTGACCTCTCATTTGAGAGAACTTGAAGTCTGGGATGACTTCAGAGTGGAGAGCTGGAATTATCTGAAGGCTTATTCACTTATAGGTCTGGTGCCTGTACTGGGATAACTTGGGCTGTGACTGAGTGGCTGCACATGGCATCCCATGTGATTTGTCTTCCCCAAAGCATGGTGGCCTCTGGTTTGTTGGATTTTCACATGGTAACTCAGGGCTCCAGATGTAAGCATTCCAGCAAACAAGTTGGAAGCTACACACTTTCTCAGATCTAGTCTCATGACGCATAAGTCATTTCCACTCTACTGTTTTAGTTGAAGCAGTTCCACACCTGCCCATAAACCTCATCTCTTGATGTTGGAGTTATCAGTAAAATTGGAGATGCCGTTTTTCTAGGGGAACACCTTTAAAGTCTGTATGGGAATGAATACTTGATAAATACTGAATGAATAAATGACCTGTAAATGGGTTACAATTCTCAGAAATACACATTGATAAATGATATCAGGATTGTTAAAAATTACGAGAATTAAAATATAGCCTTATGAGATTCTCTGTAAATAGCCAGTGTACTAAATACTTATCAAATTATATTTCCATTTTTAAATCTGCAAGATAAGTGTTCTCCCTAGTTTACAGATGAGAAAAGAGAAATTCACGAAGTTAATTGAGTTGCTGAAATTCTTGCAAGCGATAAATGGCAGAGATCCAATTTCAAATAAAGTCCTTTTTTCTCCCAGTAGTTATTTTTTCTCCCATTGAATGTGTTTCGAAAGGACAAGAGGGATTCATTGTAAGACACCCTGTGAGGTTACAATTGATAGAAACTTGCCAACAATTGGGTATAAAGGTTGTTAACAAGAAGTTGAAGATGAATCTTTGTTTCCAATCTTTTATGATATTGGTTATGTCCTTCAAAAATAGAGAACATAGAGAAAAGAACAGATTTGTATTGGTTGGCAGCAGGAGAATGAAGAAACAACACTAGCAGTATAATTTATGGGGCCTAGTCCAAAATTCTATTAAGAATTTCAAGACAGCAACAGCAGATATTAAAGTAAGTGCTGGACCCTGTGACCAGCTCGAATCACATTTACAGGACACCAGCCCTGAGGAGTTCAGTTTGGGGCAAGTTCCATTTCAGTTTCTAGAGATACAGTGAAGGTAACTTCCAAACCAGAATAGGGAGGTTTATGAAGTCCTTTGTAGATTAGAAACATAGAATAAGAACATTAGAAAAATATACCAGCTGGGGCCTCCCTGGTGGTGCAGTGGGTTGAGCAGCGCACTGTGGGTCGGACTGCAACCACTGCAGCATGGGTTTGGTCCCTGCTGCCTGCCAGGGAGGGGACCCGCATTGTATGGCAGACCTCTCCTGCCTCGCCCACTGCTCCCCTCAGCAGTGTATTTCAGTTGATCTGCCTGTTCTGTTCCCCACTCTGTCTCTGGTGGATCTTCTCATCCCCCAAACACACTTCTGGCATGTATGCATAGATAAGAATAAATCTTTAAAAAAATTATACACACACACATATACCAGCTGAAGTAGTCTATATCATATTCAAGAGCAAATTATTTTTAAGGGAAGAGCAAAATCTGTTAAGAATGGAGTGTTAGTTTAACTTATTAGTTAGGTGTGATTATTTGAAACAACCTCTTTTGTATCCCAAGCTACAGGAAAGGAAAACAATTACCTATGTCAGAAAGCCAGGTGTTCCAAGGACAGAGAGAGGATTCTGGAACTGGATCTACTACTTATTTGTCTTTTGCCACCTAAATAGGTGAGTTACTTTAAAAAAAAAAAAAAATGTATGTCACCTCTCTTGCTCTCATATCTTCACTAACTGAAAGGTAGTTTGATTTAGATGTCTTCATTTTATAAATATTCTTCCCAGTGTTTCTTTTGTTCTAGGCACTAAAATTAGCTCTGAAAATGAGTGACTAAAAGAAAACCCTTGACAGCTTCTAACTACGAAATGCTGAGACTTGTTTTATGCACAAAATGAAACAATGATTTACCACACAGTCCAATCAGACCCAAATAAGAAATCTAGTCTCATTTTTACCCTTTGTTAACTCAATCAATTTTCTTAAGCTTTCTGCCTTTCATTTTTACCTGTAAATTGAAAATAATGGCACATGATACCAAGTGATCACTTTACATATATATATACAAATATATAAAGTACCTAGTTCAGTTCCTGGTACATAAACTTACTAAATAAACTTTTTCATTCTCCAAGTCTTACCCCTTCCTCTGAATATGTTTCAGAGTCTCAGGCATAATTCTCCCACTAGTAGATCATTCATCAAAATAAAAATGTTTCCAAGTACCTCATCAGGATATTTCTAAATACTATTTAGAGCCTCTATAAAACAGTTTTTACACACACATTTAAATGTAAGTCAATTCTTTCAGACCTCTTAAACACATCTTATGGATGGAGTTCCTTTACTCTAAGTGTAGTCTTTTTATTTTTGCTTCATGGATTCTTTTGAGCATGTACCACGAGTTTAGGGTTCTCTTCATAGGTAACACACCTATTCATGAAATAAAACACAGTCTCTGCATGGCTCTGGGCTGCTTAATCCCCTGAAGTTGCCCATGCACTTGAGAGTGGGAATGCTTAGTAACCCAAACTTATATTTACTACAGAAGACTCAAACGTTAATTTGAAATTCATGAATTCCAAGTGGTTATAGGGCTGATAAATCATCCTTCACCATTGCTAATATCACATAGGGAAAAATTTTAATCGATTTGATTTCACAGGCCATGTGTGAATATTGATTTCAACCCTGCCACAGAGCCTTTCTGCACACTGAGTGAAGAAACTATTCTGCCTGCATTGATAGGTGAGGCTCATCTACCCCAGTGATGAAAACTGAAAACAAGGCACATGAATTCTGGCTACCTCAAACCCATCATAGGTGCACCTGTGTGTGTCTAAAAGATCAGTTCAATAGTATTCATACTTCTGTGGTCAGTGGTTATTTCCTTGCTGTTACAGATTTGAAATTAGAAGTTATTCAAAGTTTCTCAGTCTATGTCAGAAGACAAAAGGGATTTCAAAAGACATTCTGAAAGTACCACATCTTTGACTCCGTTTAGGTAAAAGTCCTTTATAAATTGTTATCAGATATTAATAGCTGATTTTGTATAACTGTAAGATACACAAAGAGCCTATGGTCTTTCAAAGCAAAAATGTAGTCTGTTTTTGTTTATGTAATGCACTAGCCCTACTCTCAAATTATTATTTCCTTAGCATATTTTAGGCATAAATATTTAGTGCTAGATCATGTTCAGATTGCCTATGATAGACTATTCCCACTAAACATAATGCTTCATCTTTTCCAGTTTAATTTTCAGATGACACTCCTGTATCTCAGACATCATTATCTGATCCAGCCTGAATGTTTTCTTAAAAATGTCTAAAAATGCATTAAAACATAAAAAAATAAGAAAGTTATTAAGATGTTACCGTACCATGTAGTTTAAATACTTTCCCATAATGAATTGCATAGATTAAAAATAAGTGTTCAAAAACATTGCTTTAAGTGACATAAGCAAATCATTCAATTCCATAAACATCACTGTGAAGATTCTAAGCTCAGAAATTTAGAACTGGCATTTTATTACATTGTACCATAATTACATACACTGTTAACTCCAAAATGAACCAAAAAATGAAAAATTTTTAAAAGTTTTACTTCTCCAATTCAGAAACACAAACCTCAAAAATGATTTGGTGCTTGAAATTTCCTTCAGCTTAAATGAAGATAACTGCTCTGTTTTAGTGTATTCCCTTTATACATTAGATCTCTGATTTTTATAAGACATATCAGCTCACATTTATTGAGAGCATATTCTGTGCCAGCTAAATGTCTTTCATGTATAATCTCATTCCATCTTCAAAATCATGAGAGGAATGACATTATCATTTAATGGATGAAAATGAGACTTATAGGCCCAAATATTTCCCACCACTAACTCCAAATTCAGAGCACTTCCTCATCTATTACAAACATCATGAACTTCAATATCTTCTCTGGTCCAATATCTTGTGAAATGTTACACAAAAGATAGAAATGTTGAGCTCTTGCTATATAAATGATGGTAACACTGTAAGTACAACTGGGCTATGGAACACGACTGCCTGATTATGATTCCTGAGTCCACTACTCTGTAGTTTGTTACATAAACTTAGTTCTTCAGTTTCCATGTCTGCAAAACAGCATCATTACTTTAAAAAGTTAGCTTAATACTGCTCATTTCATAGACTTATTATGGTAACAAAGTCTATTTGACAATAATGGAAATTTCTAAAAGGAGTCCCCTGGAAGATAGTAAAAATTGTATATGTGCTATCTATTCACTAGTATGAAATATCCTGCTGTGTGTCCCTATAGCAAATAGAAAATTTTGTCAGAATATTTTTTATTTTTCACAACTTCCAATAATGCAGCTCATTTTTAGAATAAAAATTAAATATTTAGGGGGGCCTCCTTGGTGGCGCAGTGGGTTAAGCAATGCACTATGAAGCAGACTACAGCCATTACAACATGAGTTTGATCCCTGCCACCTGCCAGGGAGGGGACCCACATGGCGTAGCAGACCTCTCCTGCCTCGCCTGCTGCTCCCCTCAGCAGTGTGTTTCAGTCACACTGTTCTGCTCCCCACTCTCTCTCTGGTAAATTCTCTCACCGCCCTGAATTCTCTCACCGCCCTGGACTCTACCTGTACCCCAGCTCTTGTATACATGCATAAATAAATAAATCTTTAAATAAATAAATAAATGTTAAGTTTGTCTTCCATCACCTTCCACTTTTCCAGAAATGAACAATAATATTGAAAATATTCCATTCTATGCAAATCTAGCCAAACTAACATCTTTATATATGTATATATAAAGGAAAAAAACTAAAGAAATAAATCCCAGGAAACTGGACATTTACATCACCTCTATGAGTGGAAATAATAATACCTCCTTCACAGATTTCCTGCCAACACCTGTTCCTTTATACTAGGCGGACCAAGCTGTTTACCATATGGGTGTTATTTAGCCATTTCAATTGCCCAGGACTGAACTGAATGACACCCACACACATGCAAATGTCCACACATTTTGTAACTTGAAATACTGAATAATACTTATTACTATTCCGGATGAAAGACAAATGTTTTACCTTTTCATTAATAGTCTAACAACATTGACAGAAAACCTCTACCTAAGGCTCCTTCTTGAACTACCCACTATCGTCCGTTTTCATCTTAACAGATACTTTTTGATTTTCAGGAAGATTAAGAATTTTTACCTATCATGTTTTTTATATCCTTTAGAGAATGGCTTGATACTTCAATTTACTATTGTTACTTTCATTGTTATTTGCATTAGTATAAAATATTGGAGTAAATGACTAACTAGCAGAATCATCTAGGGTCATATACCTAAGGAATGAAATGTATGTCATCTTGATAGTATGTATTCACACTACCAGGCTGTACCCTTCTCTAAAATAGAGCAATTCTTATCAATGCAGGTCTTCAATACATGTATGTTCAACAAAACTCTAAACCCTCAATTAACTAATATTAATAGAAAGTAAAAAAATGGGAATAAGTAATGGAAAAAACTGTTATTCCAGAAATATTAGCTTTAACCTGAAAAGACTCAACTGTCTCAAATTCACTTGCTGATGTTTAATCTTGAGTCTGTTAAAATGGGACATCATCCAAATATCCATAGACTATTAGAGTAGGGAAGGACTACATACAGTATATAATTCAGTCAGTCCCAAAGCCCACAATTATGTTTTCTACATTTTCTATATTTATCCTATAGCTGTATGACTGAAAATAAAAACAAAATTTCAAACAAAAAGCAGTGAAGAGCCCTGTCTTATTTTTGACCAAATCATTTCATCTTTTTGGTTTTTGTTTATACTTCTGCAAAATAAAATAATTGAACTAATAATCTCGAAGTTCCTTAAAATCTTCAAACTTCTGATTTTCTATTTCTAATATTTAGGAACTCACTATAGTTTTTTGATAATCTGCTGCAAAGTTCAAATTTTGATAATATTCTTATCTTCCTGTTCTTTTGTCCATTGGTTTGGTTTCTGACAGTGACCCAAGAAACACCAGGTTTACTCTCCCTCCCAGAGCCTTTTATGTATCTGCAGGCTTGTGGAGTGCCAGTCCCCTGCTATTCTTCTCTTTTCTAAGCCTAGCAGAAATAAATGAAATGTAACACATCTACTTCAATGAGAACACATGACTGCATTCCGTGAAATATTGAATTTCAGATGTTAGAGATGTTGGCTTTACATTCATCAAGGTTATGTTTTGACCAAGAAAAAAAAAGATAATTTAATCAAACATCTCATTTTTTCAAATATATATTTCACATGATCTTCAGAAAAAATTACTCAAAAACACCCAGCTAACCAATTGCCCTCCTTTTGTATTCTCTCTATACTTCTTCAATGGCTTTGGATAAAGTCCAAAGTTTTTGTTTCACGGGGGGGGGGGGGGGGGGGGGGGGGCGCTGATGATTTGAATCAGCTCACTGCTTTTGCCCAGGTTTTAGTCATGCACAGAATTGCCTCTGGCTCCTAAGCCAGAAGCTATTTCTTACTTTCACTTACTGCTCCAAGCTACTGCTTCTTCACCATGCTAATTTATATTCATTCTCTAAGTGAGCACCTCAGGAGGTCTTCTTTGACTTCCTTAGTGCCCAAGGATATGATTGAAGATCATAAATGGTCCCATATTATCCAGTGGAAATATCATATCATTAAAGTTGCCACAGTGATTTACAAATACCACTTTTGAAGATGTTCCTCTAGATTCTAAGCTATTGAAAATAAAAACTCTCTTTCCCATCTCCATACCCTTCATGGTTAACCCAACGCTGGGCATACATTCATGCATGATGAGCACATGAATGTGTAAGTACATATTAAAAGGTCAAGTTGACAGTAGATGACAGATATTGGATAAATCTCTGTAAGAAATGTCATTGGTCTATGCAGAATCTAATAAAAGCTTTAAAACAATAAAAAATAGGCACCTATTTATATTGCCAGATAATTTGACACTTAACTTGAAGAAACATTGTGACACATGGCGGCTGTTTATCATCATCATGTCAAATGTTCCAGTTTCAAAGAGCATCACAAATGATGCAACTTGAAAGTGGGAGGAAAGCTGCACATCCTTGAAGCCCTCCTGGGCTCTGTTGTTGGAAGGGGGTGGAAAATGAGGAGACATTGTATAGATGGCTGTGCACCCTTGCCAAAGTAGCAGTGTTCAGCCACTCGCTAGTTGTGCCAAAGTGGAGGTGGTACGTGGAGCATGGTCTGCAAAACAGCAGATGAGGTTGGTTTGGTCCCCATGGAAACCAGATCTCCCATTGAGAAGTAAACATATTTGGTACTTTTGTAATCAGAACACATCAAAAGTGAAAAACAATCCATTTTTATTGTACTCATATTGTCTTAAAAGAACAGATAGTCTAAGTCAGAGTCACCAAAATTACCTCCGTTCTAACACAAGGCTTTATCAAGTCATGTCTAACTTTAAACCGTTGAAAGTTTCCTCATTTAGTATCATGATTTAATGCCCTACAGAAATCTTGAAAAAGTATTTGTATTCTATTATTTTATTAGAAATGAAATATAGTCAGTAAATCAACGTAGTCAAAATGTGTACCTAAACATAATTGTTCATTTCATATCTCCACCTAGAGATGAAAACATCTCAAGATCACAAGACTATTCTAATGGAAATAATGGTCACTGAAATGCAGTAAACAGGGTCCTTGCCATAGCTCATGTGACATTATTTCAGTGACCTTCTAAAATGTGTGTACTATTTTCAAATATCTTGAAGAAAGGGGTCTTTACTCTTAATATATTGATTAGGCAATCTTGAAGATCTCCTTGGGAAAATATCCAATCCTGTTCCTCAACATTTTTTCCTCTAAATACCATATTTTCATGTGATAAGAGAAATAATTCCATGCCCATTAGAGTCAGACAATTTGATCAATGAAAAATGAGGGCTATTCAGCAATAACCAACCAATCTCTAGAATATTCTACCTGCCAGAATAGGAATTTTAACATTTCTTACATATAGAGTTAATCTTATTCCACATGTACCTTCTAATTTTTTGAAAACCAAAACCGTGTCATCATTTATTTATGAGGTTAAAATACAGAGATAAGAAACAACAAAAATTAGTTTACTGACTAAATGGTAGTGCCAAACTGACATTAAAAATCAGATATTCCAAATAATGGGATAGTTGACATATTCTAGATGAAGAACTGAGATGATTGTTTACCCACTCTATTTTAATATATTTCTTTTAGCATTGTCTAGGTAAAAGCACACTAAATAATAGTGCAATGTCATAAATGAATCCACACATCCTAATATATTTACATGTGAAGACTACAAAATTACTATGTCTAAAAGTTAGCAGATTTTTCTAATTCATCCCAGCACATTTGCCAATCTCATATAAGATTGTTCTTTTTACATCATTTATAGAAACTGTCATCCATATGTTTCTAATATCTCATAAACATCAAGAGTTCTTGCTGCTGTTGACTTATTAGGTTTGGTACATTTTTAAAGGCATATATTCCAATAAGCTGTGCTGTTGTCATAACTGATGGTGTGCTGTAGAAAATTTCCTAATATTTTTGTTAGAAATGCCAATAGCATTTTGTAGTGCATTCCACTATAACATAAAGTTTCAAATTTATTGCAAATATCTTTGAAAACTTAAAAAAAACCCAAGATTGAAAAAGCGACCATCTTACAGACAAGCATTTTTCATGTGTACATACTGTGCTGGAACACGGTATTTCAAATGTGGTCTATGAATCCTGAGACAAGGACAAAAACCTCAGCTGCAGGGGTTTTTGACCTTGCTTATTATTAGGATTGATTGGGCAAGGGATAGGAGGTATTTCTTTCCGTCTCTTTGCCTATTTCTTTACAATTACTTTCCTAGAACCTGCCTATTCCAGTACCTTACTACCTACTCAAGCTTCAGTCAACAGCAGGTTTCAAAGCCCTTTTCTAACTCTGACATGACTCCCTATCTTAGTTGTCAGGGTCCAGCTCCAGTGAACAGGGTTGAGGAGAGGTGCCAAGTGAACCAAGAAATAAAGAAATGACAGACACAAAGTAGTTTAAGAAAGCAGGACCCACGGGACATAAGGCCTCTCACTTTGGGGCTCACACATCCCAAGTATCAGGCGCAGCTCATATTTATTGAGTAAAACTGCCCCATCTTAAGGTTAGTTACAAGACAATGGTTTATTCTTTTATTTCTTAGTATTCTGTATTACCCCAGCACATAATCATCATCAAGGTTCGGGATTATCAGGCTGCACTGCTTTTTCTTTTAATCTAGTTTACTCCCTAGGCAATGGTTTCACTGGCACAAGAAAAAATATCCTGATCTGTGCATGGGCCAGTCTTCCAGCCCATGCTGATCAGTTTTTTAGCCATGACCAGTCTTCCGGTCATGCCACAGATATCTTTTTTGTCCCAGCACTCCACGCCATAGGAGTCTCCAACATTTAGTGAGTTCTGGCTGCTATACCAAAGCACCATAGCTCAGAGACTTATCAACAACAGAAATTGATGTCTTCAGTTGTGATGACTGGGAGTCCAAGATAAAGAGGGCAGCAGATTTGGTCTGGTGAATGCCAGGTAGCTTCCTAGTTCACAGATGGCTAATGCCAGGTAGCTTCCTAGTTTACAGATGGTTCTGTCCTCGAGCTCTCTTTTGTAAGGATACTGATCGAATTCATGAAGGTTAGCCCTCACGACTTAATCACTTTCCAAAGTCCCCTCCAAACATCATCACGTTGGGAGTTAGGACTTTGTAAGGATATAAGCATTTAATACATTATACTTCTTATGTCATTCTATTTGCATAGACCACACACTTCAGGGAACACTTTTCCCTTAAGAAGAGAGTATCATCAAATGACTACACGGAGGCCAGGGTCAGAGAACCACAGTGAAGTAAGTTCTCCAATTCATCCAATTCAATGACCTTTCTAATTGAAGACTATACCCATTAATAGTATGAAATGATAGTTTCCCAAACTTTACTAAAATATTTCACATGAAGAATTCACTCCTTCTTCGGAAGCCCCATTTTACCTTCACAAATGGTTGATTTTTAGAATGGTCTTTCTTTGTCAAGTTTTGTTCTCTAAAAAGAAATTAAATAAGCTCTTTTTTTTTTCTTGTGTGTTATTCACCTTTCGCATAGTAGAATGTCAAAGAGCTGCTTCTTCAACCATGAAATGTCAAATATTATATGGATGATTCCTAGTTTTAATAAAGAAAGGGATTTCCAATTTGAGGGCAGAAACAAAAGTGGTTTCCAAACTATTTAAAAATGTGTGCGTCATAGAATCTAATTCAAATAAGCATACTTACTCCTGGTTTAACCACTATACAGTCACCATCCACTGTCACTTGTTGTATTGGCCATTATACAGTCAGGAGATTGAAACTTATCAGTCTAATATAAAGGTTGTTAACAGGCAATAAAGCTTATAAACGTATAAAGGCAAACATGGAACACTAAGTCAACATAGAAGTAGCAATTGATGAAACCAGCTATTACTAGCAGAGGTAGAAAAATAAGCAGAAGAGGATTTGTTTAATTATTGAAAATTAGAAATTTTGATGTGGGTTCTCTAAGCTGGTCCTTGTTCTTAACTAAGGAGAGGAACCACTTGGGGCTAGAATTCACATCTCTTATAAGGGGGCACTAGCCCACCGATTTTGGTGTTTCTGAAGAGCTGCAAGAAAAGTTGGTTCCCTCAGTGTTGGGAAAGCTGTAAATTGGGTTCAATTGGTGCTAGTAGAACAAACCATCACTGTAGGGTGAAAAAATAAAGATGGAAAGACAATAATAGCAACAGAAAATTCATCTGAAGAAAGAGGAAGCAACACAAACCCTTTCCTTTTTCTAACCTTTTGGACTCCCTTTAGCATCCCACTCAGAGCTTAGCAGGAAGCCAACTGCCAAAGCAGAAATGTAGTTTGCAGAGCCCTACCCCAAGCATTATGAAGAAGCATACAAAGGTGAGTGTTAGAACAGAGACAATGGAAGCTGACATTGGGATTTTAATTATTTGTGTAAACAACTGTCTCCTTAGTCTCAAATTTCCTCCAACACATTTATATCTCCCATGCTTCACAATTGCTATTTAAAAGAATCCATGCCTTTTCACTGGGGATTCCCACTCACAGTGATAGGATACAGTTCCTGTCATGGTGGCCTTTTCTCTCATCCACCCTTGGAAGTATGACCAAGACCTACCCATGACATGAGAGGGCCAAGAAACAGCACTCCTCTAAGTCTCCTGATGAAGATGTGCTTAATGCTGTCAGGCTGACAAGTTGTGCTTCATCTACTAGAGCTGCCTAAAAAGCAGAGTAAGCCAGGCCCCAGGTCTAGTCCACTCTTCACTGGTGGAACATTTGTGTTTGCCTGAACCCAAAACCTCAGCTGAGCTGTGTAGATCAGGCATTACAGGGTTCTACTCCTTACAAGATAACTTTTCACATCAATGCTGAAATTTTATTATAATTAAGTAGTTAAATGCACTAGAAAATAAAAAATATATATTAAAAGAATCCACAATTAAGGTATAGTGGTCTTATATTTATTCAGATTAAGTATGATTTTGTCAGGGTCCTCCCTGGTAGTGCAAGGGGTTAAGTCACAGCACTATGAAGCTGTCCACAGCCACTGCAGCATGAGTCTGTGTGATCCCTGGCCAGGTTGGTGACCCACATGGTGCAGCAGACCTCTCCTGTCTCGCCTCAGCAGTGTGTTTCACTCTATCTGCCTGTTCTGTTCTTCATTCTGTCTCTGGTGAATACCCCTGGCCTGTACCCCAGTTCTTATATGCATAAATAAATAACTCTTTAAAGATAAATAAATATGATTTTGTCATTGTTCCAGTTTGCAGAATTTAAAATCCTCACCCCTGCTCAACTATGCAGTGTCAGTTGGCTGTCATTCCTGCTTTTATATCATCTGTAGATCTGATACATATTACTTATTGTTTTCAGTAACTGATGTGAAACATATTGTAAAACAGTCCTCCTCTAGCTTTAAAGAACATGAAGATTACCTGGAGAGTTAGTCATACATAGGTTCCTGTGTCTGACCCTCTGAGTAGGACTTAAAGTCCTAAGACATGAATCTTGTGTTTCTAACAAGCTACAGAGATAAGCTATTACTGCCCACCATGTACTGCAATTTTAGTTGTACTAATCTAAGAAAAGTTCAAAAAGTGGCAATCTTCAAGAAGATATGGTATATATACACAACAAAATACTACTCAGCAATCAAAAAAGATAAATTCATACCATTTGCATCAACATGGATGGTTGGGATTATTATAAGCAAAATAAGTGAAAAAATTACATAAATGTCAAATGGCATCACATATAGGTGGCATATAGCAAAGTCAAAGATAAAGATAAAGTCAAACTTTAAAAAACTACACCTTGAAAGCAGACTATAGAACTGAGGTATCCAGAGAGGGAAGGAGGAGGGAAAGTGGGAGGACAAAGCGGGGAGGAAGTACAATGAACTATGCTGGTAGACTACTGGGATGCTTTGATGGAGGCGCACTGTGGTAATAATACACAAAATGGGGGGGGGCCCTGCACTGCCAAAAATACCAAGAAAAATGTAAACCAACATTACCTCAATTTAAATTCAATAAAACACTTACTGGAAAAACCATACATATCAATCTTGCTGTTGGGAATTATAAGAAATCTCACAAAGATTAAGATATGTTCTCTCTTGTCAAGGAGTTTATAATTTAATAACTTGTAACAACTAGGAGCACTAAACAAGAACAAAAACAGTAAAAATAAAGTTCTTTGCAAAGGGAAAGGAAAAAATGATCAGAAAGAGTGATTTTGCTGTTGTTGTTTTTTAGGATATTGTACTTGAATTTGGGGAGTAAGTAATAAATCATGTGTTAACTACTTTTATTTGTTCTGACTGGATAAAGTGAGGACAATGGAGCGAGAAGATCTCATTACAGATCAGTCTTATCTGACTCATTATTCTTTTGTACTGTCGCCATTGCTTGTTATTTGTGCTCTTACTCTTCATTCAGATATCCTTTATTTTATATTTCATGACAATTTTTTAATACCAAAATAGGGCAAGAAATATGAGAATAACTTTCTGAAAGGAGGAAAATGAAGAATCTAAGCATCCTTCTCTTTCTCCATGACTCCAAAAAGCCAGAATGTTATCACAAGAGCACTGACTTTTCACTACTACAAACTGATCTTTCATTCAGAAAGTGAGTGTGGTGAAATAAGGTAAGATAGACCAAACCATTTCACTTCTGTGGTCAAGGAAATATCAGCTAAATCCAGTACCATAAACCTGTAGTTTGGGTTCCTATTTTCCTCAAATAAATTGCAGAGCCCTGTTTGATATGGTATTTTCAAATTTTTTTTCCATATGTTTGTTTTAATGATGGCTTCTTCCTTTATAGAGAAGCATTTTTATCTGATGTAGTCATACTTGTTTCATTTTGCTTTTGTTTTCCTTGCCACAGGAGACATCCATAAAAGAAATCAGTAAGACTGATGTTGGTGTCCAAATAGGAAAGAAGTAAAACTGTTACTATTTGCAGATAATATACAAAAATGGTTGTTTCTATATTCATAAAATGACCATCAGAAAGACAAATTAATAAAACAATATCACTTACAATTGCACATTAAAGAATAAACTACCTAAGAATAAATTTAAACAAGGTGGTCAAAGACCTGTACACCTAAATCTATAGGATACAACTGAAAGACGCTGAAGAAGTTATTCTTCAGGGAGAAGAATAAGAAAGAATATATTTTCTTCACTGATGGGGAGAATTAGCATAATTAAAATGGTCATTTTACCTAGAGCAATATACTGGGTCAATGCAATACCTACCAAAATCCCAGTGTGCTTCTTTCCAAAAATTGAACAAAAAATGTAAAATGCAGTTGGAAATACAAATGGCTCTGAATTCAAAACCATAATAAGAACAAAAGTACATCAATGGAGATATCATACTTTGACTTCAAACTCTAATACAAAGTAATAGTAATCAAAACTGCATGAAAATTAGAATAGAAATAAACACACAGATCAATGAACCTATTTATAAGACTAATTATGACAAAGAACCAAGCACATACAATGGAATTAATGAAGTCTCTTCAGCGAATGGTGCTGGGAAAACTGGATGGCCACATGCAAAAGAATGAAATAAGATCGCTTTTACTACACAAAATGTAACTCAAAACATACTGAAGACTTAAATATAAGACCTGAAACCAGAAAGCACAGGTCACACTCTTTGACACTGACCTTTGTGAATTAATCATTTAATTACCACAGAGATCCTTGAAATGGGTCTACTATGATCCTTAGTAAAATGAGTCATAAGAAATCTAAATAACTTACCCAGGGCCAAGAAGATGGTTCCCAAACTAGAATTTAGGGGATCTGTTTTCAAGACTTTTTCTTTCAAATACTAAACTATTCTTCCTAGAGAATGGAATTTAGAAAATACATAAAAGAAATGCATTGTAGGAAAACATTATGGAATAGTATTTGCAGACAAGGGCTATGTAATCAGTCTGTGCCTACTGGCTTGATCACTAGTCAGTTACTAGCTTCTCTGTGACTCAGTTTGTTCATATGTACAACTGGAATAAGAGCACTTTTTTCACAGACTTGTTGGAAGGATGAAATGAGTTAATACATTAATACGGTAATATGTTAACTCAAATTATACTGAAGACTTGAACAAACAAGATACCTGAAACCAGAAAGCACAGGTCACACTTTTGATACTGGCAATCATAACTGTTATTCTGAGGAAAAATAAAACTATCAGGGAAGCTGAAATAACTTGTTATGGAAAGGCAAGGAATCCAGTATGAAGATTCTGGAGTGACCATACTTAGCATGACCATATTTCCAGGTTTCATAGTGTCTGCTTCACTCTTAAATGTGTCATGATTGGAACAATAAGAAGGAGATATATCTTAACTATATCAGGTTGTCATAGTCTGAGTGAGGGATTTTGACAGAATCACTAAGATGGACTTTGAGTTGGAAAGTATCACAATCAGCAAAAAATAAGATTTGTGCTTTAAAAAGAAAACCAGGGCAGCAGTGTTTTGGGTGGATTGAATATTGTAAAAATTTGACAATTTCCAAATGCAAAGTGGTGTAAACATGTGCTTTGAAAGATATAGTGGGTATTTAAAGACATAAATCAGGGGAAGAAGTCTTGAGAATGGGATATATCCTTAGTGAGACTGAAGCTTTCAACTTTGATGTCAGGGATCAAGTCAGGAATTGTTTCATTATTAAGGCCACATGTGGCCCAAAAAACTTGAGACCAGGCCACAGTAAATTTGGCCAAATTGCCAATGGTGTGTAGGTTTGGGTTATCCTCACTGTAAGAAATAATAGCAATTCACGCCAGAGTAGAAACTGTCATGTCTCAGTTCTTACGGCCCCTGGCCTGGGAATAGGGACTAGGTGAACAAGAAGGAATGGGGAAAGTAGACAAGAAGGAGAGGCGAGCACTATCAGATCTTATAATAACTAAATGCCATTCATTTGAAGGAGCACCAGAATGCATAATTCTTATAAAATGCATTAAGTCTCATCATTTTCCTTACCTTGGTGATTTTCATGTGGATAAGATTTCTCAATCCAAGACCCTTTAAAGAACATATCACCTCTCACATAACATTCCAGAAACATGGCAAATAATAAGTGTGACTGGGAAATGAACCTATGACTGGAAACTCAAGCCAGAATTTCTGCATTCCTTGCAAGTACCCATAGTTCCTTTAATTATACTTGGGGCTTGTAAACAGGAAAGTGTTTCACAGATGTAGAGAACCCAAGAGGTAAGCCAAAAAAATAAAATAAATATATGGTCTGGCAAAAGTAAACTAGATTAAAGCAACATGATTTACTAACGGAGAGGAAAATTTTGGAGAAATAGTAGCAACAATAGTACCGCACAAAATGCTACTTATTTGGGAAAGCTTTGTGACTGAGGGAGAGACTGTCAACTTTGATAAATACAACAAAGATGTGGGAAATAAAATGAGGGGAAAGATTCATATTTTAAAATTACAATTTTAAGTACAGAAATCTCCCTTACCTTTCATTCCATTTCCAAACTTTCCTTTGAGAGAGAGCCAGGTGCTGAGCTGCAGGCGGGGAGGGCATGAGGCCGGGAGGCTGACAGCAACCAAACCTCTCAGCCCCCAGTGAATCTTTTAGCTTTCTCTGGACTCTGTCTGGCATTCTCTCATGCTCATCACTTTTCTGTAGTCATGCATCCTCTCACAGGCACCCTGTCAAAGCCAGCCTCCTCTCACTGTCCTTTTATCCCCTCCCTCCTAGGCACAGGTGTGCATATGTACACATATACGTGCACACCCATGCTCAGGTGTCCATCATCAGGCACACATGCTCCACCCCTTGTGTCTTCTACATTGGCCCAGGTGATAGTCATAAAGGCCAATAACTTAAAAAGTCAAATCATTTAGGGCCTCCCCTGGTGGCGCAGTGGGTTAAGCAACGCACTACGAAGCAAACCGCAGCCACTGCAGCACGAGTTCGATCCCTGCTGCCGGCCAGGG
>JAGFMF010011523.1:4000615-4073048 GCA_019455555.1 Galemys pyrenaicus
CTCCCCGTTCTCTGTGGTGAATCCTCTCACCCCCCTACACCTCTGGCCTGTACCCCAGTGCTTGTATGCATAAATAAATAAATCTTTAAAAAAAAAAAGTCAAATCATTTAATCTACAACAATGACTTCTGCGGTGATTGCTGCAAAGACTAACAATTTTCTCAAATATATTTCTATTATTAAATAACTCTATCTTGTTTTTACTAATTCATGTTTGTCTAAATTTTGAGGTTTCACAGACTCCTTAGTATTTCATTGTTCTTATCTATCTTTCCATCTATGTAGCATTAGGAAGTCTCTGATGCCAAGATGAATCTCACACAACTTGATAGTGTCTCAGATCAACAAAATTTAAGAGGTGGTTTTCAGAGAATGTTCAGTTGTGTTTAAAACACCTGTAAACTACTTTTCCCTTCAGCACTTAGAAGGCAGACATGAAGTTGAGGTCATTAGAAGTATGAAATACATGACATATTTCAATCAAAGTTATCATTCTACAAGAAGTAATAATTTTTCTGTTTATTAGTAATTAGCATGTAGCTTATCATTTGATTCATTAGCATACTTACATGAACACAAGCTTGAATTCCTCTAACTTCTCACTGTCCCTGGCAGGAAGGCACTGTAATGACATCTGTTTCTTGTAGAGCTATCAAGAACGATAAGCCGCTTCTTGTGTTGCTTAAGTCATGGACTTTCCCCCCTTTTCTCCAAAAACTAATGTACTCTTTTTCTGCCATATGGAAAAGATAAATACCAGAACCTAAAATATCAGAGTAAAAGAGAAAGAGAATGAAACTCTTTGAACACTGACCATAAAGGAAATACTTATGAAGTATGTTCAAAGGTGTTGGAGTGTTCGTGTTATTGTTATTAAATTAGTGATTGGATCAAAAATATATGTCAGCTAGCAAAATTTTTCCTTTTTATTACTATATTCAAAAATTCAACTGGGTACAAACTGTTAAAGCCATACCTCATTGCCAATTTTTTTATTGCTATATAGCAAAACACCCCAAAACTTAGGGAGTTAATATTCATTTTATTATTACATGAGTGAATCTGTGGCTTTTCTGCGTTCACCATGGTGGTCTCAGTTGAAGTTTCTCATTCATTAATAGCTGACATCAGCTGGAGACTCACCTGAGACTCAACAGGATTCAGTAGCCATGATTGCTCATCATACAGCTGTAGTCAATGAGGACTAGTGTCTGCTAGTTCAGATGTCACTGCAAACATTGGTACTCAGACTCACCTCTTCCTTTGACTTGGGCTGTTCATAACATCAGAGTTTGGCTTAAAGATGGAATATCCAAGGAGCAAGTATCCTACAAAGCCCAGACAGAAAGAGACAAAACTTTTTAGGACCCAGACTCAAAAGTCATGTGACAGCTCTTCTGTCATATTCTACTGCTCAAAAAGTGAGTTATAGTGTTTTCAATCAAGTTCAAGAAGAGACCAATCAAAAGCCTGAATCAGGGCCCACCTTGGTGGCACAGTCGGTTAAACAACGCACTATGAAGCAAACCACAACCATTGCAGCATGAGTTTGATCCCTCCCGCCAGCTAGGGAGGGGACCCACATGGCGTAGCAGACCTCTCCTGCCTCGCCTGCTGCTCCCCTCAGCGGTGTGTTTCAGTCTGCCTGTTCTGCTCCCCACTCTGTCTCTGGTGGATCCTCTCACCCCCCTCACTTCTGGCCTGTACCCCAGTTCTTGTATAAATAAAAAACCAAAAAACAAAAGCCTGAATCAGGAGTTTCTCTTTTTGGAGAGCCATCTTTGAAGACTAGTTGTCAGAACTGAAATTAAAATTGTATATGGAATGTCAGAGAAATATCATGTAGAACACACACACATATATAGGGGTTCTCTGGTGGTGCAGCACTATGGGGCTGTCCACAGCCACCATGGCATGAGTTCGATCCCCAGGCAGGGAGCTGACCCACATGGCCCACGGGATCTCCCCTGTCTCACCCACTGCTCCCCTCAGCAGTGTAGTTCAGTAGATTTGCCTGTTCCTCTCTCCACTCTTTCTCTGGTGACTCCTCTCACCCGTTCACCTCTGGCTTGAACCCCAGTTCTTCTATGCATAGATAAATAAATCTTTTAAAAAAGAGAAATACATGTATCAATATATAATTGAATTTAAAGAATTTACAGCTGCAGTGCATAATTTTATGTAGAACATTTAATCCACTTATTGTCTCTAAGATTATTTTATGTAATGTTAAATTATACTGAGTTTTCATTTTCATGACATATATTAACAAAAATAAGTTTAGTAAGCAGCTTTCACATATCCCACCACTGCTACATTTGTAATTTAGGTATAATTTGTCTTTTTTATATTAATCATTTAAAATAATCATGGTTAGCATTTATTAAGAATTAGCAATGTGTCAGGAATTGTCAGCCTCATAAGAAATCTATAAGAGAAGCTCTATTATCCCAACATTGTAGATATATCAATAGAGAGAGGCTAGAGATTGACAATTGACTAGAGATTGGTAGTGAGGAGAGACGTACAACTTGACTCTAGAAAATGTGGACCCTGAGTTGATACTTTTAAATATAAAAGCTGTTCCTTTCCTTACACACAATACTTTAGTAAAAAATAACGTGGCCATGTTATCTAGCAGTGGAATCTAGCTCAGCATTTTAAGTGATGTCAGTTCCCTCCAGCCAAAGACCACTGGTAATACATTGCAGTTGAACAGTTTGGTGTTATTATGCATTGCAGAGTTGAAGAACACAAAACATGGAACAGTGAGCTGTGTCTAAGAGAGTTTTGGAAATAGTCCATTATTGTATTTGGCCTTCGGGTGATTCGGGGGAGGGTTTAAGAAAGTTTGGATTGACTGGATTAGATACTGCTAGCAAGTAGAGGCAAATCTTTGACTATCTCAAAAAATTCCAACCTCTATGAAAAGACACTGGAGAGTAGATAAAGCTATGATTGGAAAAGAAATATCTACCATTCAAGTTAACCAGAAAAGGGAAAAGCTTGTTTTTTTTTGTGGTTTGCACAATGACCTCCTGCCTATACTTAGAAAAAAAATATGAAATAGTCTTGTTTTCGTCTCACTTTATCCAGTCTCAGGGTGACCTTGTTTAATGTTGATGTCCTGTGAGATTGTTTATGCGAAAAGGAGAACAAGATGGACTAGTTGTATGATCAAGCTAGCTTCTAAGAATGCTGAAGACCAGCTGTGAGTGTCAGAACAGTTTTTTAGAAGTTAGGGGCTGCTTTTATCAGTTGTTAGTAAGGTGACTTTTTTTGAGTGAATGTGTGGTATGTCTTATTTATTTTTACCATGTCAATATTTTCCTTTAATACTTAAGGTACAGCATCAAACATTTAAATAGAAAGTTGATATTTGCAACTTATAATTTTTAAGTAGAGTAATTAAAGCATTTTATTAGCTAGAGAACATTTTATTTGTAACTGTCAACATCTGATGTTCATTTAAATGTATTGTTATTATTCTGAGGAAAAATTTTTCCTTCAAGGAAAAAATTTCTTATTTTTAAATGGAATGGAAGGGGAAAGTATGATACATTGAGCGACTGATTTTACACTAAGTTTTTGTTTTCATATTTGTGTTTACCTGTTACTTCTATATTAAATGCTTCTGACATCATTTTCTATATTAGGTGCTGAATCCCTCCTGAGCCCTATGGGTGCCGACATCCTGCTAAAAGCTATGGGCGCTGGCTTCCTGTTGCATATATAGTTGCTGGCTTGAAGCAGGAACTTCCTAAGTCTGCTGCTTGCTGGAGTGGAAAGTTCCTGAGGTGTGCTACTTGCCAACATAGTAGTTATGGCTACCTTGACCACCTTCCCAAACAATAAAGAAAGTCTATGATGAATGGGGTAACAAGCTTCCTCATACGAACTGTATACCACCTTACCACTCCTGCAATTCCGGGCTCAGACTTTTGGGGAGCTATCCCAATGAGGCCTCCAAAGACAATTTTTTTTCTGTACCCCTCTGAGTGCCTTCTGATTTCTCTGGGGAATTGCCTTAACAGGCCCCCCACAGGTCCCTATATATACTGGCTCCCTGCTTGGCCCATAGGTGCTGGCTCCCTACTGGGTCCTAAAGGTGCCAGCTCCCTGCTGGGCCCTGTAAATAATGGTTCCTTGCTGGACTGCATAGGTATGGACTACCTGCTGGGTCCACTCCATGTTGGAGTTTGTAAGTACCAGCTCCCTTCGGAGATCCATACTGCCAGCTCCCTTCTATGTATTTTAGAGCCAACACACTTTGGGTACTGTAAGTGCTGGCTCCCTATGTGGCCCTATAGGTGCCAGCTCCCTGCTGGGTCATGATTTCATGCTGTAGCCTTTCTAAATTATGTATAATCTAACTTATTATTTTTTATTATTATTATTTTATTTCTTACATCATTGTTAATTTCTGGAGAGCATTTGACTTCTCTTCTCAGGTGTAGTCTCTATAGTTCTCCCACCATCATAGCACCTGTGATCATCTACCCACCATTATGCTGCCCCCCCCATTTTGACCGCCTCCCCAACTCAGGTTTGTATGCCTCAGATCTGAGGTCAGCTTGCATAGCTCATTAATCCTACGCGTGACATTGTATCTTTCTTTCCCTCATATCCAAAAGACAAGATGTTTTCTAAACAGTTTCTTTTGTTCTGTTTTTGGAATTTCATTTTAGAAAATACAAAACAGGTGTGTATCATCTGCAGTAATTTAGAGAAAGCTACAAATGAACTTTTGGGTGTATATTTTTTAAAAAACATGCAAAGTTAGCTTAATTGCCAATGCAATAAAGCAAATATTGATATTTATAAATAACATATTAAAGTATTTTAAATTATTATCAAAACTTCAAAAAATTAACTCTTACATACTGAATATTAAGATAATAGCAAAACTGTTAATTTATATTTTTTATAGCCAGATTACAACTTATTAAATAATATTTCTATAAGCTCTTATTCAGGGCAAATTGTAATATTTCTTTTGTAATCAGACCATACAAATATTTTGTGCTATAAATAAGTAGGTGATAATTATGAAATTTACTTTGTCTTGTTGAATCTTTCCACTCTAAAACTTAACTGGCAACCAAACACAAATATTCAAGTTGTATCAATCAATAAAAATTCCATAAGTTGTAATACTAACTAGATTAATTTTTATATCTGTGTAAGGTAAAGGTTGATCAGGTATTTCCACCCTCCCACTACTGATGATGGACACCTGCGGTGCTGCGAGCATTCCAGGGTGGACATGCGCAAGTGGGCGCACCTGTGTTGGACACGGGCATAAATGGGCGGTGTCAGGAGGACGCCAGAACTGCGAGAACTGTGAGAACTGCAGCACCAACAGACAGAACTGCAAGGACTGACCGAGAGAACCAACAGTAGCAGCAGCAGAGAGAGAAGAAGCAGCAGAGATGGTGAGATGTGCTGGGGGCTGGGAGGCCCCGCACCCCTGCCTGCCATGTACCTGGCCACCTCTACTAAATAAAGTATGAAAAGCCACCGAGGGCTCCAAGACTCTCCTTCCTTGACCCATCTGCCCAGAACCATCCCGAACCTGCCTCCTGTGCCACCCCCTTTCTTGCCGCTACAATCTGATAAACCTGTAGTTTAATAATATTTAAATAAAACCTTGATGGACTCTATTCTTCAGAGCAAGAGAAGAACATATCCAAAGATGAATCATTTTTTTAATTAAAAATGAAGCATAAAAATATTTTATTTATGCTTCCTGATAAGTCTTATAATTATTTCAATCAAAACTTGATTGATTAAATAATTAAACAAACCAAAAGTAGCCAACTCAATGAAATTCAATTTATTGCACAGTTAAACTTAAAAGAGAGAGTAAATAACTCAATTTTAGATTATATACAGTTAATAATTATTAAACAGTTTTGTAGTTTAATAATTATTAGCAAAAGTAATATCTAACTACCTATATAAAACTAAGATATAATTCAAAACATACCATGAAACATGAAATTTAAAAAAACAAATTAATATATTCTCATGGATCATATTTATAAAAGATAAAAAAGTACTAAAATGGAAGTTATAAATATATATTCTTGACTTATGTCATATAGTTCTTTCCTGTACTATAGAAAATACATTTTTTTTTCTACTATAAATACAAATGAGGGCCCTCCCTGGTGACCTAGGGGTTAAGTCTCTGTTCAAATACTGCAACAGCCCACCATGATGGCCTGAGTTCTAGGCCCAGACAGGGAGCTGACCCATATGGCACAGAAGACCTCTACTGTCTCCCCTGCTGCTCCCCCTAACAGTGTATTTCAGTAGATCTGCCTGTTCTGCTCCCTACTCTTCTCTGGTGAATCCTCTCACCTCACCCCTCCCCACCCTACATCTGGGCTATATCCCAGTACTTCTATGCAAAAATAAATAAAATCTTTAAAATAAATAAAAGTTACTTCTTTTTAAAAAAAAGGAAAAAGAGAGAAATAAATACAAGTGAGATATATGGCAAGTCATTTGGAAATATATGCCATTATAGAAATGAAATATTTCACTACGAATAGAGATTTAATAGAATTGCCACAAAATGACACAAACTCTGACAGCTGGACATAATTTTCCTTGTACTGAAAGGTGATCCCAAGATTTTCCATTTTCTTTTTCTGGTACCATATCTTTCCTTCTGGTCACCAATTAAATACATGCCCAGGTCTGGCACTATACTTTATCTATTCTGCCTATCTAGGTGATTGGGAAAAATTGCAATCATCTCTCAGTGGGGAGGAGGGAAAATAAAAAACATTCCGTTTTTAATGTTTGGACATAGGGAGAAAGTAATTCTAGTAGAATAAAAGCAACTAAACTGGGACTATTCCATTGAGAGGATAATTGGCAGTACATAGGTATAAAACTCATTCATAGAGAAAGCAGAAACAGGTTGAAAACTTAGTGAATTCTTAGATTCAGTGAGCAACTCAGTTATCAAAGGCAATTTTTTTTCTTTAACTTAAGAAAATCTATTCAAACTTTCCTTCGGATATTTGAAGATTTTTCATCCTATTTGTAACAATAACAGGTGATTGTTCATAAGCTCATGTCCTAAGAATAATTTAGGACATATTTATTAAATTGTGTTCTAAGTTATGATGCTGGTGATCATATGAGGGATTAGAATGACTATAAATGACCTGAATGATTAATAATTAACCTTTATTAAGTAATTTCTATATGCCTTATGCTTTATTTGATAGTAACTTAGACAAGTTAGGTGATGGGCATACATAAGGTCATAAACTAGTAAGTCGAAGAGTCAGCAGTCAAATACAGGCAGTCTAGTTTTGGATCCCAGCCCTGCACTGTCCTCCTATAGAATCTCTGGCAGTTCCTGTATAGATATAGAAGCCATATCTGAGTTAAAGTAACTTGTACAAATTCATACATCAAATTTTTATTGATGCCAGATGAAAACAGATCTGTTACTCCATGTCCTAATCCTTTACCACTATGACAAAATACTTCCTTCTGGAACTTCTTGTAAAGTCCCAATTTTTTCTCAATACCATAGATTTATACTTCCTACTCTCTCCACCTTCCTTCTAAAATCTGTGTCTTTCTACAGAGGTGAAACTATTTGCTCCATCCATGAACCTGCCTCACACCACATTCAAGATTCATCTAGATTTTGGTTTTGGCCACTTGTCCAAAGTACAAAATCCTGAATTAGACCAACTAGATAACAGAATTGCTTTTTCAGACTAACATAGGCATCGAAGAAGAGAGATAAATAATGAAGAGAGTGAGAAATCTTGAATACATTAAACACAGGAGAAGAATGGAGGGGATTTACCTGCAAAAGAGAATCCTTGGAAGCAGAGGAATTTTCCAGAGTTGAACATTTGGAGGGTGATGTGTTGCTTTCATCTAATTGCCCCTCCAGATTCATTCTACTAATTCATGCTCTGTTGCTGTTCTCTGGATTAGATGAACTAACAGGTGATCCTCTTTCACAGTGTAAGTTACCAGCAGGGCCTTGGACAGAAGGAATGTGAGATCAGATCAATTTTTTCCCAAGTTCCCTTATAGCATGGCTATGAAATTCTTCCAAACACCCCCTCCCATCATCAACTTATGCTATTTTCCCTGAACCTTAGTAACCAGCTCCCCACTTGTCCTTACAGATCCAGCATGATTGTGAATCTGTTATATTGGTAATTCCAGAGGATCGCATACTCTGCTGCAGGAGATGTGGAAAATGGAGAAGAAAAAATCAATAAAACACCACTAAAATAAGTATATGTTAGGAAACTACCAGACTGTTTCCCTTATGCTGACTAGTTGTAAGTATTATTTCATTTAATCCTTAGAATTTTATACCCTTATTATTTCAATTAAATCTTCAGCAAAAATTAGTTTCCTTCCATTTAATAGTAAGAAAACTGGTGTTTAGAGAGATGAAAGGACTTGTCCAAGACTGCACATCTAGTAAATTGTGCGGTAAGGATTATAATACAGATGCTCTAGTTCAGGTTTAAAATCATGAGTAAAGTGAATAGTTTGTTATTAAACAAGTATTATATTGTGCATGTATTATATACCAGTTACTTCTCTGGGATGAAAACATATGCGTTAAACAAGACTGACAAGAGCTCTACCCTTGGGGATATTGCATGTAATATCATCAAACCCACCATAAAGTTATGTGCCAAATTACTTAAAATATACTATGTTAGAAGTGTAGAGAACAGCATAGTTTTAAAAATCTGGTAATTGATAATATCTTACTAGCCTAAGAGTAGTAACAGGACTTGAGTCCATCTCTGGTCTCTGCTACTTCCTAGGTGGACCAAAAGTCAGGTGACAGCCCCTCCAGAGTTTCTTCATTTATCACGCAGGAATAGTCATTGTTATGTGAGCTAAATGAATTAACACGATGCAGCATTTAAACCAGTATCTGGCACATAGTAAGAGCTCAATAAATGTTAACCATTAGCATTATCAGGGACATATTGCCAATCTCAGTCCAAACCCCAAGTTGGCCTCCTGCCTGAAATTCTTTTAAGTTCAGTAAGATCTGTATCTGTGAATGTGTTTATTTATTTTCTTCCCTGTTCCAGCAGAGTTTAAGATGGCATCTGTCAATATGAGGGAGCTGAAGCTTACATGAAGATAACAAAGGAAGACATTTGGATTTTCTTTCAACTTCAGAGGTTTAATATTAAACTCGATAGACATAGAATGTCCAACAAACACTTCAGACATAATAACATAGATTGTAAAATATTCCATCTATATCAGTTTGTCTCTTGCTATATAAAATTACTGAGTCCTCTATACTAGCACTCCATTCCTTTCACTTTAGCTTACAAATAATAAAATAAGGCATAGGCAGTTAGTATTTGTCCACAGCAATCTTAATGTGAAAGACAAAATCAGAATTATTAAATATTGATAGGTGTTTGTCTAAACAAATCAAACCAACTCTACTACACACACACACGTATGTGTGTATACATAGACACTATACATTGTGTCTATATGTGTATACAAACATGTACTTATATATTAAACAGCATATTTGCTTTAAGAAAAGAGCTCTGTTGTTGAAGAGTGTTAAAGCCCACCCTTAGAGCCTTGGATTCCTTAGAACTCTAAGTATGTTTCAAAACAACAACATGGGATTTTTTCAATCTTTCTCTCATTACTTACACAGTATCAAGGACAGAAGAAAAAAAAGGACACCTCTAAATTTATTCCAGAAAGTCAAAAGTAAAATAGGGTAACCCACAAGTTTTAAATTCTGTACTCTCCCTAATATTTAACAAAATATCTTTTAGATATTATTTTCATTACTAAAAATATTTTTTCATAGCTTATCCAGAGTATTTATAGTGTAAGATAAATCCATTTTGTCAAGGCATGTGCACATAAAAACCCTAATATATTTGAAAGAAGAATTCAATAAGTCACCTGAATGAAACCATTGCAAATGTGAATTATGCATGTGAAATAGGCTCACATTCTTTTCAGCAAACTCCTCATCATTTAGATTCACCTGATGTTTGAGTCTAAAGAGTCTTGAAGAAAATCCAGCTTGGAGTGAAATTTAGGAATGCAGAACGAAGTTGGCAAAGCCAAGTGATGAGAGCTGTCACTAGATCTCCCAGGGGATACAATTGGCAGGGTTCGCTTGGCTGTGGCCACAGGTGGAACATAATTTTGATGACTTTATCTACAACTCTCTCGAGCATTTTTTTTCCACATCATGGAAATCTGGTTCAACTCAGGCTGACAGATGGATATCCGAGTGGCTGAGATGTAGGAGCTCCTGTAACTCAGGACTGAAAGAGACATGGCCACCAGCCTGCCTGGAAACAGAAATACAAAGTCAGTAAGTTGTGACACAGGGACATCTGTTGCTTGGTTTCCTCTTCCTACCCCCAGGCATGCACTGTGTAAACCACAATATATGCATTGCCCCCTGCAGATAATCCATTTTACTAGTTAGGTTTAAATGAGGCTGGAAAAACCAGATGAGCTGTAATAAATCCTGGATTTCCTTAATTGCATTTAAAATCATTCTATGTAACGTAGACAGTGCTCTTGCAGGTTCATTGTCGCAGAGACATAATGGGGGCCTGGCTCTTCTCTCCAGGATCAACTGGAAAAGAGCACATTCATGAAAAAGTTATTTGAAAGTTACCTTTGCAATACAGGCAGTGTGTATTCAGAATTTGAATTGTAGTCAAAATGTGCAACTGGAAATGTTCAACATGAATATAATAAAAAGGTTAGAGTTTTCTCCTTTCCTGTAACTCCATCTCCCTGTGAATTGTGTAATCTTTTTATACATATTTGGAAATGCAAGATCAAAAGGACTAATTAGAACGATATAATGGTCTCTTGGTAATAAATTCTCTTTCAAGAAAGTTCATTTTTAAAACAAATTTGACTGTATCATTAAGACTGATGATCTATACAAATAAGTGTGAGTGCAAGTTTTCTTAGTTTTTCCTCTCATCACTTGTATAGCTGTGCACAATCCCACAGATGCAAACCACCTCTACGTTCAGCTTTTCCCAGATGTCTGGTCATGAGTACCCTGGCAGTATGTGTTCTCTGCTTGGGAGTTCTTTCCCCAAGTATCCCTGCCAAGTTTTTGCTTTATCAAGGACATCTTTGTCACAGCCATTTCCACTGCCTCACTTTCTAGCCATCCTCTATTATATATCTTCATGACAGATCTCTGTTGATATATTTATTTATGCATTGGCTGCTTCCTTTGCTGGAGTATAAGCTACATCAGAGGAGGTACTTCCTCTGTTTATTTTTTTTCCTCTCTTTTAAACCACCACCTACAATAATTCCTGATAGAAAGCATTTTCTGAACAATTTTTTATTGAATTAATGAAGATGAACTGATCTCAGAGAAAACAAATAAACCAGATGCCCTCCCAGACCATTCCATAGACTTTGTGATTTTTCTACAAGAAAATTTTCACTTTCTGTATTTTCAATAAAACCAAGGAAGAATATAATATCTGTCCTGATTTTGAGTTTTTTCTTCAATATCTCTTGCCCTATTTAAAGGATAAACTCAGTACAGGGTCTGATGTAGCAGCCATGTATTTATTGCTAGATTTAGCTTTTAGGAAGACAGGAGGGTTTTCTCATAGTCTGTGTTTTTTTTTTTTTTTGTTTGTTTGTTTGTTTTGGCTTCACGATCCAATTTGGGAAACTTCTCTGGGAAGGCCCCATCTATCCAACCCTGAGCTCAGCATTTCCTCATTTTTTTTTTTCTTGGCCAGTTGGCAAGGCTGGAGTGAGAAAGAACACACCTTTGTCCTACAAGCTCTCCTCCTTTTGCATGAACTTAGAAAATCCAAGATGTCCCAGTGTTTTAGATTTCATGTTTTTAGTATTTAAAAATATTTTCAAATATGAAACTCGTAATTATGTCCAGCTTTCTAAACCACTAGGTCAGTATGTATTTCTCTGATATTTTTCTACCAGCAGTTATGACTCCATAGTAAAGATGTGTACCATGGCATGTACCATGGCTTAAGTGTCAAGTTGCTTCCTTACTCCTCCTAACTTCAGCCACACCAGCTCTCGATTACCTCCTTTTTAATGGCCAGATCTTAAAAGATCTTAAAATCTTCTCTGTCTAAGATGACAGCAAAAAACATGATAGAGAAATATGGGTGAAAGATATACATAGAAATCTGTTGATGAAGCCATTAGCAATACTGTCCCTCAGGTGTGTCTGCTTGTGGTGAAGCCTTTTCTACTGTGCATGGTCAGTCACTAGACTTCCCAAAGCACTGTAGAGTGACTTTGACTTTTCAGGAGAAAAGAAGCTTATGGACTTGAATGTCGGGTACACGTTGATAGAGAGGTATATAGTTAGAAATGAGAATAAGAAATAAGAGGCTAGTGTTTCGGTGTTAGACCAGAACTGGAAACACATGTACATGCTTTCTCAGTGTCCTAAAAGTGAACTGCAGGCAAAGTCTGAGCCTATTGGGGTTCTGTTTTCCTTTCCTTTTTTTTTTTTAACATATACTTAGTTGCTTAGTTTTGTTTGTTTCTCAGGATAATTCTGCCACTAAATAAATCACCATTACACAGAACTTCCTTTTATCTAACTAATTGTAACTAACTTTAGTACTATTAATTTAATCTGTTGTGGAAAAAGTCACTTAATAAAATTAATTTGCAACCTATTACCTTATTTTTTCCCAGCTACCTGTTTTATAAGCTCAAGAATCTTTTCCTTTTCTTCATTTAAGACATAACTCAAATTCATATCAATTTTGGTGGATTTCAGTGATAAAATTTGATCAATCAAAAACATATTACTTCACATCGGCAGTATGTCAGTAGAATGTGAGTGTCAGAGAAATATTAATTTCTTTTAGACTCTTTCAACAAGAAATTCTTAAGAAATAAAGGAGGCCTCTAATCAAAAATAAATATTTCACTTCAGACAGAAACATAAACTCCTATAATCAGAAAAAAAAAACAAAATCTGCTCTAAAATGCAAATAGTAAGCTAAAAAAAATTGCCACAGTGATAAGGCAGTGGGCAGGGGGTGGAGATAGAAATTATCATCAATGAAGAAAACTAGAATATTTATCAGACTGACCTCTTTTTTAAATTTTTTTTTGTTCATTGAAGCAATGTTGCTTTGCAATACTGGTAAGATTCAGAGGTATTGCTAACTTGGACCTTCCTCTACACCAGGGAGTAATCAGGTGAGATGCTCGAACCCAGTCAGTGTTACTAAACATATCTAGACAACTATCAATTCCATCTAATGCATGTTTTGCTTTCAAAGATGAATTAGAACTCCCAACTAAATTTTTGTAGAATTAGAGAAAAGTAGAAGAAAGAAAAAAAAATGGGGGTAGAAACGAGGAAACTTGAGATGAGGTTATACATGAGATACAGGCTATAAAATGTGGTGTACTTATTCTAGAGGGGCCACAGTTTTGCCTCTAAAAGTTCTTTAGAAGCTAAAGTGGGAAACACATTAAATTATGTGATTTAATTGTCCATAAGATAAAAAACAACCTATTTGCTCAGTACTATTCCAGAAGCTGATAAAAATGGTTTCCATAAATAGAACTTGAGTAATGTCACAAAAAATGTTCTCTTAAAACCAGACTTTATAGTAAATATAAGGCATTTTGTCATCCTGTTCCTTGTAATATGTTAATGATGTGATGAATCATTAAAAGGAAATCTGCAAATAACCCAAACAAGGCTCTTCCTTAGCCAATTTAATACCATGAGCTCTATGTACTAGATAGCATTTTTTTTCCCCCACAGAGCTTTTGGTAATATTTTGCAGCTCAATCTCCAAATAGATCCATGGAGAAATTTCTCAAATTCAGATATTCCATACTGCTTACTACAAGCAAAATGTTATGCTTTAACACTCACTGCGGGCAAATTTGACAACCACTTTTTAATGTCAAGGGTACTAATGAGGAAACATGCCTCATTCTACATACATTTTTGTTAAAGCACTTTACTTGAACATGTAAAACAAATAAAATCTGTTTAAAATTAGTATACTCGTATAATAAAGAAAACCATTAACTGACTTTATTGAGTAGTTAAAACAAACCTTGACACATAATTCTAAGCATATCAGATGACTGTGATGTTAGCTGTGAATACTAAGCCTGTTTCACAGTTTAAAAATATTTTCTAGCCATAGATGATGATGGCAGCATGTCATTTCTGCTCTTGAAAAATGATCCCCCTCATTTGTTTCTATTGAATCTGTGAATGTGTCCCCATAGAATTGAGAATCCACTGTACTCACTCAGTGTCCAGTTGCAATATTACAGAGTCATATGATTTTGAAAGTAGAACCCCATTATTTGAATTTTGTACTGTACTTCCCTTCTCTCCCTCCCCTTTGATTTTATAATCTTTCTAATCTGCAGCTGTGCATTCTGGACAGAGTGATGCATTGCTATTGAGGCTACATCTCCCATCTGAGTTCTTAAGTGCAGCTGACCATTGAACAATAAGGAGTGGGGATGCCTAGCGTTATGGAGTTGAAAATTAGCATGTAACTATTGACTCCACAAAACTTAACTATAGTCCTCTCTCATTTTCCATGAGAAGCTGATTTCAAGACCCCTATGAATGCCAAAATCAGTGGATGCTCAGGTTCTTTATATTCTGCCTCCACCTTCTATGGTAGGTGAAAGCTGTGAATACAGATTCTGCAGATACAGAGGACTGAGTGCCAACCAAGTGAAACCACACTGTTCAGACCTGCATTATTCAAGGGTCAGCTGTATTTGATCTTTTAGGTTTTTCCTGTCTCTGCTGGTGCCACCTACTCTGACAAACATGCCCACTCTGTCACCAGAAGCTCCCGTAAGGCAAGTTTCAAGGGATTAATCCTACCCAGTGAATGCCCTGTCTTACAGTCCACAACTTCTGTTTGGACATTATCATGCCTTACCTTGCAGATTCTCAACTTCTCAGGAAACTCTTCGAGGAAGACTCTGAATTGTACTGAAGCCAGCAAGACAACTGCCCTCTCTCCCTGGCAGCCAAACAGCTCTGCACACAATGCTATCCTCAGCCATTCATGTGAAGTGCTGATGTTACCGCTACAAAAGGAAATCAAAGTGCTTTTCTATCCCTAGGGCAGTGCAGGCATCAGAAAAACTTTGTGACATAACATCAACTGGATGTGTTTACACCTGCAAATGCTCAAAAACATAGAAAGGAAAAAAATGCTTCAGTTTTTTTTTTTTTTTCCTCAAGGCAGCACAGATTTATCATCCACTCACCTAGAGAATAAATTAGTATCAGCAATAGTCTACTCAGGAAAAACCACATTTCTGAGGTTACCCAAGGAGTCTGCCCACCAAACTCCACCCCAAGAAACGAGCTAGACAACAAGTATTGTGACTCTGAAACTTCTTTCTCCATCAGCACTGTGTAATAGTTTTCATTTAAAAAGGTTGTCTTTGAAGTAAATGCCTACATTAAATAACATGGAAAAAGGTGAGTTAACATAATATCCTTATATATATAGGAAAATGTTGTTCTATTTTTAATGTAATCATTAATCACATATATTGGCCCTCTACTACAAAGACCATTTTACTGCTATGTGCTGTCAGAGAGGGGGAAAAAAATTGGATCACTCTCTCTCATTATTTCAATTCTGAGCTAAGTTCTCTAAAGGAATGTTGTTCCCTGAGAGCTGGTCAGGAATGTTTGGATAATGCCTTCATGTGTTCAGGTCACATGGGTACTAATTACTTTCTGAGAGCAAGATTATTCTAGGAATATAGTTCTCTCATTTTAAATTTATTTTTATTGAAGTAACATTGCATTATAACATTATATAAGTTTCAGGTGTGCATCATTGAAATTCAACATATGTATATACCACATTAAATTCACCACTAAATGTCCACTTGAATGTAGCTTTCTTGACTCAGATAATTAATTGCAGTTCTCAAAAGTTAACTGGCACCCAATGAGCAACTCACATGCTTGGAAGAACTGGATTCTATAATTAGGGCAAGGCCTATAAAATGATTAGAGAGGTATGTTGCCATCACCCCATCCAAAACTAAAACCAAATGGACTATAGTGTATGTTTTGGTGGTAGGTGTGTTACAGGGCAACCCCAACGTGAAATAGGTTAGTTTGAGTGTGTATCTTCACCCACACACTTAGAAGGGACTTATGAGACTCAACTGCAGGCACACACAAATAAAGGTTAATAAAAGGTTTATTGGGGCCTCCCTGGTGGCGCAGTGGGTTAAGCAATGCACTATGAAGCAAACCGCAGCCACTGCAGCATGAGTTCGATCCCTGCTACCGGCCAGGGAGGGGACCCACATGGTGTGGCAGACCTCTCCTGCTGTGCCCGCTGCTCCCCTCAGCAGTGTACTTCAGTTGATCTGCCTGTTCTGCTCTCCGCTCTCTGTGGTGAATCCTCTCACCCCCCACACACACCTCTGGCCTGTACCCCAGTGCTTGTATGCATAAATAAATAAGTCTTTAAAAAAAATAAAAGGTTTATTTATAAAAAGGGGAAATGAAGAGAGTAATAACCCAAGGAGAGAGAGATATAAGTTGGTGAATGTGGTCTACCAGTTCCATTGAGCTGAGACCCCAATAGCACACTGAAGGCCAGCAAAAAACCAACCACCACCAAGACCCACATGTCTCTGGTTATATAACAAGCCTGGCTACTTAACTCTACCCTTAGTTCCCAGCAATCTTCCCTTTAGTGATTGGGATTTGTAGTCCTTGACACCTTGGATCTCTGTGGTCTGAGGTGGAGGTGGAGTCCAGAAGACCTGTGTTTGTGGAGTTCGTTCAGGACACACTTTCCCCGACAGGTGCAGTTTAGGAACAACTAGATTGTATACCTCTAAACCACAAACAACATTGTAAACCAAAGTTACCTCAAAAAAGTGTAAATAGTATAAGAAACACATACAAAAAACTAAAACCTACATGAAAATACAATGTAACTGGTTGTTTTCTTTGATGGGCAACATCCATAATTGAGAGAGAAGGAAAAGAAAATGTAAGAAAGGGTCAGCTTTTTAGGAAAGAAATTACAATTAACAATAACTAAATACATATGAGTGCTTTCCTTGTTAGTGCTTTACAAAATACATTAAAACCTTCCCATGAAGTTAATGTAACATTATTATCCTTATTTTAAAGATGAGGAGAACTAAGCAGAAGGAGAGGTTAAATTGTTTAGTAAATCATCCAATAATATACTACAAGTAAATGGCAAAATAATATTTGAACTAGAAAAGTGGCCCCAGAATCTGTCTGTAATTACTACACTATAATTCTTTTAAAAGAAAAATTAAAAACAGTCCATTGGGTATAAACTGCATGTGATCTTAAACAAATTATGGTTTTAATACATATTGATATTTACAGAATTAGGAATCATCAGTAATTAATAGTAATAAAATAATTCAGTTTAATGAGCACTTACTATGTGTTAAAGATTTTGCCTACATCACTTCAAACTATACCGTTCAAAGTAATAGGTGATCCATGTATTTATACTTGTATAACTACAGTAGTTGAGTCATCTAAGTTTTCATAGTAAGAAGATCATTTGGATTTAAATCCATGTATTTCTAGGTTCAAAGATTATATATATTCTGTTCCAGAATGTTTCTAATTTAGGACTATATGGTTAAACAGAATAATTGGGGTCCATAGTCCCTCTAAGTCTCAGTAGACAGTTACCAATATGTGTCTGTCAGACAGAGTTGGAAATAAACATATCATAAGAAGAAGGACGAGAATGAAAAACAGGATGAAGATTTTAGTTTAAGTTGCATTAGCTTTTAGTCAGCACGGACCAGTGAAATGGGTAAATAGAAATTGACCCACCACTCCAATTTTAGCTAACGCCATATTTCTTTAAGAATAACTTCCAGATGCTGGCTTTGGTGTCCATTTTGTTATTTCTGGCAAAGAAAATTCTTTTTCATTTTGCCAGCCTGAAAGAACAGAATCTATTAATCAGTGCCAGCCATGATTTGTTCTTCCAACATAAAAGCACAGGCCTTTTCCTTGGAATGCTTTTAGTTATAACCATCTTTTTCTCCACTTCTGCCTACAAGAAGGCACTTTCATATTTCTACAATGAACTGTGTCAGAGACTGTGTACTGGTCTGCTAATTCAGTGAATTAATTATAATCAGCAAATGTCAAATCCTTAGGGAATACAAGTAGTCCTACCAAAGGAGTGGTTCTCAAACCTTGGTATGTATCAGAACTACCTGGAGCATGAATGAAGAACACAGAGGTTACACATATTGAATTAACTGACAGCCTGGGTCTTAGTATTTTTACCAAGTTGCCAAGTGCATCTGATGAGGAAACACTGTTCCAAGGTTTCATTCCTGCCTTTTTCTGATTCTCAAAGGAAGTTAGGCCACTGAAGCTTCCAGAATAGATTTCTCACTTGTCTACATAGCTCCAGAACTGAAACAATGGAGTTTAATGAAGCTGCCTTTGCAGATCCAGATGACCTAGAAGCTGCCTTCTGAGTCACAACTTCTCCCTGTCCGTTTGCCCAGTTCCCAGTCCTGAGCTGAGGTTCTTATTTCCATGTGTTCCTACAGTCATTGGCACATGGGGACCCTTCTTCACAATGCCAACTCTGTAACCAGACTTATACCTTGTTCTGGCCAAAAACCCTGCCTCAATCCTGAAATATAGCCACTAAAATCTATTTCCACATAAATATCTCTTCAAGGATTTACCCTGCACACTGTCTTTTTAAACATAACCCAACACAGTATTCTCAAATTTTGGAAGGCACAAAGATGGTTTCAGTGATTGTTTCCTTCCAGAATTTACACTTTAGTATAATTCTTTCATGTCCAGTGTAAATTGGAATTACTGATTCACTTCTAATGAATAGAAATGGCAGAAGTGATGGGACGTCATTTCTGAGATGAACTTATGAAAAGATTGTGGTTTCCAGTTTGGCAATGCTTCTCTCCCACTCTCTTCCTTGGACCAAAAGCATACCGCTGCCATGTCATGAGGCAGCCTATGGAAAGCCCTATTTGGCGAGGGATCAACTGCCATTAAACAAGTTGTTGGAAGAAATATGATAAGTCTTGTGTGAGCCTAAAAAATCCCATTGGACGGTTTAAGCCAGGAATCAGTGTTAACAAGTTCAATGAGAAATGCTCACCTCTACTTCTCATTTTATGAAAAGAGATGTCCAACAGAACAAACCATATTAAATTCATAGCAACTACCCACAAAGCAAATTATTGGAAGAAATAAGATAAACCTTAAGTGAGTATAAAAACCTGTTTTATGTATCTGCTGAGACCTCTTCTGGTTTGTTCCAAGATATATTGCCAATTCCCTTATTTTCTACAAAGAACTTCGTTAGTTAAGGGCAAGGAACAGAGAATAAGAAGAGTGAAACTCTTGTCTATTTAGGAGTTATTGAAGTTCGTTTGGCACTCATGTGTCTTGGAACAAGAGAGCAATGTTAAAACCGTGACCACACAGAAAGGGCTGTAGAATAAAAATAAGTATAGCATATTGGGAATTATAATAATTGAGCCACAAATTTAACAGAGTAGGAAAAGAAGTTCCAACATTGTGATGATATTGCACAGAGCCCTACTTGTGGTTTGTTTCTAAAAAAATCCTAACATTTTTCATGTGTAACCAACTTTTTAATCAAGTAATCTCTAAACTCCAAAAACTGCAATTTTAGACTAACATACTTTAAATGCAATGTTCACTTATTTTACATTGTTACAAGTTTATTTCTGAATTGTTTTATTCTAGTTTTCAGCATTTTTAATGATACCAGAAATAATTATATCTTTTTTTCTGTGTGTAAAAGCTATATATTAAAAATCTGCATTTTCCCATTTGCTATCAGAATTTCATGTGTGTTCTTCAGAACAGAATGAAGTAAAATTTTTGAGTTGTTCTCTACGACATACTTCAAGTATTCATCTAACACAACAAACATATCCAACATGAAATTACGACAGCATACCTTTTACGCCAGTGGACAACTTTAAGAAGGTCAATGTTATGCTTTTGAAAACCTCTTTCATATATTTATCCCACAAGAGCACCACCTGGCCCTCACAATCTGCCACTCTTTTTTTTTTTTTTTAAGATTTATTTATTTATGCATACAAGAGCTGGGGTAAAGACCAGAGTTGAGGGAGGTGAGAAAATTCACAGAGATAAAGAGGGAAACAGAACAGGCAGACTGACTGAAACACACTGCTGAGGGGAGCAGTGGGTGAAGCAGGAGAGGTCTGCTGCACCATGTGGGTCCCCTCCCTGGCCAGCAGCAGGGATCGAACTCGTGCTGCAGTGGCTGCGGTTTGCTTCATAGTGCATTGCTTAACCTACTGCGCCACCAGGGAGGCCCCACAATCTGCCACTCTTAAAATCTGATTTATAAACTCATAAAGTCATAGGTAGGCTTTTATAAGCCGACAAATAAGATGCTATTGTAGATACTATTTTGCAGTTTGCTTTTTTTCTCTTAAAACATGTATCTCTATTTCCCATGTCTTTAATATACAATTTTTTAAATCTGGATCATTTACTACATATTTAGCCTAGTTTCTGTTATTCAGTATTTACATTGTTTTAGTGCATGACCAGGGGTACCCAGGGACCCCAAACTGTTAGCAGATACACACACTCAAAGCGGTCCAGCCACCTGCCACACGAAGGCAGAGAAAGCAGATGCTTAGTGTGAAAGATCTTCAATAGAATTAATGTACACACCTAGAGAAGAAAGGATATTAGCTTTCAGAAAATTCCTCCAAATTTACTAATTCCCTAGTGGGTAAATGACCAACCAAACAGGCTCTGCCAAGTAGGGCCACTGAGGCCTGGAAGCTTGCCACAAGTGTAAGGTATCAGTTGATGGGGAACTACAAGAATGGTGTTAGCAGGTCTGAGACAGATGGGCAGACAGAAAATCCAAACTCAAACAATGATTCAAGATGATGACTGCCATCATCTCTGCCAAGGACAGTCTCCCCACATGTCTCTCACTTGCATGTCTCTTCCAAATAGCTCTTCCAAGTCTCTACATGTCTCCTCTTCATGTGTCTCCTCCAACTCTCCTTCTCCAGGTTGCAAATCAGGCCACACGGGCCCATATGTGTTCAGTTATAAGCCAATTACGGTTGCTTAATCCACCCTAGTGATCACCCCATTCAGGAATTCCAGTCCATGGCATACTAGGATTCATAATTGAAAGTAGCTGCCTGTAAGTGGGGGTGAGAAAGTGGTGTTCCCCTTCATGGAGGTGTATATGTATAATTGTTTCTAATATTTCAATTCCATAAACTCCAGTAAGCAGTCTCATGAATTCCTTTTTGTGCTCATCCAATATTACTTCTTTAAAATAAGTTCCTTGAAAGTGAATTGGTAAGAATAATAATACAGGAAACCTTGCACCATGCAGGTGTTAGTGCCGCCAAACCCACACCAAGGAAAATCTAGGTATAACTTTTGATTTCCCTAATAGCTTATTGTTTACTGGAAGTTTTACCTAAAATATAAATAATTAATGCCTCTTTTATATGTTATATGTATTATTTACAGTATTTCTAAAGTAAGCCAGAGAAGTGTTATTAAGAAAATCATAAGGATGACAAAAATATAGTCACAGTACTATACTCTATGTATCGCTACTGTAAGATTGTAAAATATAAAATAATAGGTGCATAAATAAGATAATAGGTGCAAAAGTGAACCCACACAGTTCAAGCCTGTGTTGTTAGATGACCAAATGTAGTCTAAGACAGGGCTTTATTGCACGTGACCTTGCAGGCAGCTTTATAGCACTTCACACGGCCATCAACAGTGTGGAAGAGAGACCGTTTCCTCACTCTCCAGAGGTGCTTTGTTATTGATACTGTTTATTTCTTTTATTTTAGTTATGATTTTATTTTTTCCTGTTTTGGTGAAAAAGTCATCTATCTGCTACTTTTTAATATTTCTTGGATTATTTATGATTCTGAACATTTAAAAATTACAAATATTTTAGTGATTTCCTAATATTCCATTCTAGGGAGTTCCAAAAGTACTGAGTCATTCCCCTCTATTGCTTTCAGGTTTTTTCCAAAAATCTTTTTACTAATACTGCAACTAAGCAGCCTGCCTGTAACCACACAGACCTCTCTTTTTTATAAACCTGTCCTTCCAAGGGCAGCTCTTTCTGCCTGCTTGTGTCTATGAAGTGTCCTTTAGTTTACTCTCCCTTTTTTGTTTAATAAGCCTGCCCTTTTGGATATAAAGAGATAATAATGAAAATAATAATGCAAGTGACATTTTTGTACATTATTGTAGCTTACATTTCTGTTTATCCTCTGGGGTGAGGATTAATAGAAGAAATTAGTAGAAGAAAAAATATTGGTGTTTTTCAAAAAGAATTTCACTTACATGCTTGGGATAATGTTTGTTGCAGGTTAAAATCTAAGTTCATGAGAATGATGAATGTGATCTTACTTGGAATTAGTATTAAGTGTTTTCAAATTAAAATGTAGTTGTATGTGTCAGGGTGGACCATAACTAATAAGCTTTGTGTTTTTATAAGAAGAGACATAGAAACAGAGGAAAAATAACCATGGGACGACAGGCAAAGATTGGATTATACAAATACAAGCAAATGGAGCCATGGGACTTCCAGAAGCTAGAAGAGACAAAGAATTCTCCCTTCCAAGCTTTGAGAACATGGCCATATTAATAATTTGATTTTACACTTCTAGTCCTTAGAACTATGAGAAAACTTCATACATACATTAAGTCACATCTTAAACTACCCATTTTGTAGTCTTTTGTTAGGGCAGTATGGAACATAATAAACCATTATTTCAAAATGCATTGCTAATTATAAAACCTAATATTTACTTGTTCTGATTTTCAATAATATCTACTAATTTTAAATGTCAGTGTGTGTGTAACTGTTGTGATTTTCTTCAAACTTAAAAAGTTGTGATGTGTACTACACATTTATGTCTTACATGAATTTTCTAAATAGCATTATGTTTCTCTTCTGTTCTTTTACTTTTATTTTTGCTATTTTTAGCAGTTTATTGAGATTATCAATTGTTCTCTATCAAATTAATCACACATTTTTCTCTAGTCTATTTCATAATCTTTCTAAAATATTTTTACTTCATAAATTATCAAAGTGCAATCAACAACAAAAAATGCTATTTTTGGTTTGCCTTATTGGAAGATTCTGCATAAGATTCTCCAGAAAATTATATTTAAAATATATCAAATTCTAAAAAAAAAATGTCTTTTAAGGGAGAGAAACAGGATTGAATTATTTTTTTTGTGTGTGTAGTTTTATTCAATTTGAAGGGCAGGTAGAGATAGAGGATATTTTGCCTTACCATAAACAATCACGTTTATAGCAAGAACATATATATGTATATATAAAACATATATGTTATTCTCAAATGAATAATATGTGGGCAAATTCCCATTCAATACAGCAGAATAATAGCATGATTATAAATCAGGTCAAGGAAAACTAACATTTATTTATATATTTTATGATAGAATATTTCTTAGAAGGAATGACAGGTGTAGGAAAGAAAAGAGATGAAGAAAAAAGACTTTGGAAATCTTTGAAGAAACAAAAGCATCATAATATTTTTAGATAACAAAATAATGGTGTCTTGTGATGAGATGAAGGGAAGGTAAGTCACACAAGATCTGTAGGAATTACGATTCTGTCAAAATCCCCTATCCATGATAAAAGCAAGAGGCCATGATGATAATCACTGTGGGAACCTCTAAGATAAGAATTTATCTCCAAGAACAGCAATAAAAAGCTGACAAGTACAATTTAATTATGATGGAGTAGGTCCTGAGTAACTGTAAATCTACTGCTGGGGTCTGTATGAAAATTAAGATGCGGGAGTATATGTTTTAATTTATAGGATTCCTTTTTGGACTGCTTATAAATCAAAAGAATAACAGAGATTTCAAGGACAATACAAAACATATGCTGTGACCATTTTCTAAGGTCTTCTTGGGTGGGGTAGGTTTTTTGTTTTGATTCTATAAAGTCAGTAAGCCAGAAACCTCATGCCTACCTTTTTCTATGCCTAAGTCCACACTCATAAGACTTGACAAACAGACACAGCACAATGGTATGGGATAGACTCCTAAGATTAAATGCAATCTACTTCAGTAAGAATCACATAGTATCTTGCAAAGTAATTTAATAAATAGGCCCAAGCATGTAAAGAAATATATGAGAAACATTTCGTTTGTTTAGTGGATTATAATTAATCATATCAATACTTACACCGTGATACATTACAAAATCATTTAGCTTAACCTTCACCATTATAAAAAGTAGGTATTATTATGGCCCCCTTTTTTTTAACAATGAAAACTTGATTTTCCTTGATAAAAGAAAATTAGAGAAAAAATGAATAATTTTCCCCCATCATATCAAAGAAAGAGACGTTAATATATAAATTCAGTTATGGTTAATGTTTTTCATGTTATATTTGAAATAATTCGCTTGAATGTGCAAGTTTTCATGTTTCAATTTGGATAAATTGATTGTCTAGTTCTAATTTGTATTCCTCACTGCACCCAAATATTTTAAATGGCATTCCATGGTAATGAAATAACCATGCCATGCAACAATGGAAAACTATGAGTGCAAGAGTTTAAAGAGAATATATTTTATAGAAGCAAGACTAGAATGTTTGAATCAGCAGACTTAAATTGGGGTGCATTCTTAGTTCCCAAATACACAAGGACTTGATCTTCCCTCCCAATTCTAATTCCCCACCCTGCTCTGATATATTGTTTCTGATCAAAGTCATAAATCCAAGGCAATCTTAATGATTCTCAGTTTGGGAACAAATCTGTCTACCAGGAGTCATGTGAAGAATTTTAAGAACATTTTTAGTGGCACAACTTGAATGAGGGTCAGGAGTATCTACTGGCTTCAAGGGTGAGAGGACAAAAGTGTAGCTAAATATCCTACGTGTACACAGCACACCATTCAGGACACACATAGTTATCCGACCCAGATGTCAATAGATGTCCAGGTGGCAAAGTCTGGCCTAAAGACAGTCAATTAGACCTCTCCTTTAAGAAAGTGTTTGTTTGCTTTTTCTAATTTCAACTGGGAGACCAAAGCTGAGTGTCCCTGTATGGAAATGTTTGGAAAACGGAATCCTGAAAAGAGGAGGCGGTGGGTGAAACCAAAACTACCACATAACAGAAGAAATGTCAGAGCCCTGGGGCCTTCATTCCATCTCTACTTGCCTGGGCTCCAGCTACAATGCAGTTTTTTCCAGTCAGGTTAAATAAATATCCATTTTCTAAATTTCACGTTTTAAGTATCACACTCTTCTGTATAACCTGTCCACAGAGAGACTAGAGAGAGATGCTGGCCCCACAGCCACAGCTCACAGTCACACCAGGTAGGGTGGACTTCTTATTCTGTGTTTATTCTCAATGCAAAGAGCTTTCCCACAGTCTCAGCAGCCATCTCCAAGCTTTTTAATCCACTTCCCAAACCTGCACAGTAAGAGTCTATCTCAGAAGGACGAGGTCTGGCTGCAGCAGTAGTTAAACTAATGTGACTTATGCTCTGTCAAGATGGCTCCAGACCACTATAGACATGAGTCACATTTTTTAATGTTTTTAGTTTCAGCCCATCCCACTTTCGAGACACAAGGTGACTCCCCAGGGGTCCGGTCAGGATCAGGAATTCGTCTATGCTTCATTCTCTTCTGATCTAGTGGCAGGACCAGGCTAAAAGTCCCACTTCCCTCAGCCTTCCTGAGGTATTTATGTGCCTTGCTCAGGTGGGGGCATTGGTGTCGGGGAAATGATGCATCTCCAGGTTCTTCAAACAGGTAGAGTGACTTCATCCCCCTTCAACCCTACCCCCTCACTCCAATACCAGGAATCTGGATTGTTTTGCTAATGTAAATGAAAGACCCTTTCACATATTCTCTCTAGGGCAATTTTGCCTGGTATGGGTGGGCATAATTAATAAGGACACTAATGATCTACTCAAAGGTGAAGGATTGAATTCCTGCTGAGTATAGCATCTTTCCTGAAGACAATATCACTTAGTTTATGATGGGACAGTCCTTCAATTACATAATCTGACAACGAGTCACTAAATACCATTTCAAGTTTTACACTCAAAGATAAATCACTAAACAACCCACTCTACTGCTCTTTACTATAAATTGTCTTTTGTCAATTATCTGTCAATAGTGTGTATAAAATAACATAAAATCACACTGCTAATCTAGGATATTTATGCCCTAGGGTAAAACACTCCCAGGGAGAGGTGGCAGAAAGTTCAAGTATCTATTTCTTACTATCCATCCTTCTCTCTCCTTTCCTCCTTCCTTTCTTTTCCATTCCTCCCCTTCTTTTTCCTTCCTCCTTCTCTCCTTTCCTTCCTCCTTTCCATCTTCCTTCCTTCTCCCTTCCTCTTTCCCTATTTCCCTACCCTCCATTTTCATTGATAACCTTAACAATTGATAACCATAATGAACTGTTTTATGAGCCCATCTGCTTCTTTGAAATAATTTAATTTCTCGAATTTTCCCAACAAATGAAATGCAAATCCTCTTAGTCTTTCCAGATTAATCTTATATACTATTAGAAAAAAGTGCTTTTAATTGTCAATGAATAAGGAGTTATATTTTTTCTTCTCCATTTGCTAGTACTTTCCCCTAACCCAAAAAGATAAAATAACAGAAAATGATTTAATTTCCCCTCAGCCCACTTACTTCTCTTGTTGACTTTATCCTCCATAATTACCTCCATTTCATTTTTCCTAATTGCCATTACACATCTTCAACAAGTGATATTACTCTTGAAAATTATTTGATGTGGAGGAAGCCCTCAAATTCAAGTCCATTGGTAGCAAATAACTTTTATATACCATAAGCACAATGTCTTCAAAAATGTTTTTTGATTCTCACTCATTAAATTAATAAGCCCTATATTTTCATTTAATAGACATAAAAATGCTAATGTGAATGTGTTAGTGAATTATAAAGGGAAGGTAAATTTTATAACAGAGACTTTCTATTTTTGATAAATAAAAATTCTATGTGGAAAAGTGTTGCTATCTCAGTCCATAGGGCATTTAAAGTATTACTCTATTATGTATAACCTGTGTGCAAAGAGACCAGGGACAGATGCTAGCCCCACAGTCACACCAGGAAGGGTGGACTTCATTATCCTGTATTTATTCTCAATGCTGAGAGCTTTCTCAGTGACTCACCAGCAATCGCCAAGCTTTTTTAATCTACTGCCCACTAACCTGTTTCATTTCTAAAATGTTGTCTTTATAAGTGTTATATAAATGGAATCATATATCATGCAACTTTTGAGATTTCACTTTATGCACTGTCCTTATTCCTTGAAAATTCAGTCAAGTTATTGTGAAGATCACTATCTTCCTATTAATTGATCCACAGTATCACATTCTATGGATGTATCAGTTTTGTTTTTTTTTTAACAATTCACCAATTGAAAAATATCTGTTTCTAGTTTGAGGATAGTATGAACAAAGTAGCTAGGAACATATATACATGGGCATATATGTAAATAAATGTTTTTATTCCTCTAGGATAAATGCCTAAGAATATTGACTAAGCTGTATGGTAACTAAATGTTTAGTTTTACAAGGGAGGGATAAACACATAATTTATGAAAAGAATAAAGAACCCTGAATAATAATTTTCAAATGCTAAATAAAAACTATAAATGTATTTTTCCACATGTAGCTTCTTATAGAACACTGAAGATCAAGGTATTTTTTTCTATATCTTTAACTGAAGCTCCATAAAAAGCTGTTCAAATACAATTCTGTCAACTAGTACATAGAAAGTTTGTTTTTAAAAAATATTATTGATCAGTGTTCAGTAGGTGATGGAACCACTTAGCTATCCCTAACATATACAATTGCATAGCTTTAAAAGTTGCATTTTGATAAAGACTAGGAAAATGATTTACTCTGGTTCATTTGCAAACTTGTAATTCTCAAAAATCTGAATTCAATCTTTTACTTTAGGAGATGTAATTTTAGTGTAATCTAAATATCCAGATGCGTAAAGTAAAAATTTATGCATATTGGAAATGAGACAGTTATGGTCTTTTGGTTTTTCATTTGAATTAGGCAAATATATATGGATTTCGTAGGTAGCATGTCTTCTGAAAACAGGGTTACATTTTGTAAGAGTGATTAAGTGGTCCAGTGCTCAAAGAGTGAGATAACATTTTGAAATCAGCCAAGAACTCAAGGAACCTAGAAAAAGTTGATGAGTGTGCTTAGAAGGATCTTATTAGTGAGTTTCAATTTTCTGATTATTGCAACAAGGAAAAGGAGACCACTACTGCCATCTGTTGGTTAAATAAAACATCAACCAGCAGCAACTTCCTTGCTGCAAGGTAAAACCATTCCCCAAAATGCAAAGGACTCTTGCTAGCCTTGACTGCTGTAGTTTTAGATAAACCTGGTGTACCTTCACAATGTCAAATAAAAGGCTATTGTTCAAATAAACTTCTTTTCCACCCTTGCATTGTTCCTTCTTCTTGTTTGCTGTTTGAGAAAGGGAGGGTATTTATATTCTGACACAAATCAAGAGATCTATTTCTGCCCAGAACTAAAGTAACAATGATTCATTGTTTTTACATCTAAAAATATATATTTATTTATTTATTTATGCATACTAGAACCAAACCTGAGTATAGGCCAGCGGGGTGTGTGTGGGGGCTGGGATGGGGCAGGGGATTCACCACAGACAGAGCTGGGAGCAGAACAGCAGATCTACTGAAATACACTGTTGAGGGGAACAGTGGGCGAGGCAGGAGAGGTCTGCTGTGCCATATGGGTCCCCTCCCTGGCCTGGGATAGAACTCATGCTGCTGCGGCTGCAGATGCTTCATGGTTAAGTGCTTAACCCCTTGTGCCATTTGGGAGGCCCCATTGTTTTTACACATTTGTATTTGTGTGTGTGTGTATGTGTGTGTGTGAATGTAAGTGGGGGAGAGTGAAGGAGAGAGGGAGGGAGTGAAGGATAATGAAAGAAGATGTAATCTAGCATCTAGTAGATAGTTTGCTTAGGGGCATAGGTAGTTTGAAAATACCTTTATTAGCATTATAATGAGTGTTATCTTCAGAAAATGACCTTTAGCTAGGATACCAAATTCTAGTTCAATTACTTAAGGTGTGACCCTGAAACCAGCTGCATCAGCTGGCTGGTTGTTAAAAATGCAGAAATTCAGATTAAATTTTTAAGTACAAATGAAATTCAGAAATTTTTCTGAATCATTATCTGCATCCTTAAACTGATAAGAACAGATAATATACTTGATCTTGTCCAAAAAGCAAAGTAGCACTTTAATAATTTGCATTATTTTAAAAAGTTTCTATGCATATCGAAGTTTAAGAAAGCAGTTCAAGTTTGTGCCCATTAATGCATCAAAACAGATTGATGTATTCACCTATTACTTTTATTGATTCTAACATGAACATTTTAATTTGCTTTAACATCTCTGAAATATGAGTGTATTTATAATCTATAATGTCTGATATTTCATCTAGCAGTGGTACTTATCACTTTAGTTAAATTTAATAAGTACTGTTATGATGCATCTCAAAATTGATGGAATCTTTGATTATGTAAAATTTCTGGTTTTGTAAAACAGAAATAAATAATGATGAAGCATAAACCATGTAATAGGAAAAATGTCTGATATTTCCTGAGCATTTACTACACACTCTGCTAATAAATGAATTTTTATACCTAACCATATGAGATATATTCAAGCCTAGTTTATAGACAGTAATTGGGACTTTATAAAATTCTACACTATCATATGAACTGTAAATGTTAGGTTCAGACTGAAACTTAGGTCTATATGCTTATACAAGTTCAATCAAAAATCTATTGCTTGTGATATTTTTATTACTATAGGAGAAGTTGCAGGAAAGACCAAAAAAAGACAAAGAATCTGAAGTAAAAGCTTGGTATATGACCCAAGAATTGACAATGGGGGCGGGGGGAGAAGAAGGGCTAGAAATTTAAGAAAAGCTTAAATCAAAAAAAAAAAAAATGATATTCAAAACTGCCAGTTTGGAAAGAACTTTCAAAACTCCAAATGAGATGAAGAACAGAAGGATGGAGCAGGCTGAAGTGGGGGGCTATGAACTGAGCCATGGGGAGTGGGGAAGCTGTGCTGGAATTGGGGATGAAGAGACACCTGTGCTATGCTCACCTTACTCTGCTGGTTAGCAAGGGCTTTCCCTCTACAGGTATTAGACACACATGTGCAGTGAAAGTTACAGGGGAGTGGGAATATTGGGCATTGCTCAGTGTTACAGATGCATCTAATAAGTTTTGCTTTACTTGATCTTTTATTTTCATGTTAACAAAGATAAGAATGTTTCCTAACGTAAGACAATCTAAATTTTTCCTCCAACCTTTCCACTAAGTGCTACCCTTCATAAGCCAGGTTGCTCAACGAGAGTACCAATAGTTACAGTTTGAAGAAACTCAAGGAAAACACTGATAATCATAATCTGAGTTTTCATTTAACTACTTACTATATGACAAGCTCTTTTGTACAACTGTCACCACATTATATGGCCCATTTAAAAGACAAGGAAAGAGACGCTTAGAGAGTTTGCAATCTTAACACTGCACAAACAGTAAATGGAATGATAGAAGTTCTCATACTGATTCACATGATGGACAAGTAGGGAAGGCCAGCAAGTTGATATTATAGTTACTTTATACATGAAATGTGAACACAAATTTATTTGGTTTGCATGAGACAGCCTGGTTTATAGCTGTTCTCCCAAGTTAATTAGTAGTGGGTTGTAATTGCACTCCTTAAATTGTCCTGGGTTAGACAATAAAACATATGATCAACCCTAAGGTAGTGAACTAACCACAATAATTCATAATCAAAATTAGGCATTATTTCTACTGAATCTGGGCAATTTAGAAATAGTGCGTTCCACTTGTTAGCAGGCAAAGTGAGGAGGACATCAAAGCCCCCAAACTCATATGCTTTAATGAGATTCTGCCACCTGCCACATAAAGGCAAAGCATTCTCTTAATGTGAAAGAACCTTCATAGGAGGTTTGGCCCAAAGCAGGACCACTAAGGCCCAAAAACTTACCACAGGTCTAAGGTACCTTCCGCCAAAGAACCATAGATAACAGTCCAAAGGGACCAGCCACATCTGGGACCAAAGCTGCAAAATCAAAATCCAAGTAAGGACAAGGGCTGTCATTGTCAGCCTCCCCACATGCCTCTCACCTATATGTCGTCAGTACTTCACGTATCCTCTCCAAGTTCTCCAAGCTCCTGGTGCAAGTCCAAAGCCAAGAAGTACAGTGAGCTCTTTTCCTTCACATTTCTCCCCACCGTGCCTCTCTCTGTGTATCTCACCTTCTCTCCCCGTGTCCCCTTCAAGTTCTCTCCTCCTGAGCCCACCTGCCTTCTGTATCTAGGAGCTCCACCTGTCCGCTCAGCTCCACCTTCATCAGGTGCCACAAGGAACGAGGAACCTCCCCTTTTTATGGCATGCCTGTTACACACTGAGGTTACTGTGGGTACCTCTCAGTAAGTGTTTCCACATACCTAACTCATAAAGATAAATCAAGAGGCATCTGCATAACTTGACTCAAACCAAATACAAATGTGATTGTTAACAAATAACAGCATTTTACAATCAGGTCCTTAGGGTAAGGGTTCTTTTTGCTGACACCAATTTAGAAATAAACATATTTATTGTGCTATATAGATATTGCTAATAATAATTCTGATAATAGCTCACCATTAAAGGTTACACTCAGTGTTATGAAAATCTCCTCCTGCTGATAAATTGCCCACAGGTTAAGTTGAGTAAATACTACAGTGTGCCAACTGAGAAGAATAAAATAAGCACAACTTCAAAATAATGACGGCGAAAAGCCATTTCCTATTGTCACTAAGTGTTTTAAAGGATTTTATAATATAATAAAAACACGCCTTAGAGATTTGTTGTTTCATAATATATATTTTCTTCCACAGTTGGAAAATTTATCAAGTGTACAGTCCATCATCATAATTAGTATGAAAGCATGACTGAGTCCTTTGCTGAATGAATTCCCTCAGTTTCGCTTAGGAGATCCGTTTAGCTTATAAGTCGCTTTTTAGCAGGGTGGAGTCAAAGATCTCTATTCTAGTCAGTTTTTCCCTGTATGTCTAGAAACTCTCCCTATATTTTCATTTATTTTTTTCCTTATTTTATTTGAATACATAGCAAAGTTATATGGTTACAAAGTGACTTTATTTACATGAACCTTATGTGCAAAATTATTTTTAAAACATCAATGTATGAAAATACTAATACAACTATACATGAAAAAAAGGAAAATAATTCAAAATTATTCTTGTTATCTTGAAAAAGACATCTGTATATTATACTTACAAAATTAAGAAAGGGCAAAAACGAATTTTAGATTTATTCTAATTTTATTTTGGGGGAAGCATATTGCAAGTCCAAATCTCTTTAGTCGATGTCTTTTTGACTCAATAGTGTAATTTTTGCTTTACTTCTCAAAGGCATGTTTTCACACATAGCTTCTAAAACCATGATTTCACTCAGCTTTTTTTTTCCTTTTTGCTTGAAAAGTGGAGAATTATGGGTCAGTAGAATAACTAATGAGGCAGGGCTATGAAAGTTTAGAAGAACTAGGTTACTCTATCTCTAAAAGGATTTTTTAGTCTTGAACTTTATAGTCACTGTCCTTTTTCAATTTTTATCATATGACCTCTCCACTCTTGAGATTGTGTTCATAGAATTATTTATCCATATTCTTATTGAATTGTCAGAACCATTTCTGCATTCCTTCCAGGTGTTGTTAATATCTTTTGTTGTAATATTTGTTGTTACAAAAACTGACATTAGGCATGTTATTTTCCCAATGTCATTTATAATAAACAAGTAATTACTGCATAGTTTTATTCCATTAAAAGATCTTTCTAAGAGCTACCAGTTATTTAGGTCATGCAATTCATAAATGATATCAGCAAAGTTGCAAGTTTTTATCACCATCTTATTTATGAATGATTCAGAGAAATTAAATGTTATTCTGAAAGCAACCACACAGCATTTGAATCTGAACACTTATCTGTATGAGACAAAGCTTATACATTTTTCACGACACCTATTTTGTGGTTATTGTTTAACCTGTTACATGAAAAAATCCAACATTAGCTATGCTGTTTCAGGCTCAGAAAAGGTAAGGTATGAAGACTAGTTACCATCAAAGGAAAAATGGCATCACCTTGAGGTAGAAAGTATCTAAATATGAAGACTAATTTAGTCAGATGATATCCATGGAGATACTACACATGATCCAGCCACTAAACATTTTTCAGGAAAACATAATTGTATTTTAGAGAAAACACATATATAGTTTTAATATCTTGATGAGAGTAATTCATTCACTTTCTTATATAAAACAAACTCACAAATAACAAATATCCTTACCTATAATCTTTTAGAAAATCTGATTCCTATGCCTTATTCCTTAATTTATTGCATTTAATTTTGTTTCTATATAGGAAAAATTCTTTAGAATAATTTAAATAGTAATAAAACAAAAATTTTGAACTCAATTCCTATGTGAACTCAATTGCCCTTTCATTGTTTCTTTCTTCTATTCATACAGTTTTATTCAAAATAATGAGAAAAGTTATTGAGAACTTATAGACTAAATATGAAAGGGAGAACTCAAATAATTATCCTCATTTTGCAAATTCCCTCTACCTAAAAGTGCAGGGCAGAGTAGAGAAAATGGTTTTCTCCAGTGAGTAACTCAATTGGTTTCTTGTTTCAATTAAAAGCTTTGTGCAATTGTTCATCTTTACTCTTTGTCTATAGCTTATAATGAGCAGAGAGCAAGAGGAAAGTTGATTTTAGTAACAAATGATCATGTTTTGCCTCATTTTGAGTTGGAGAAAATTCAATCATTTTTGCACATGGTAGAAATTGGGTTTATTTTAGTCCTGAGACCCTAAGGTATTTTTCTAGTGCATGGTGGACAGAGACCTTATTTATACATTTAGGTCATGTTTTTATTTATGCCTTAGTATTTTTTTAAAATACCAGATTAAATTGTAAGTCAGTCCCTAATGCCTTCTGCATAACTGTGTAGGAGTTAAACCACAAGTATTATCTATATTTATCTTGGGCTGCCCCACCCGTTGGCTGTCTGTGAGGCTCTGGTTTACTAGGACTGACACTCCTGGGCAGCAGTGGTGCCACATTCATTTGACATAGTTGTCTACATGGGACCATTCCTTCAGTTGTCCTTTCTTGGCACAAACCTGTAACTGAAGTCATGTGAATGGTGTGTCTACTCATTGTGGAGACCTGGGACTATGATGGTGGAGTCTGCTAATCTAACAGTGTTTCCTATGCTTACCTCTTTTCTATGCAGGTTATTAACCACCCCAAGAAATCTGTCCCAAGCTTTACATACCAGAAGTAGTATGTCCAGAGCAGGGGAAATGACACAGTGACTCTCTATTGTGAAGAGAAGTCATCTCAATCTTCCAACTGGTTGGAAATTTTCACTGAGCTAGTTAAACAGCCCTGTAGTTACAGTATTATGCAGGCATGCTTTCTACTGGTTATAATGTATACACTATGATGGTATGTACATTCTTGATAATTTCCAGATATACTGATGCTGATGAGCACTTGCATCACAGTGCACTTTCATACATGTATACAGATTTGTACACAGAAAAAGATTCAGAGAAGTTACCAACTGGTAATAAGTTCTTATCATAAGGGCTTACTAAGTTCCCAGAGTCTTTAGAAAAAGAAGGAGGGGAGAAGAGAGGAGGAGAATGAAGAGATTATTTACAATTCAATTGTGGTGAGAAAAAAAGTTGAAACTGACCAAAAATGTGAAAAAACTCTGAGAATATACTCAAGCTTCACAATCAGGGAACATTTGGTGCAGCAGGTATACTGGATCAAAGCATTAAAAAAAGACCAGGAAAATACAGGTGATGAAGTTAAAGAATCACTGACATCCAACAAACACAGGAGGATATCTGTAAGAAGCATACTACAATGTGCTGACGTAAGATATGGGAGAACAAAGTGATAGTAAATGATCTTTTTACTCAGGAACTTGCAAACTAATCCAAAGCATAAATCAATGTAAAAACAAATAGGAACTTGTGCAAAAAATTATACTGCTAAATAAATGATTCTGAGAGTAAATGTACTACTTCTAAAGACTATAAGAATGAGGTGGAATTTAAAATGATCTTTTATACATAAGCTGATCTTGGACATGTAAAAAGTAGACCTCAAACATTTTTATCTCCAATGTGTGTATTAATTAAGCAAAAGTAAAATTTGTGCCAAGAAGAGTTGGAATTAAGGACAAGTTATGAGTTATAATTTAGGTCATAAATTTAGGAGGAAAAAGGATAGCAACCAGCTAAATGTGGCAACTACTTTCACAATCGTACAGCCCCTACAGAGGCACATTACAATGACAAGGGTGCACTATTAGGTGAATTAAGTCTGGGTTGTGTTGAACTATTCATATCAGGCTTAAAAGTGTATGCATTAAGACCTTATCTCTCTCAATCGCTGCTCCCCTCAGCAGTATATTTCAGTCGATCTACCTGTTCTGCTCCCCACTCTGTCTCTGGTGAATCCTCTCACACATACCCCCACACCTCTGACCTGCACCTCAACTCCTGCATGCATAAATAAATCAATCTTTTACAAAAGTTTACGCATTACTTGACATAAGAAAGTTTATACATAAGTGACAACTGCTGAAAATATTTGAATAGGCAAGGTGTATATTAATATATATACATATGTAATGACATATTAAATATATCAATCAATTTACCAGTTCAATTAGAAGATAATGGAGCAGGCAGATCAATTAGGAGACCAATGAATTTGTCACACCATAAGATGAAACAAGTTAGATGAAGGATGAAGAGAGCAGAAATAACGAAGTGATAGGTTCATTGTCAGAATTAACAGAGGTTGAAGAAAATAATGATCTAGTGGGAAAGATGCTGATTTCAGTTTTAGGCATGCCCATTTTACACTAACAGTGGAGTTGAACAGAAGTTTAACATGAAAGTAGACATATAAGACTGACAGTTTCCAGGGTGCCTACAGGTAGAGAAAGAGGACTAAGATCTTCGGGGTGTCTTCAGTCTGATCGAGGAGTATGCACCAATCTTCACCCTGATAACAGAGGGAGTTAAGACTGAAAGTATATAAAGAAGGCATAGGTATGATAAAATTGGAAAAAAGTCTAAATCTTTCTGTTTATGAAAGTGCTGAATTGAACTTTAAATCCATTTTTCTCTCTACATATTCAAAAAGAATTCAGATCTATTTTGTGTTCATCTGTGTGGAAAAATGCAACCGAAGATGGAACTGAGTCTTTCTGTTGGTGTATTATTTAGGTGAGACTCAGATACCCACAGCAATGTTAGTGCTTTGTTAAGTAGAGAGCAGCAACAGAAGCAATCATATAGATACTTCTCCCTTGCCAAACAAAGAAGCCTTAAATTCTGCTTCTTCTCTCCTGCCTCCTCCTTCCAAACTCTAGGCAAAACAAAAGGGGGGAGTCATAAATAGTTGGATTCCTTCTATATCTAATTTCTGTGTCCAGATGAATAGCAAAAAAAACTTGATCTGATAGTTGGCTAAAGATGAACATAAAGTCAATAAGTGGAGAGATCAATAAACAATATGGTCAAATCCATTCCACAGAATACTTTTATTACCCCATATTGAATTAATACACATGCCTTTGGTAGAAATGCAAAATTATTTATGAAACAATAGAAAATCTGCTCTTAAGTAGAAAAAAAGCTCTGCACACGATTTCAATGAAAAAAGAACCAGATGTTACACATACTTAAAAACAACACAATCCCATATGCAGTTACCCATGAAATATTCAACACATACATAAGTTTAGGGCTCTGCTGGCTTGATTCCTTTCCTCCCTCTCACCTTCATGCTAATCTTCCACATGTCAGCAATTCTTTGAAATCAGGGTGTGTTACCAAAGTGGCGTATAGGGAGCCAACTGAGGATTGATTCCAGTTGAGGCTTTTGTAGCATGCCCAGGATGGTTCTCGGCCACAAAAGGAAGAGGGTGTAATCACAGTATGTCAGGAATGCATGTGTGAGGCAGCACTGCGCCATTTTCTATCTGTAGAACTAGAAGTGGACTGACCCCTGCAAAAATAATTAATAATTGAGCAATGCACGCACAAGGAATGGGGTTATTTAAATAGTCCAGAATCCTATACTGAAGATGAAAAAGTAGACATGAGATTATCAAATTCCCACCCACCACTGAAAGCTCTATTGTTTCAGCTACAAAATCAAACTCTTGAATTTGATTCTAACTGAACAACACACTGAATAAAAATCTGTCAGCTACACCCACAATGTTTACCCCCTTATTTATTCTTTTCAACTGACACAGAAGCCCCCGGAATATTTCACATGTAGGGCTCTTGTTAGCTCTGCTTTTCTAACGTTTGCTGTTCATAGACTTTTGACATGAACTTTATTTTTATTTGTTTCCACATAATTAGATCTAGTATATTCTGAAGCCCATAATTATAATTAGGAAATATACAGATACTATATCACACATTCAGTAATGCAACACTTTTATTTTTATATGCTAGTTTTTTCTTAAAAGTTTAACAAGAAGGCAGTCTAGAATGCCCACATTGCTTCCAGATTTCTGCCTGAAATTGAATAGATCTCTCTACAAAGAATTTCAGTACCCACATAGTAGAGGTTTCAAAGAGCATTAGATGCTGACAGTGGAGTGTTTCCCTTAGATCTACTGTTAAGCTATCATGGATAAAATTGGATGACTGGGGTGAGGGAGATATTCTGAACATTATTATTATTATTATTATTACACTAAGGCTACAAACATATTAATCACATGTTTTTTATTAGAAAACTGATAGGCAATCTTCTCCAAATGTTTTATAAAATGTACATAAACAGCATTCCTTCCTTCATTCGAAGCATATGATTACTTAAGTGGGTATTGGAATTCATTAATTAGCAAAGACAGAAAGAGTTCCTGACCTGAATACAGCACTTATATTAAAGATGATGTAAATTTAGAATTGGATATGGATATGGATATATATATTACAAATAGATCTAACTAGAAATTTAAAATGTATATGAATATATAATCATGTCCATATACATACATATATATACACACATATACACAGACATGCAGTTATCTTAACCAGGCATGTGTGATTTCTATGTAGCTTTCTTAGGAGGTAGAGATTTCAGTGCATCTTATTTGAGAACACGAGTTATGACCCTGTCGATTTAATCTGCTTCTACAGAAAGGAAAAAACATGGTATAGGCAGAGCAAAAAGACTCATGACACATGTAGGGGATTTTTCTGAAGCTCTCCCATATCTCTTATAACCCTTTCAATCCAAAAGAATAATTTGAGTTGAACCACAGAGATAATGAAGAAAAATAAAAGTAGATGCAGAGAATTACCAAAAAAGTAAGTCAGTAAATCATCATGAATAGAGATAATGTTTAAACTATTATAATCAGGACTGAGTGGTGTCCCCATAGGTAACTGTACTTGGTGATGTGTTATTGAAACCTCAGGTATTCACCACTGGGTATATTCCAAATTTGTTATCCCTGATCAGTAAAAAGAAATCAAACTCACCTGTTTGAAACCAAGGTAAGTAGATATTTTCTGTCAGCATCAGCTCTATGTCTAAAAGCAATGTTCAAGAAACTCACTGATGACAGGAATAATCCAAAGCTGTTTTAAGTTGAATGTTGCCATTCATAATTGTTGATATTAAAAACTACAAGCTCCAATAAACTTTCTCCTCTTTCCTCCTACCTCTTTTCCCTCTGATATTTTCAATATCTTTCTTCCATACTTATATATATATACTTTAATAAATAATAAGTCATAGAAGGAAATAACTCTAAAACTATGCACATTTGAAGAGGATGGTGTCAAGTGTACAATGTGGGAAAGAAGACGTGACTAGGAGTGCCTGAATAAAAGCCCGGTGGAGAGAGTATCCCTGAGGGGGAATGGTTGCTATGAGTAGGTCTGACTGCGATTAGCCTTTCTGCAGGGAATGTAAGACTAGAGTCACAAAGTATGATGCTTTTCAGGCAGTTCCCAGGTCTAAGATTAGAAACTTTAGAAATGGGATTTATCAATAAGATACACCCAAGCATAAGGATAGGCAATTTAACTTATAACACTTGAAAGTCCACGTAGACATTCAAGTGACATTGGCCCTAGGGAAGTCAGTCTATGGATTCAGGAGCTCAGGTCACTGACAGAACTCTGAGGCAGTTCCAACTTTCGCATAAGGGAGCAGGGCAGAGCAGAGCAAAACATTTCTTCTTTTGGCATTTTTTTTTTTTAAGATTTAATTGAATTCTCAAACTTAAGGTGAAATGACTTTCTTTAAATAATAATATTATAAGGAATATATGTATTTAAAATATCCAAATAGCTTTTTAAAAGGACAGAAATTGGAAAAGATCTCAGGAATGTTGTTAAATACTAAGGTCAACCATAATAGGAATTAAGTATTTTTTATAATTTGAAAATGTAACTGTTATTTCACAAAGAGCACAGTTTTATATAGAAGTGATATGAAATTAAAACAATAGCTCATTGTTAAATTCCAGTCTAAGGACACAAGGCATAACTGGGTAACATTAACTCACAGGAAATAGGACCCAGTGGTGACATCCTGATTACCATTCTCAATTAACACTGCTACATTTTTTAATGCCTATGTTTAATGTCAAAGCATTAAGAGGCTACCAGGATAAGAAATCTATTAGTGTTTCAAAAATATGTTCCAAACCAGAGAGACCAGAAACAGAATGAAACCATATGTCATTTGTACTAAGGTGATAATTTCAGTAATATGAATTAATCAAGTTTCTCAAGGGAAGGTTATAATTTAAAAAGTGGTAATGAAACTCAGCATTGAACACTAGGCTGAATCAGCTTGTTTAAGACACAAAATAACTGATCTGAGAGGATCTGAGAAGTAGTATAAGAGGGAGGGAACATTTCCATATTCCTACCTACTAAATGTGTTTATTCAAATCAAATGGTGGGCTTTCTTTCGTTTGCTCTTGTTTAACACTGGAGTCCCTCACAGGGCCTGACAAAAAGTGTGGTTCCATGTATGGTTTTTGAATGAAGGAGAAGTTGAGAGAAGAAATGTCAGAGAAAATAAAGCTCAAAACAGGATTATAATGGACACTCCTGTCCACGTAGTAAGACAATCTAGATATGGGTTCTAGATCTGACTGCTGTTATTCTTATACCTATGAATAAAGTATTTGACACCCAATTATTACATCTTAATGCTTGGATTACCAGTCTCTAAAATCCCTCCCAATTTTTCGTTCATTCACCAAAGCTATGTTTAGCTTTAAATATGTAAGCTATAAAATACTGCAGAAGTTAAGACAAAGGAAAGGGAATGTGGAAAATGGCCAAAAATTAGTAACGGTGGATGATTTGAAAGATTGTGTTTGTTTTTAAGATTGGAACCATCTGAATAAAATTAGATGGAAATAATTCCTTAGGGTCTGAATATTTAAATAGAAATAATCAATCTAAAGTACAAAGAATATATACTTGAAGAAAATAGAAAGTAAAATCTTCAAATGTAAGAGATTAATATTTAGAAGATGTTCATTTATATATTCAGTCAGTAGTCATGTATTAAATGAGTTATACCCTCCTATGCTATCCACCTTACTAGGCACATAAGGCTTTGAAGTAATGGCAACAACTTCACAATCACAAAAAAATGTAATACTAAGGTTTTATAAAAAAAGTCACACATAAAAAAATTCAAATAATAGCTGTGTAGTTCTCAGACTGAGATTTATGCTTATTTCTTAAAATGCAAAATAAAAGTATAATTATTATTTCCATTATGGATTTACTGAGAAAGTTAAATTAATAGGTTTGAATATTAATTTGAAAGTAATAAAGTAGGCTTAGAATGTTCTTTTGTGATTGATAGAGGCAAAACACATAAGCATTCTAAAACATCTTTAAGGTGTTTAGTAAATGTATGGCTCATTTTAAATTTATGAAGATTTGGATTTTTAGGTAAAGAGAGTAAATATTTGAAACATTTTTAAACACTAAACGAAGCTGCCTTCCCAAAAGTTTCTACTTATTTAAAATGCAAGTGTTAAAAATTCCAGCCTATTCTCATGAGCAAAGAGCATTTAAAAACATTTTGGTACATTATCTAAAATGTGTTATTTTTGTTTAAATTTTGTGTTCCTTTTATCAAAATGAATAAATATTTTCGGTTTGATTTCCAATATTTTATATGGGTATTTACAATAGCTAACATTTATTGATCAATTTCCTAGACTTCGTACTACATTCTCATTTAACATAACAACCTTGCTTGGTAGGCACCAGGAGAGTACCTAGTTGGTAGATGTAGAATTTGAGCTTTGAAAATATATTAAGTTGCCTGTAAAATGTCATATAGCATCCAACAAGTTAAGCCATAGAGACTCCAGGCATCCTATTTACAGAGGACACGTTTTTAACCACTACACATTCTGTTCCTTTCATGGGCAGATAAACCATATCTTGTTAGTGTTTATAATTTTAAAATCACAATTGTTTGTAAACCATTTCTTTTTTTTTTTTTTTTTTTTTTTGTAAACCATTTCTTAAAGCACTGAATGTTTGATTCCCTGGATTTAGTAGTAGGTATTAAATCATTTCCATTTTCAGTATTTCCAATTCCAGTATTTTACTCTTAATACTGTGAACCTTGCTTGTCATTATAAATAATACATAGTCTGCTTTCTGATGATTACTTTGTGTATTTGTTTGCTGTTTTGGAAGTACTAGATCAAGGAAATGATTATTTTTAAGGCTCCTGATTCAAACTAAGTAATTATCTCTCTGAAAGATTATTGATCATTTCATTTCAACTTTACAGGAAGCCCTTGATCTTACTGTTTCCAGGACACATTATAACTTATTGACAACCCCAAAGGATTCTTGTTTATGTGAATCAGTGTTAGCTATACTTAGCATATTGGAAATCAGTATTATAGAAATGTAAGTGTACCATTAATTATCACATATTTAGTAACCTCTGCAAAACTCCATGGCACACTTAGGCACATGAAGGAACAAGAATGAAAAGGGCAAATGATGCAATGGTGTTATTATGCAAGTACTTTGACTATAGCATCTTCATGAAAAGTTCTTAGGGACCCCAGAGGTCACTGCACCACTACTTGAGGACCACTGACCTACATTATATTACTCTTGTTTTAACTTGCATTTATTTGGATCGCTGTTACATATATTCCCTTTTTAGGGTCACCCCTCCCTCTCTTGATTTCTCTTTTCAATTTTCCTAAATGCATGATTCAAAAATTTTTAACGCTTTACTTGAAATGTAGATAATAACACAACTTTGTTTTTCATTTTCTTTCTGGCATGCAAATTCATATTCCCTCTTATTGACTGTTCTGGTAGAAACTAAAGTTCATAAGCCCTCAGAATGAATCTCCCATACTTGATATATGCTGCAGCTCATCCACTTGGCACTCAAATGCTTCCAGAAAGACACCTCTGTCTTAAAAAACTGATAATCTGTTTAACTTCTCTCAATCTTTGTAATATATAGTGTCCCTAAAGGTGAACAATCTTCAAACTCTTCCCCCTCCTTCTATTCTCATAGAAACAAGTCAGAAGAAACGTCAGAAAGAAAAAAAAAAAAAAACACAATGAACAGGCATGATTATCTCCTGCACCACTGTGCCACCTGAATGTACTTCCTATAACCCATGTGATTTCTTGGTTTTACCCACCTGATTCTTCACACACTTGTTCTCAGAATGCCTGATAGTATAGAACATGAACTCTTTTGTTTGATTTCCTTCTCTCAAATTTCAAAATAATTAATTTCTAAATGATGTCTACACTTTCATTTCTAGCTGTCATCTGGCCACACTTACTACTTTAACATATAAATTTCAGATGTAGTCTTAAGAGAATATAGTAGAAATCATATTTTTCAACTAAAATTATATTGCCTTGTCTAGATATTAGTCATATTTCCTTCCATTGAACAGAACTTCCCATGTTTTAAAAAACTAATTTGATTTTTTTCCACAATAAAGTTGAGTTTATCTTTTAAAGAAATCCCTTGCAGCATTTAGGTTTATAGAAATTATGTTCTGTCAAGATATTTTATAATGGCAACATTAAATATTGCCTGAAGGAAAAATATAGCTAAAAGTTGACTGAGAAATAATATCGTGGTGCTATGCCACATTAGAATAATTTTTTTTATTTCCTGGAGATAGTATTTTATGGCCATACTTATGAAAGATAATCTATATTTGCCCACAAAGTAGAATATTTAAATGGGAAAGTTAAGGATTCATGATGCATTACTAAATTATGAATTCAAAACTGCCACCTCCATACATTTCTACTCATAAAAGCCCCATTTCCACTTTGGACTAAATGAAGTGGTTAATAGTTTGGGCAGAGTATTTAGCTTCTGAAAACAGCCTGCAGATAAAGGATGACATTGGTGATAAATATAATATACAACTGACAATTTACATACAGTGCCAGCGCCTACAGTAGTACATGATAATTAGCAAGCACCCCTGGCAACTCTCTATACCCTCCTCTCCATCTGTTGCTTCTCCTTGAGTTTTAGGCAATTAAAATATTGAGTATTTGAAATAATTTTTGGTGCAGTGACACTGAGTTTAATATATGCATGTATACATATGCACTTATTACATAATACAGCAAATATAATATTGACTCTAATACGCAAGAACATTTTATATCTAGACTTGCCTATACCAAGTGTTCAGATATTTGAAAGACATTTTCAGCCTTATCTGAGTATCTAGCATCACTTGAGATCTTTAAAATTGATAAACTGTATTGAGTAAAATATCGCATTAAAGATTACACAGAATAGCTGAAAATAACCCACTCTAGGGTTATTATTTTGTAGTTTGGAAAAGAAATATCTATTTTCTGGAATCAGGACCACATATTTCACAATATTTCTAACATGATAAATTCAAGAAAAAAACTTACTTTAGAAAATTGTCATTAAAATATGGGTGATGAGTTAAAACTCAGATTCTGCTATTATTTACTAGCAAATATAACCTTGGTCAAGTTTCTATACCTCTCTTTGTCTTTATTTTTCTCTTTATCTCAATATTTGCATTTGTAAAGTTAACATAATAATAGTATCTCTAGGATGGTAATGAGGATAAAGGAGCTAATATTCATAAACATTGATAACAGTGTCTGCCACAGAATAAATTATTAAAGTGTTTTCCAAATGAACAAAAGGAATAAGCACACTATCCCTACCATCTTTGCTTATTGTGGACTTGAAATTGTGAAAGATGCCTAAAGATGTTCTTGTGCTAATTAATCATGAAATCCTCACGGCTCTCATATTATTCTTTTTAAAGCAATTGTTTTATAACAATTTATAACAATTGTTAATAATATCTTGATAGAATGAATTCAACTTACATCTACGTTTCATCATGAACAGAACATGTGTTCATTAGAGGTTATGTATTTTATATGAACATCGCTTTTTAGAAGTGTTCCAAATGAGACTTATGTCAGTTAATCTAACTAACTGTGCTTATTAGTCAGTGTACCAAAAATTCTTTTTAAAAGCTGCAGAAACTCTTGTATTTCACGTGAATATTTTTAATTGAACAAGAAACCATAACTAAAGCCCTCGAGGTATAGATTAGATAATTAGTCACAGTGTGCTCTTTGCTGATCTCAATAGAAATTAGCTAAATCTAAAGCACTAATGATGGACAGCAGAACACGAGAGTAAATAGTGGTTGTATTATTTGCTGATATATCCCTTTTGAAAATGTATGTTCCTATATCTTAGTCTGAATATCTTTAAGATGGAAATTTACTCACATAGATGTGATCAGCAGTAAAACAATAAAGCAACATGGGCAAAAATGCTTGACTCTTCTATTTTTGATACATATTCTAAAATAGAGGACAATGGAAAATTAATTGTGGTTTCTTGTCTTAAAATTATTAATATCACTAATGTTCATTAATATTTAAATCATTATTCTAAGATTGTAAAGTTAGAAAATAACACCCCAATCAATCAATGCTATATCTGTGTGTTTACAGTTTAAGTGTAAATAAAAAAAATTGAAGCCATAGTTGTGGTCAAAATATTAGTCTTATTTATAAGATACCTAGTACCTTTCTGAAAATAGACTTAGATGACTGTTATTTAAATACCTGTAGTCAAACTATAGCAGGTATCTCCAAAAGTAGATTAGGGAAAATTAAGCTTATTGGTAATTTAGGGTCAGAGGTGACTAATCTTAATTGGCTGTATACATCTGAGATCAGCTGGCAGAGGGCTGCTTGTAGTCATCTGGAAAGCCTAGCACACATCTGGATGTTGGTCAGCTGACATCTGGGGATAACGCTCATCACATAACAGTCAGCCTGGCTTGTTCACATAGAAGTCAAGAGTGAGAAAGGGAAGAAACATACTAAGCTCCTTAGAACCAGTACATCATTTTTGCCAAATTCTATTAATCAAAGCAAGTTACGGGACCAGGCCAGACTGGAGAAGTAACCTCCACTTCTTGAACAGAGAAGCTACAAAGAATATGGTACTCTGTAATCTACCACTGGCACAGAGGGCTATTTAGAAATAAATAAAAACTGATCTGAGATCTAATCTAAGTAAAAAGGTACACATCACGAGCCCTATAATTCACAAAAATATTCTTTTTTTGGTCTCTGAGATCTTATCTAAATGAAGACATAAAAAAAAAAATAGTCTACTTGGCTACAGAATGTTGTGGTTCAACTAAACTGTTTGACTGTTGAGTCACAGGAAAAGATTTCTAGACTAAAGTCCCTGAAGTCCATGTCAGTATTTAAATTCCTATCCTTTACTTTGAAGAGCTGAATGGGAGTAGCTATGGGTATTTACATTCATTTAAAAATACTCTGTAGAGCCCAGGTTGAGCAGATCTCCAAAATGCTAATTTAGAAACATACTATAAAATTACTATATCAGGTCTGTAGCTATCATCTCTAGTTGAATATATACGTGTGACAACCTAGAGGGCTCCGGTCACTCTGTGGAATGTATAAACAATGTATTTCTGAGCACCAGCTTCTTGCCTGCAGTTTGCAATAGGGGTTGCCTGAATACCTGTGCTACTTTGTTGAGTTTTCCAACTTGGATCCTGACAAAGAAGGTAAAAGGAGTGGAAAAGAATTTACATGCGGTGTGTTAATGTTTGCATAGATTAATGAATAGATTTATATAAACATGTATCTTCTTTACATAACTGATAGGAGCCTCAACCCCTGCCTTTGACCCAAGGTGGGCTTCTATATTCCCCAACTTTATTAATTGCACCAGTCTCTATTTTATTACTCAAGCCAGAAACCTGAAAATCTTTCTTGATGTCTTCTGTCATTGATTTTCTGTATATAATGAATACCTAAGTGCTATAGATTCTAATTCCTTGGTATTTCTGCCATATGACTCAAACTCACAATTCTTAATGAAATTTGGGATAAAATCCAAACCCACATCTACATGGAAAAGAATTTTAAAACATAACTCCTGCACTTAGCTATTTAGTTATTAGCACAGGTCTAGAACAAAACATTGCCATACCCCAAAAATGAAGTGATATGCTTTCTATGGGCAGGAAGTAAGAGTAGCAAAACCAAATTTGCATCCCTCAACCTTTCACCCAGACACACCTAGACACACACAGCACACACACAAATTTATGCACAAAAACAGGCTTTTAGCATTGGGTAAGGGAAAGGTGGCTCTTCCCTATTGATCTAAATTAAGTAAAAGTCTTTAAGAAACAAATTTGATCCTTGAAATGTGTTAGGTACAGGATCCAGTACCAGAACTGTATGTCAAAAAGTCCACAGGAGATGGACTGCATGGCAGAGTAAAATGGCTACAATGGAAATAGGTTTTTTATCACAGGCACGAGAGAGTGTGTTGTTCTCTGACTTGTGAGCAAGATAAGCACATTATTCAGGTAAAGTCCTTATGAGTATTACTATAGCGGACTGCCTGACAGGTGGATGTGTCTCCTAGAAGTCTGGCCTGCAGATGTCCAAGAACTTGAAGGTTAGGTCACAGCAGAACAGACAGTTTGAAACCAGTATTGTCCGCTGGGAAGGCACTACATTGGGAGGTCCTATGAGAGATACGGACTCGAGGAACCCAGGCATTCAACAGGGAGTGCCACTTTTAGCAGAAACTGCATTCACCAGTCACCATCCCTAGATCACACCTGTGCCTGTCAGTAAGCACCTTCCTATTTCACACAACTGCCCAGTTCCTGTCATCAACCTTAACCAGTGCCCAAGCAGCCCAGGCATGAACAGGGGCTGGGGAAGAACTCTGGAAAGTGACTCTTGTCTTAGGTAAACTCTCCTTATCCCAGCAGAGAAACTGGCATCAGCGATGCAAAACACAGATACACCATGTATTTAAATAGATAATATTAAATGCTCTAGTGCTTCTCTCGGGGAAAGGGAAATAAAACATCAAAACCTCATAAGTTTTCTCAGTGGTAACAAATAAATGTTTATAAAACACAATGACTCTCTAGTTAAAGAAATTTAAGAACCTGGGGAAATATTCTCTGGTAACCCCTCTGGCAACATTTTAATTATAATGTAGTCCCCTCCCCAGGCAATGAGTCCAATCTATTATAATATGAGCAACAATCTATTTGCCACAACACATTAAGAAATCCAAATATCTGGAACAGGTCATATCTCATTTGCTATTGCTGATTAAAACAAATAATGGTGTAAGATGGCTTTCTGTCTTTTTTTTTTTTTTTAATCACCACTGTACTTGTATCCAAGACTGTTTTGGAAATAATGCTATTATTTTAGGATTTGAGTAGATGAAATTCTCTAAATCATATTAATCTTATAAAACTTAATTTAACAACTGTTCCTTTGATTCATTTTTAAACGATAATTTTGGAATTCTCATTTATCATTATTTTGTTGAATATACCAAAGAGGTCATTTTCACCCAGGTCATCAGATTGTGCCAAAATACGACTTTTTGAGTTACAGAAAAGTAAAATCTTCTTTATGCAGCATCTTAGATCGCTTTGTAATCATTTGCATGAATTACCTCTCTCTTCTACTCTGTGAATTATAAAAATGATACTTAAAGATGGCCTAGAGCATGCCACTGGATGTTTAACTAAGTGACAGATAATGAATGTAGTTGAGCCCATTACTTCAAGCCCAGCACTAGAGGAGAGACCACTTTTTCTCTCTCTCACATCACATTGTCAGTACTTTTTCCTGTGTGAGTTTAAAAGATTTCTCAGACTCCTGTTGGTATATCATTAGTTCCACTTTTCATACAAAACGAAATCTTGAAAAGACTGATTATCTATGCATATAGGAAGTGATTTTCCCTGAAGGGCATTTTTTTTTTATTTAACCAGTGTATTTTTAAATGTCTCATGTGATGAGTCTGACTGTTCAACCAAGTTCAAGAACACACTTTCATTTGGCCCATTATCTATCATTGTGAATTCAAACCTGCTGTTCCTCTCTACTGATAATCTATCATACAGCGAGAGCGAGGACGACTTTAAACCACAGGAGCAAAGAGCAGTCATGGACTTAGCTTACAAGGAGATTTAACATTGAACTGCATGCACGAATATATTCAATTCAATATTTCTTTGCTCAAGTTACATACAATGTTCCAACCCCAACCCCCAACTCTTTTGGAAACTTAGACAGCTATTATAGACAATTAACCAGATATTAAAGAGAAAAAGAAAAAAATGAATGGATTAATCTAAAACACACATCTAGCCTCTCAAAATTAATTTCTAGGATAGATTTTAATGGGAAATAAATCATAGTTTTCTGTACATAAATAGAAACCAGAAGAGATGTCCTACTGAAGGACTTTCTCTCCTAAATGTCCTTATTCTTCCTTCATTATGCTATCTATGTTCCCAGGATAGCAACATTAATTTGACATGGCTGAATTATGCTACCTACTGTTTCCTCTATAGCACTTTCAGTGCCTGGGGGCTGGGTTTCCCCGCTCTGGGGATAGGGGGCAGAAAGACATTTCTAACTCTACTCTAGTATGAGAAGCAATTAAGCTACAAGTTGCTTAGCTGTAAGCAGTTAACCTTACAAATCTAATAAATTATTTGATTATATGGAATGCTTAGGACTTGCATACCTTTTTGGTACATATGCATGAAATTGCAAAACTTGTGTTATTTCTTTGCTTTTGTCACTTAATTATTTAAACATTGCCCTTCTTATTCCATTTGGGATGTATGAACAGCAAACAGGATCAATGCTTATGGTCTCTCAATGCCAAATCATTTGATTATATTGTCTTTGCTGCTACTATTATTGCTATTTCCATTGATGATTGCACCATTTTATTTCTGCCTAAGAGAGAAAGCAGCATTCGTTATTTTTATCCTTCTGCTCAATTAAAAACAAACAAACAGGCATAAAACCCTTCATGGGCACTAATGAACCCAAAATAGTCTGTAATTAATTTCGAATTCACTACAAGTTTCAAAAATTAGCTAACACTGCAAATTGCACTGACCAAGATTCGGCCCTTAATAACAAGCCTATTGTGTGAAATGTGCAAGTCAGCAGAAACACAAATGAAAACCTTTCAGCTTCAAAAGCTTCTACCAGCATGAAAAGCAAACAAAGCAAGATGAAATCTGAATTTTAGAAAAAGCTTTGAGCAACCGTGTCTCACACCAGCTTAATCAGTAAGTCACTTCAAAGTGCACTTTCTTTTTTGTATGCTCATTTTTGAGAAGTCAATCTATGAGAGGTATGAGAACAAAATTCCTCTTTTCCCCTGGAAATTCAATAGTAATAAACCAGAAAGTCTTACCAGGTCATCTAGATAGGATAGACAAGTAGGTGAAGAGCCTTTATGTTCATTATGAAAATAAGCAAAACTAAAGAACTTTGTACTGTTATTCAATACAAAGAAAGAAGAAACGTTGGGTTTTTATTTTCAGCTGAACAATTATCTAATCCTGTTTTTCTCAAAATAGGCCCCTCCCCTATTTTTTTTTGCTTTCTTTAAAGAATTACTCTGACAACTATACATTTATTTTCATTCTCAGTCTCCTTATTCTATTCACTATTTACATATTTAATGTCACATAGACTTCTATGTTTGTATTTGTATTTGTTGCTCTTTGATTTTAAAGCAACTTTGAGCTATGATTTTTTAAATAGTCCAAATGGTACAAATAGTATTATGATCACAGTGAACCCTCAAACATCATACTCTCTGGATGTAAATTCCAGTCTCAGCATCTGTTAACTAGGGAAAATACCTAAATCTATTAAAGTCTTGCATTTGCTAGCTATATAATTGGGATGACTACTATTTCATAGGGACAGAAATTTGCAAGGGCAAGCTACAGAGCTGACTCACAGAACATAGAAAAGGTATTTTTCTTCTTCCAAAAATATCTAGCAATGGTAAGTTTCTACTGAATTCATACCCTTGCTTCTCTACATCTAGGCAGCTCTCTAACTCATGGTCAATCTTTTTGTTATTCATCAGTTCTGATCATTTGCTGCTTCACGTCCTTTCACTCACAAGAGAGCAACTTTCCTTTACTGAAACTTTCTTAAATATCTTTTCAATGAAAATATTATGCAACACTTCCTCTTATCCTTTGGAAAATCTCATTCTGAATTCTTAATGAATTTCTCAACAAAAGAAAAACAGATGCTCCCCCCACAAACTCCAGATGCTATATAACGGCTGACACCAATACAGTTAATCTTATATAAACTGAAGATTCATTTTTTCCCTTCCTTAATTTTTTTCTATAGCACATTGTTCTGCTTATGAATGTTATACATACAGTCAATTATCCAAGCTAATGAAGGCGAGCTGTGGGAGAGATAATTAAGAAGAGTAGATAATCTACCCTGCTATTAGTGCAGGTGTCAGCAAGAGTCTGGTCTGAGACATCATCGGAGGGGGTGTGTGTGTGGTGGGGAGAGGGAGGCTAGTAGTCTCAAGATAGTTGTGGACTGGCAGGGAAAAGACACTAAGGAGGGGTGGGGAAACCAAGCCTGGTGAGGGAGAAAAGCTAAGACAGATGATCACTCATAAATATGAATGCTGTGGATAATCTGGAATCTACTGTTATGTTTAAATGCCTGCTTGGAATGTGATAATAATTAGTCTGAAGTCATCTGTTTGATTTATGCTTTGAACAGTTAGTTCTCACTACCCCCATTGGCTATATTTTAAGGTGACAGTTTTTTCCACAGCCACAGAAGTCAATATCATAAATGTACCCTTGTACTGGTAAAAGAAATGGCATAACCCAACACAAACACATAGATGTCCTACTGATCATGGGTCATGACCATTGATTTTGTATACCCTAAAATTATGACCAGTAGATTTTTAAGCAATTTGTTTTTCAGCACTATTTCAACTAAGCACCTGTTTACATGCCCAGAAATATGTGAGCATCTCTTTAGTAATACATTAATTATTAGAAAAAGGACAATTATGGAGTGTTCTGACCTAACAGCATTTATGTGTTGGTAAAATTCTATATTTTCAAGAAGGTAATGGACTTATTCCATAGTGTAAAGACATTTCAGTACTTTAGGTATAGAATAGAATCAAAACCATGAACCAAAATCTAAGGAAATACTAAAATCTACATGGGAAAATAGAAAATGTAGTCCAGAAGTACTTTATTCATTGGCTTAAAAAACTGATGATAATGGAAATTCCTTGGCAAGCTAAGGAATTTTCTCATTTTAACATCAGTGGCTTCAAAGGAGGAAAAGTGTAGCAGATGCAAACAGTTCGATTTATAACCATCTTGCCCACAGCTTTATGCGGAGGGGTCCTTTGGGCAGCAACACTCCAGGGTCTTCACTAGTGCTTTTCAATTACTGATACTATCCTGCCCTGATAGATAGGAAGTGATAAAACAACCAGAAAGAAATCATTTTTCATAATTCTTCAGAGTCCAATCTAGCCTCAAACCAGCTTTTCTTGCAGTCCTTCATGCTGTGGAAGCTGTGTTTTAGCAGATTTTAGTGCCACAGAGTAGAATCACTTCACATATTTTTCAGTAGATTAGCCTCTGGAGCATTTCCTTCTTACTTTCCACGTCTAGTAAAATAGAGTATAGCCTGTAAGCATTCTCACTGAGGAGACATAAATTTCAAACAAAATATTAAAACAACCTTGCTTTCCAATATTTCAAACAATCTATTTTCTCTGAATAAACATACCACTTTTTTTCCCAACTGACTAAAGAAACCCTGGCTATTTTGATGAGGTATTCAGTACATAAAAGTTCAGGTAATTTATATACCAAGAATTATATAAAATTTCTTTGCTTAACTGAGGGCTACATGTTCCAGGAATTGAAATAACAAATTGCCATAAAATAATTTCCTTTTTCTAAAAGAGGCCCATAAAAATTTTATTTATTAAAAATTAATAAAAAGTCCATTTTAATTGGCTTTGCTTTTGAGGTTAATAGATATTACCTTTCATTTTTATAAAATATTTCCATGTTAATGACTCCAAGATCTATTGTTTCAAAGATTTTTCCTGAGGCACATGAAGCTAAGGTTGAAAGCAGTTAAGGGTGCTTGAATTCCTTTACAAGCCTATTATAAGCCAATATTCAATCAAAACGATTATTGCTAGCCATTAAAAAAGCTACTAAATATCAAGGGTAATAACTCTTGCATGTTATTACTGGGAATTCCTACAAAGCAAAAGGCTTTTGTATTGCTGTTTGCAAAGACTGCTTAATTTATTTGACGTCCTTGGGAAAAAAAAAATCTGCTGTTCAACCAGGAAAAAAAAAAGAGTAGTTTTGTCCCCATTATCTCTGAACAAGAAGTGTCAGGAAGCTTCAGGCAAGAATTAACATGAGATAGGCTATTACAGTGGTAAGAGCATTTAGCAGCCTTCCCTACTGACTTCAGGGTGATAATATATCCAACCCCATGTAATCTGTCTCTTCTGCTGCTCTTTCTTTGCCTCGCTCCTCCTCTCCTTTTTTACTAATATCTATGCCTCATTGTAAAGCTTGATAAGAAGTAAACAGCGTCATTTTCCTACAAAGTGACACAACTGGCTAGAGTTTTACCTTCAGCAAAGACATATTAAAATATCACTGTTTATGTAACCATTTGTTAAAAGCCGAGGACAACATTCAGGTATTGGAATGCTCTATGACTCATGTTATAGAAAATAAGTAAAATCTGGTATCCTTTGCCTAGAGAAATTGTTTTCACACATTGCTAATTTGTACAGACAGGGGATGCAAATATAGTGAAACTGAAGTTTCAGAAAATCATTGCTTAGAACGCAGTAACATAGCCCATGAAATAAAGTGCAGTAATATTAATAAACAATGAAGAATGTATCATGAAGATTGAAAGTCTTTATAATCACTGATTTAATAATATCTATTTGGAGCTCAATATGGTCCAAAGGACATTTAAACCAAGGCTGTCCCTTCATTGACACTTACAAGACTGACTGTACCAGGAAGTATATTTGGGGATTTTTCCTATCTGAATTTCTTACATTCCTGGTTTAGTTTCCTTTCAATCAATACAAATTGCCTTGAAATCAAAATACAAGCAAAATAAAAACATGACACATATTTTATTCAAAATTTGTTAAAGCTTAGGAGTCACAAAATCCAAAAAAATAACAACAGGTATAACAAGTTTTAACATAAGATGAAATTTAATTTCCTACAGGAATTTCTTTGAAGTCAGTGTTTTCAACCTTAGCATGATTGGCATTTAAAGATATGTAATTCTTGGTTGTGAGACACTGTTTCATTTATTGTAGAATATTTAGCAGCATTACTGGCTTATACTTACTAGATTTCATTAAGATCCTCCACCCCACCTACATACCTTGAAATGCAACAGCCAAAAATATCTTTGAGGGGAAAAAATCACTCACATAAAGACCACTGCTCTAAGTAGCAGATCTCATCTAAATTTGCCAATCTGTCAATATTTACATATTATCATGGGGAAAGGGAACTATTACCAAACTCTCATTGAAAAAAATTAGTTTTAAGAAAATAATACACACACTACCTATGGCAAGACAGAGTTGGGCTTCAATTACACTTCCTATCCACATTCTTGTAAATGGAATATTATTACAAATACACAAGGAGCTTATAGTTTAAATATCATGAAAATGTTTAACTTCCATAGTCTTATTCTGTTTGCACTAACATAGCAAAATATCATAAGCTGGGTGGCTTCAGCTAATTTACTTTTCATAGTTCTGAAGGCTGAAAATCTGTGAGCAGGATCAGTGAAAATCTGAAAATCTGGATCAGTGTCCAGCATAGATCTTTGGCTCACAGATGACTGCCTTCTCTAAGTGTGGTTCATGTGACCTCTTTATGTGTGCAAGAGTGTGTGTGCAGGGAATGGGGAGAGGGAGAGAATATAAACCCTTTGGAATCTCTTCTTATGAGAGCACTAACACTATCATGAGGACTTTTCAACACTGAAATAGCTCACATAGTCCCCACTTCCAAATACCACTACACTGAGGTAGGAAAAGGTCAGGGTTTCAGTTTACAAATGTTGGGGAAATACAAGTACAGGGTCAATAACAACAGTTAAATTTCTAGCTTATAAATTGAGTGTTGATTGAAATAATTAAAAATATCCATTTCTGTACTATAAATGACTGCCAGTTACTTATATGTATAGATATTTATCAGTATCTGTATATGTGCTCAAAGTAGATAGGCATTTTAACACTACATGCACTTTCATTGTTATAATTAAATTTGAATTAAGAATATCTTGTACTTGTCATCAATTTATGTTTTATTCACATATTCTTAAAGAAGGAACAAATTCACTTAGCAAAATTTACATAGGATTACAGAAACTTCATATCAATTACTCAAAACTGATCTAGGATGTTAAAAGTACAGATGTAGTTACAAGGGAATGATATAATGAGGGGTCAGGAGGGATCCCTCAGAGTGACAAGTGACTGAGAATGATTCTAGGGTGTCATTTTTTGACCAAAGTTGGATTATGATTTTATGACTTATCATGATATATGTATAATTTTCTTTATATAGCTTATATCATAACAAAATGTTTGAAAATTTGTTTTGAATTTAATAGAAACTATTTTGAGTCACACTATTGTTTTTGTGGATTTGAAGACAAATAAGATAGACTCAACAGGTCAAAGTCTAAAGAAAGATTCAGACCTGTAAACAGATTTCACAGTACAGTGTAATAAGTGATAAATGACACATAAGAGCAGAGTTCTTTGAGAACACAGACAAGGAAGTAATTAACTGTGCCTGGGTAAATCAGGACAGATTCTAATGTAAGTAGCCAGGTCAGGAATCATGGGAAGAGCCCTTATTGCTGTATACCAGTGACCACAAAATGAATTAAATTTAACAAAACTGAATTAATATAGGTTAACTGATAGTATAAAGGTTACAATTTACAAATAGTTCCCATATCCGTGATTAAACCAAACAACAAAATCCAAGAACCAGAGGCAGCTATTAGAAATATCTCATGCCATTACCCAGAACTTTAAATAGTAAAATAGTTGTTGGTATGGATACTTGTTTATGCTCTATCTTTGGACAACTTTGTAAATGAAATAATTTTTTTTGAACTATGTAACAAAGGTAAAAGGCAAGAAGACAATAGAAGAGATAGGAAATAATAAAATGTCACATGAATGCTTATGAAGTACATTATGCAAACTGGTATGGCATAAATACTTAAGAATGGTCTCAGTAAGGAAGAGATATGAAAACGTGAGCAAATTACTTGGAAAATGATTGCAATCAACAGTAACTGATCACAGACACAAAACTAACCCTGGAAGAAGAGTACTAGTTATATACTCATACAAACTTGAGGGAAATCCAAATTTCTAGAAAAACAGTAGCAACAGCAGCCACATTAACCCAAAGTGGGGGTGAAAGAGGAACTTGGTAGGTTTCTATGAGCTGGCAACTCAAGGGCAACTGTGACTTATTTGCTCTCTGCAAATCACAGCAGAGCTTTCCTGCTTGAGTACCTACAGGCAATAGCCCGCATCACAAGGCAGGCCTGGGGACACCTAGGCCATCGTTGACCCAATGGTGTGACTAACTCCATGGTGGTCTCAGGATAACTCTGCCTGTGATAACATCAAGTACTTGCTGAAACAAATGTCTCTTGACTTATGTTCATAATGTCCCTTTTCTGTTTCTCATAAATCTTTATCCCCTGTCCCCCCCCCTTCCCCCCCCCTTGTTCCTCATACCATTGTAATATAAGCAGCTTCTACTGGCTGTTATACTTTCAATAAATGGCACAGGAACTAGTGCTTGAGCAGCAGTCTTGATCTGCAAACCTGCCCCATGACTGGTGTACTTCATTCATCCCATTTTCCACCAGAACAGACTGCTCCTGTGTACAAGATCAATTTAAGAATGTTGTTAAAATACGCATTAATTTTCTTGAAATCAAAAGAAAGGCCTGGGAATTTGTTTTTTTGTTTGAATTGTGTTCTGGAGACTCCCTTTTCTTTGTCAAAGTCACTATCAAATGCTATGCTGGAAGAATTATTCAGTCAGGAGTAAAGTTTCAAATTATTTAATATGTCTATTTGCTTTATCAGACAAATTTTAATTTGGGAATTCCTCATTCAGCCGTCTTTAACAAAATTGTTTCAAGATGGGACACTTGGATTAGTCAACTCTCAGGAGAATTTTGGCATTCTCATAGCTACCTATTATTTCATATTTCTCTATGTCTTTTTCTACACTACATTCCTCCTTTGGTCTCCAATAACAACTATTATTAACCCTACTCTTCTTAGCAATTCTCTACTGATTTTACCATACTGACATTCTGAATTCCCCACTTTTTTTATCTACTACACACTGAGAAGCAATCACTATCCATGAATCAATATAAACACTACCTTTAACTTTTTTATTATCAATGCCTCACATACTGATAAAGTTGACTCACGCAACAATTTCTACTGGTATTCAGTTAAGCACCATAAAAGTGTGTACTATTAGAATTCTCTTCTAATTCTTTGAGTTGTGTGTTGTAAATGGTTTTTATACACTTAAATCCCCCACCACTTTAGTAAATGTGATTTATCAAAAATTCCATGACTTCTTTACAATACTCTTGTACTTACATATAATGTGGCACTTTCTTCTTTCTTTTTCTTCTTTCTGAGATCAGATTTCTTCTGTTCTCAAAGGGAAAATCTTTGACCTAGAGTTGGGAATTTTATTCTCTTTCCTTCTCTGAAATCTCATTCCAATAATTATCCTCTTTTCCTTTCGCCTTTAGAAACTCTGTTTTTCTTACATAATTCAAATATCTGTCTCAATCTAAAAGCAACTGCACCTCCCATTCTCTTCCTTATTCATCCCCTCCCCCCTCCACCAGAAACAGAATGGGGAAAAGAACAGGCAAATTGACTGAAATACACTGCTAAGGGGAGCTTATGTTCACAATGTCCCTTTTCTGTTTCTCATAAATCTTTATCCCCTGTGCCACTGCTAAGGGGAGCAGCAGGCGAGACAGGAGAGGTCTGCTGTGCCATATGTGGCATAGCTTCTTGTATGGGGATCAAATGCAGGTCACAGTGGTGATAGCATTGAGACTTAACCTCTAGGCCAGCAAGGAGGCCCCAGAGTCATATTTTTGAGTACATATTCTTTTTTTAAAAAGATTTATTTATGCATACAAGTGCTGGGATGTAGGCCAGAGGTGCCTGCATTGGGGGTGAGAGGATTCACCAGAGACAAAGTGGGGAACAGAACAGGTGGAATGACTGAAATACACTGCTGAGGGAGCAGTGGGCTAGATAAACGAGGTCTGCTATGCCATGTGGATTAGCTCCCTGACTGGGGATTGAACTTGTGTTGCATTGGCTGCTGATAGCTTTATGGTGCTGAGACCTAACCCCTTGTGCCATCAGGGAGGTCTGGAGGATATACTCTTAATAAATATTTTGAGGCTAAAATTCAACATGGAGGGAACATATGACCATGACAATTATGTATGCATGGGTTCATGGTGATACATGACTTTCTTCATCTTTTAAGTGCAGTTATTGACAGTATAATTTTGCAGTATATCAAAAAGATCCAGAATCCATCAATTAATCTGATTTGACTAAACCTATATTTATTTAGAAAAGACTCATGTGTTGTTAGCAGTTAAAGTATTATTATTCTATTAACTGGAAGCTTCTGACAAACAGGTATCAAGTATCTTAAATATAAACCTGTGCTACAACTGAATTGGTCTCACTCATTCACTAAAAGTACATTTATCTATTCCTAGATATATGGCAATTTCTCTTTTTCACTTGCATTGGTTGATATGAGATAGCCAATCCTTTACAAACATCACAGTAAAATATGTGAAACTACTTTACAGCCTTAGATCTCATTTAAAGCTTTTGGTTGTTCTTTGCAAGTAATTATAGAATTGTGTTCATTCCTCTTCTGATGAATATTTTATTCATTAATATCAAATTCATTGCCCTCTATTGTTTCCTTGCCTGAGTACAAAATAACATTGTTTCAATGCTGAATCACAGAGTAATCTTCTTGATGACATTTTCAGCAAAGCACATAATTCAATTTAAGTGACAATATGAATAGCCTTGATGGAGTTATGTGTTATGTGTTGGAAAGATAAATTATATTGTCTTAGCCACCAATGATTTTAAGTTTCCCTCAGCTGTTCAAATGTTGAGGGGAGGCATTATGCCTTAAAAACAAAATAGCGTTGATTCCCAGCTAATTCACCACAATGGTCATTCTAAAACTTCTCTTTCTCTACGCCTATTCTGCAAATTTATCAGTAGATAACCTCTCTTCTTCCATTACTTAATGAATCAGAGAGTTATAAATCAGCTTTTTGTATGCTTGTTTACATGTCCATTTTTACATACAGCTCATCCAGTTCCATTTTCTTTGTCATTACTCAGAATGCTCATGTCACTATAACTATATTCCTGGGGAAATACAAGTTTCCTATTACTTTTGATCACTTCCCATTAATGAAGAACTGGTTGTCTTTATATATTACACTCAAATACTTGACATACTATAAATTCATCCAAACTGAGGACAGGATGAAACCAAAAGCAAAAATAGTTGCAACTTAACCAAGGGTGAGAACACTGAGAAAGATGGAAAAGAGAAAAGTAGAATGATAAAGGGAAAGATACTTTCAGGCACCCATTCAAAACTGATAGTGCATGGACACAACAGATTCTGTGCCACACATGAAGACATCTGTCACCTTTCCCCATAGGCATATTTGGGGTTTCCTCAACCTATATACATACCATTGGATATTGTGAGATTATATTTCAAATGTCTACAAAGCAATCTATTTTCTCTTTAAGTCTCAAATTTTGCATGTATTCTATACTTGCTTACTCCACTTCCTTTCTCACCATAATTTGCTCTCTATCTTAAAGTATTTTGACCTTCTACCCCTATACTAATAAAGCTGCATTGGTGAATGTCACCAAAGATAATCACAAAATAAAATGGCTTTTTTTCTGCTCCATATTTTTTATCCACTGTACATGATTCTAACAAGTTTGACTACCCATCCTTGAAATTCTCTTTCCTTCTGACTTTCCAGGATTCTTCAACTTGTTTGTATATTTCATTTTTCTTGGAAGAAGCTCAATTTCACAAGAAACAAAATGAGGCTGGTAAAAAGAAAGTGGTATAACAAAATCCCTCCCCCCCCAAAAAAAAAAGTCATACAAAGAAAGGAATTTGGAAAGGCACAACTTCCAACTTTGTATTTCTAAACAGATTTTCTTCTTCGAGAGTAAACGGGCTAAGATCAGAAAGTATTGGGCAACAAATGGTAGAAGATGTACTCTCTAGCATGAAGAGGAAAAAAAAGTGAGCGTTTTTGCTTTCTCTTATAAAGCAAAAATTACTAACATTTAATAATATGCTTTTATAAGTCACCACCTTGGGGTGATTTTTGGTTCATAATGATTTTTTCTTTTATCTGGGAATAGTCTGTTAATAAGCAAAAGTGGGTGCTCAGTGGCCATATATGCTCCCTGATTTTTTCTTATTCTGTATGTATCTAACTATCCAGAAGTAGCCATCTGATTCCAACTGGGAATCAGGATACCAAGCCCGGTATTCTTGGAACTCAAACTTTAGAAGGGACAGTCACAAAGGTTTGTGGACATTTCATCTGTATCATGTTAATAAATGCCTTTACCTTGAACAAAATGTATTCCTTCAACTCACAACAGTTGTTCTATCCCTGTTTTTCATATAAAAGTACTCATTCAATCCTTTTAATTAAAGATGCAATTTACTATTAAATAAGCATAGATTTCAGAGTGAGCCCACCTTGTAAGAGTGCCTCATGGAAAAGAAACCAAAATACTGCAGGGTCAGTATGTCTTTTTTTTACCCTCATAGATTTTAGAATAGTCCAAATCATGAACATTTTGTGGATAAAATTATGTCATATGAACTACTTGGGTACGTAAACATTGTTAGAAAATATTTTTTTTTTTAGTTATCAGGTTAAATGTGATTCTCAAGAGTTTTAATAGAAAGTTCAACCCGTTTGTTTTATATCATTTAACCACATTTTTTTTTGTTTTGTTTTAATCTGTGCTCCGACAATGGTTGTATGTTCTGAGTAACTTTTTAATGGTCTATTCTTTACAGCACACCTGTGAGTTAACAAAGTATGATTATTCATACTGTACAGATGGTGAGAATAAGGTATAATGCCATCTAAAAGCCGAACAGCAGAGTCAGAACCAGAATTTATGATTCCCCAAACCTCATGTAGAGCAGAGTTTCCTATGATATCCCTGACTTCTCTTCACTGCCATCTCTAATCAAAATGCCTAAGACTATTTCATAATGGGGTTGATGTTTCCAATTTAATGGGACTATATAGTGTATTAAGTTACAGATAATGGTTATTAGAAGTACTGAGAGATTTTATCTGGTATAGATGTTTCAGTTTTTCAAATTTAGCCAAAACAATGTCCATTCATCTATCTATGCCCATAGTTTCCTATTTTTTTTTTTAATTTGGTATTTGCTTTCTCTAGAGAGTGTGTCAGGAACATAATTTCTAGTTGATGTGAGGAACATAGTTTTTAGCTGATTTTGGTAAGCATTATTTTTTATGTTATGTACAAATTTAATTCCTTCCTTATTTAATTTCATGTTTTAGACATGTTTATTAAAATAAGCAGTGATCTCTGGTGGAAAAAATGAATGTTGAGAATAATGCTGGCTAAGAATTTAACCCTAACTGCCAGGTTGGGAAACGTGCCAGCTTAGTCACCCAGTGTGATTCACATTTTTGTGTCAAGAAACATATGAAAATTCTGATTAAACTTATTTAACTCTGAATAATGGATGGATGGACAGAGTGAGAAAGATAATGTAGACTGATACACTCTTGTTCTTATTTGTAAATCAGATATACACTAATTTTAATGAAAAGGACCTTTTTCCCTTTAAAAGCTAACTACAAGATTGGATATATTGGCCCAAACTAGTATGTTATTTTTCTTCTTTCTTTTCTTCTGGGGCCAATTCTGGAGTGACTAGATTCACTGAACACATAGGATAATATCACAAAGAATTTTCCACAATGCAGAAATCAAAGTAAATTTCTGCCCTATTTATTAACTATATAATATCCAAATTAATATCTCTTAAAAGATTTTCAAAGTTTAATTTACCATCCATGTCATTCAGACTTTCTTCTGTCAGTTAATGAAGCGCAGGGGCTAACGTAATTCATACGATTCCCATCTGTCATCATTCCAGCGGTGATGAAGTCCAAAATGAAATTCCATTCTTCATTTAATTCCTGTAGCTTGATATTAGTCAGGTAATCAAGCACAACTCCTGGGGTCTTGTTTTTTCAGATGAGGAAACTAAGGTCAAGTGACTTGCCCTGGGTCACACAGCAAGACATCAGAACAGGGAAAAGATGCAGTAGCTCTGGACTTTATCAGATGTTACCAAGACCACTGGACCATACTACCTTCTCAGGTAATTGCCTTCTCTGATATCAAGTGGGTCATATTTTATTACCTCTTTTTTTTTCTTTTCAAAGGAATCCTGGGTTGTTATTATTTTTCCTTTCTTTCTTCCTTTTCTTCTTCCTTTAAGCAGGCATTTAGAAATGCTGTTCTCCACTTAGTGTCTCTGGTAATTATCTTCAAGGAAATCAGAATACAAATTTAAAGTACTCATTAACATGCTGATTAGAAATTTCTCTCAAAGACTCAAAAGGCTGAAAGAGACCCCCAGAGATCATCTGATCCAGCCCCTGACTTGAGGCATGTTTCACCTAAACAGTTTCTAGCAGATGGAAAACTATATTTATGACCCCCAAGGAGAGAGTCCCTAACCTCCCTTGGTAACACAACTTGTGCTTCGAACTGCTTTACTATCTAATGGGTTGTGTGCAAAATGTGGAAAAGAAACTTCCTTTTCTTGAAAAGTCAAATAGTACCAAAGTAACAAAGATTAACCATGAATTATTTGTACTCAAACAAATTATTCTAGCCAACATTTTAAATTCTATTTTGGAAAAGTTTTCTTTTGACATAAAACCTGTTATAATTTGTTTAACAATTTAAAACCATATACCTGAAAATGAGTGTCTATAATTTTACTTGAGTGAAAGTGCATCCTCTTGTTACTTTTTTTGCTTTTGCAATGCAGACCGTGTCCCATAGAAATATTAGCACTTTCTCTCAATCCCCATACCCACCCTAAAGACGATAATTTTTGATAGGGTTTAAAAGGGAACTGTGAGAATTAAGAATATTGTCTGATGAATTAGAAATTGAATAGTAATCTAGGTAGATGTGTATATCCTGACTTGTTTTGGAGAACTGCCTTCATCACTTTATAATTCCATCAGCAGATTTTGAATAGGCCTTCAAAATCCTGATCCTGATATCAATATCCTGGTCCTATTTCTGCATCTTTGCTCTGAGATTGATCTCATCTTTGCTCATAACTGCTTCTGACCGAAAAGAATTCCCTGTCTTCATTTTAAAAATCAAAATATTTTTTAAAAATGTTAATGAGTACTTTACTGAGTCTCCACATTGGATGGCAGAAATCATTTGTTAAAAGAAAAAACATCTAGCTCCTAGAGAATGAGAAGTTTATCTGATATTTCCACAATCACTCTAAATTAATTCCATGAATCACACTATGGGCTCTGTCATTTCTCCAAAAACAAAATGTCTAAATGTATCAACAGCATCTACAGTGGCTCAGAGACTGTCTACCAGATCTCTCTTCTTTCCTTTCTGCTTCTTTTTAAAGACACACATATAGGCTAGAACAGCATTAGCATTAGCTTGAAAGCTGGGCCAAATGGCTTCCTAGTGGTAGACTTTACACTTACCAACAGTAAGGTTTAGCAGTTCCTTAAATGACCTATGAGATATCTTAAATCAGGTGAGGAAATAAAAATACCATATGATTTCACTCATTTGCGGTACATAAAGAAACAAACAAAAAATGCCCATTGACAAAGTAGTGGATTAAGAAGATGTGGTATATAGAGAGTGGAAAACTTCCCCACTATAAAAATAGTATAAACTTGCCAATTTTGACAACATGGATGGGACTAAAGGGAATTATACTAAGTGAAGGAAGCAAGGAGAAAGATAAAGACTGAATTATTTTACTCATATGAGAAATACAGGGAAAAAAAGTAACTGGCAAAACTAAAGTAAAAAAAACCCTATAAATATATGACTGCTGAATAGAGATTATCAGAGGGGTGAGGGAGTGGAGGTAGGAACAAAGAGGGTGAGGGGCCCAGCATCCTAGGGTAAAGGACTATGGGGGCCTTGATTGTGCAGGTGGTACGGTGATGTAAATCTGAGGAATGAACCTATTCCTCTAAATCATATGCATGCTTTAAGGCAGTGCTATTGCAACAATGGTAAAAAGAATAAATACATTTTTTAAAAAATTCAAAGTACAAGACCAAATTAGTGGTTACCAAAGGAAGGATGGTATAAATCTGACAAAAGGGGTCAATTCTATGGTAAAGGATAGAATTAGACTTTTAGCAGTATACCTGAAATCTGTATAATGTCATAAATCAATGTTATTTCAAAAAATGTTTTTAAAAGATCCCTTCCACCTCCAAAATTCTAGCATAAGTGGATGAACAAATGAAAAAAAGAGGAACTGAGTAAAATCATTGAGTATTTTGGTGTAGTTCTACCTTGTCAAATGTACTTATAAGGCTAAATGTGATTAAATATTTTTGACATAATTTTAAAAATACTTATTGAAACTTCCATGTCATATATATGGGGGACAAAAAAGGCAGTCAATTTAGACATCTAAATATATTGATGATCAATACAATTAGTGCAGTTTGACACCAAAATTAAATATCAATTTTTTAAAAATTATAAATATTAATAATGCACTATATCCATAAGACAGAATTTGGAACAAAAACTTTAAGCCATGTTTGTTTTAATGACAAATAACATGTCAGGATTTTTGCAAAATCTTTTAACGCCCTTTCCTAGAAGGCTAATGTGAGAAGACGTCAAGAATACTCTTGTCAAATGCATGTTAGATAGATGAATATTTTGACAACACATTCACCCAAAATTCTAAACAGTGGCAAAAAATATCATAATATGTCATTCAGGTCAAGACAAGAGAAGGAGGGTATTAGATACCTTTAGGAAAATAATCTACAACTAGAACAGACCAAAGAATGTTAATGCGGGGCCAATGATTCATACTTACTTTCCTAAAAAACTTGTTCTCATCTATGGTAGGCAGAAGGTGGTTTTTCAAAGATGTTCACAACCTAGTGCTTAAACTTGAAAATATTCTATCTTACATGACAAAGGAGAATTTAGGTTGCAGATAGAATTAAGGTTGCTAATCAGTTGACGTTATTACTTTAATGAAGTAATAATGTATTATAACATTAAATGTTTTATCGCTAAATATCAACACTTGTAGATAGTACATTAAGTTCACTACTGAAAAAAAAAATTACCCTGGTAATATCTGAGTAGTCATAAGTGGATTTAAATGGGGAAGAAAGGCAGACAAGTCAGAGTCAGAGACAGATTTGAGGAAGGCACATTGCTGGCTTTGAAAATAGAAGGAGGGGTAAAGTACCAAAGAATTCAAGCATCCTCTAGAAGTTGGAAAAGGAGGGAAGCAAATTCACCCCATCAGATTCCAGAAGGAACACAGTCCAAATGAAACCTGAATTTCTGTCCAATGAGACCCATTTTGATGTTTTTTTGACTTTCGTGGAGTTCCAAAAAACTCCTTCACAATTTTAATGCAATACACTTGAATTGTTTTAAGTCAGTAAGTCTTTGATAATTTTTTATAGCAGAATTAGGGATCTTATGCAACATCTTTCTGGTAGTAAAATCAAGTTTAGACATTTAAGAGAAAAGCTGTGGAAAATCAAATTCTGAATAGGCTTCTTTGTAAATCAATATAATGTTCCAACCAATCTCAAAAATGTACTGGAGACTTTCCAAAGGCAGCAGGTAGTGTCATAAAGTCTGTTTTATCCTATGAAGTCTATTCTGTGATAACAAATCAACTTGCTATTCTGACTACAAAGTCAATCCTCTAAATACAAACTACTGTACTCATATGGCTGTTTCATTCTAAAACATATTGTTCTTAATTTATAAAAAACCTTATCATCATACTTTTTATACTTCTTGAAGCCATCGATAGAAAAAGACTAAATATGATTATTGACTGTGTTATCATAAGGAACTTGTAAAAGTCAGTCTCAGGTCTAAATACATATTTAACTATAAGATCCCAATAAACTGAATATGCAGTCTTTGTTTATGAATAATTATCTTAAAGTTTTATTCAGCAATCAAAATAGATAAACTTCAGTCATTCATGGGAACATGGTTGGAGCTGGAAGGGATTATGCTCAGTGAAATAAGTCAGAAGGCAAAAGAAAAATACCGGATGGTTTTCCCTCTAGGAGGAATATAAGGGAAACAAATAAGGATCAAGGAAAAGAATAATAACAATAATAATAAAAACACAACAAAAATAAAAAGACAAAGACAAATTGAGGACACTTGGTGGGGAGCAGGGAGGGAGAGGGTTGAGGGCGCATAAGAGCACAAGGGACTGAGGTGATGGTGCACTGGTGAAATGGTGATGGGGAATACATGGGGATTACAATTGATGTCAAATATATATACATAAAGAAGAAAAAAATTATCTTAAAGTTTTATAAAGTTAATATTAAAAATTTTATTTTTTATTATTTTTTGAAAATTGAAATTCTCACAAAGTAGAAAGTAGAGTGAGGGTAAACAATTCTCCTGCTAACCTGTGAAAATATGATACAATTTCTTTCTCAGAATCTAACCATTACATACATTCAGTTACTAATTATCATTAATATTATGTCTATTGGTAGGTTCTGACTTATAGGTAGTACTATAGACATTCTTCTATTTCTTTGCATCAAAAATGCTAAAATTTGAAGAAAGAAAAATACCACATGGATTTCACTCATATGTGCTTGAAAATAAAATGCACACAAAAAAATCAAACTTTTAAGATTATAAGGACAAAATAGTGGTTACCTAAAGTAGGGTAGGTTAACTGAGTGAAAAAGAATCAATTATAAGGTGATGGATAGAAGGCAGACTTTTGATGGTGAACATGAGGTATATACAATTGTTTATAAGGTTTTCCACATGAAGACTATGTGATATCATAAATTAATCTTATTTAAATAAATATATCTAAAATTGTTTTTTTTTAATTTTAAGCTTTCATCAGTGGGCATCTTTGATCTTCTGAATCACTTCCTTCTATATAAAAGAAATGAATTTAACAGGAGACATTTAATGGGAATATATTTCTAAATATATTGGTTTTAATATATTTATAATGACAAATTTGATTAATCACATATTTTTGGTAACCATACTACAATATATTATGCTTTCATTTAATTCTTGCTGACCCAACCCTAACTTACTGAACTTTTAACTTCGTTAGAACAAAAATCAGTATCTAGTTGGTTTTTAGATTCCTCAGAGTTACATTACATATTTCACATAGTAGTTATTCTATAAATATTGTTACATGGCTGAATAAAGTAAAGAAGAGAGGATCACTATAAATAACTTGGAATGGATATTTTTATATAAAAGTCCACCTTATTTGTATAGAAAATGCAGTGCTATTGTTTTAGTAAATTATTCATATTTACTAATCTACCAACATCTAACATCCAGAGCCTCTGTTAATTCCCTTTCATTTAAAACAAAAAGTAAGATAGCTATTAAGGCTTTATTTCATTTACAAACCAAATCTATTACCCCTATATTGAGGTTCATTTCTATTTTGTATGCTACTATTTCTGCACTTTAAAGTCCTTATTGGATTGAAGAGCAAATATATACATATGCTTCGTTGTGCCAGGGGGCACAAATTCTGTCTTGATTTACTCATGTGCAACTACTATTAACACTGTGAGGAATTCAGGGCAAAGTTTAGTTTATTTTTCAAAAAGGATCATGTTGTTACGTATTCCAAATAGCACATGAACTCTTTTAGACTATAAAACCAATGATGTGCAGCCATACACATTTAGGGTACTATTTAGCTTTTCCATTGACTAAATGTCTGACTAGTCTCACTCATTCTTTATGGCACATATTTTTAAAAGTAGTATTTGACAAGGAGAGAAATGAGGTCAATTTCTGGAATAATTTAAGCATGGATGCAGAAGCTATTGGAAAAATTCCATTTTAACACTAAAGCATGGTCAATATACTGAAGTATAGCAATACGTTGCATTCATTATTTGACTTAAAATGTGTAAAAATCATCCATATGTTGGAGATCATTTTATTTGAATGTTGCTTTGTTGAGTAAGAGAAAGTGCTATCTGCTCTGAATTTGAGAATTTGAGAGCAGGGAATCCATGTGTAGATTCTGAGCATTGAGAATAGAAGGGAGCCAGGATGGGCAAAGATGGCAGGAGATCCGTCTTTAGCTCCCCTTCCGTAAAATGAAACCCTGTAATCCTCCATGAGTGAATAGCAGAAGCAATGATTTTAGGCAGACACACTCTGCTCTGCCTACTGGCCTTACATGCTGACAGTCGCAAGGTAACTGATAAACCAAGCCTATATTATTGGTTATGAAGTTAGGACGCATTAAAAATGTCCCACCTCATACTCTGGTTCAACATCTCAGCAGCTGTCCAACTTGAAGAAGCATTTTCATTTCTCTGTTCATTATCTCCTATAACAAATAAGATTTTTAGATTTGTCAAAGAGTGTTTCTGATTTAAGCTTCTATGTCTCTAAATTTTTTAAATGCTATATATGCAGATATATTATTCATAATCTTGTTTGTGAAGTCATATTTTGTATGGCAGCATTAGTAAATACAAAGCAGAATACAACATAAGGTCTTTAGTGACACAGTAAAGCAGTTTGCAATTATGTCCAAATCTAAAACTAAATGAAAACATGAAACATAAAAGTGTATATCTACACTAAATCCTTACCTAGAGCTAAGACAAGTTACTTATTGACTTTGAACTAGATTTTCCAGCCTACATTGTTTATGGAGATGGATAATGTTGGTGCCCTTCAGACATATGGAGACTTTAATTGAGTGTCAGTGAATACAAATGTACCAAATATATATTATCTAGTTTTGGCATTAAAATATTTGAAATATAGGTAATACAAAGGTGCTATTACATCGTTAAGTTTCTACTAAGTATATTTATTTCCCAGTAGGGAACTGATTGAAGGGTGTTAAAATGAAAAATGAAGACCAACCTTGAAAATTGCCAAAGCAAACAAAATCAGTTTAGACATAGAAGCAAAGCAAGTTTAGCTTCTTTTGCGAGATTAACTTGACTTGAGTCCTTCCTTGCTTATGCCTCTGAAAATCATAAGCAAAAATTAATCTGTTTCCAAAATTGATATGAAATAACCACTGAACAATTTCCTGTCAATTAAGAAAATTCTATTGTTATAACCTATTAATGCCTCCTCACTATTCAAATTGCCTTATAACAATATACAAGTGATCTTCATCCCATGTTTTGTTTTGTAGTTCCCGGTTTGCTGACTTTTGGGTGTGTGCACAATACACTTTTACTAATTACTACTTCAGAGATTTCTTGGTTTTATCTCTTCTATTTCTGGACTTTTAACAAGGGTATCATAAGATATTTTCTCTGAACCAAGCAGCTTAGGATCCAGTGCTATGGAGAAAAGACAACATAAGTAAAGCTATAGTCAGTCCTCCCAGTGTAAGTGCCAGCGTTAATTAGACACATTCTCCCATAACAAGTGAACGCTATAAAAATAACAGATTAAAGGATAAGAAAAGCAGATTTCATTTTTAATTAAGGAGAACAAATTGGGCTAAATACTATGTGTGGGTGGAATGAGGTAGAGGTGAATGATTACCCCCAAGTGAAGGTAATCAGGATCATGAATCAAACAAGCAAATTTCAAATTTCAAGTGAATTTCAAACTAAAGAGATTAATTCTTGAAAAAAAACAAAGTAAGAAAACTAGGAACAGAAACATAGATAGTTATGTAGTGCTTATTATGTGTTAGTTACTACTATGAAGATGTTTACATGTTAGGTAATTTAAATATCACAATGACCTTTTATGAAGGTAGTGTTAATATTTTTCCTATTTTACATGTGATGAAGTGGACATGGAAAGGTTCACCAATTTGCCACAGATCTAGTAATTAGAAAGCAGCAGAGTTGGACACAGACCTGGGCAATGTGTGTCTAAAGTCAACATTTAAAATTTTAACCATGATGTTGTGTATCTTCAAAAGTCAAAAGATAGAAAACATCCATTTAAATTATAATGTAAGTTACCAAACGACTGAAAATTGACAACTGCTCTGATTTTCAAAGGAGAGGAAGCTATATTATTGAATATTCTCAAAAATTGTCCTAAAATAGTTTCATTAATATTTGGAAAATAAATTATTGATTAACTGAACATTATTTCCTCAGTAGTGAATTATGGCCCAACTTAACTCATCTCTTAATCTGTATGGCTGCTATAATGGGAAAAGTATAAATATAGCACAGGCACAGTGTGCCTTGACTTTAGTAGAAAATTCTTTCTAACATACTAAAGATTATAAACATTTGTAAAATGTTCTAAAAAATAGGTTATATAAAATCATGGTGACTTATGAAAAATGGATTCATAGAAAACTACAAATCCTCAGAAGTGCTTATAAGTGAATCAGTACTAAAATGAGTGGATGTCCTTATAATGCACAAGAATTCTGTACTTGGGTTAAGAGTATCTGTCAATCAAGTGCAGGTTAGGAAGGATTGAATAGGAATTTATTTTTAAAAAGTCTAATTTTACTAGACTAAAAGTCTGATGTGAAGAATATGATGGTCAAAATTGCTAATGAAATCAAGGAGAGTGCTATCAGAAAATGTTCAGAACAAGAGAGGTAATTAATGGTATAATTCTAAGGTCATAGCTTAACAATTATGTTCACTTTAATGAAAAATAATGAAGGAAAGTAACTAGGAAAGCAATGTGGATAGTAAAAAAATGATAATGAGTGGATAAAAGAAATTTAATATATATAACAGATCTGGATATGTGTGTGCATATGTGCGCATATGTATGGGGTTTAGATATATGTGTTGACAAAAAATATGAAACATTTTGGAGTCATAAGTCTGGGTAAGTAAACCAGAGATGGGAGGCAGTTGAGGATTATTAGTCCTCTGATATACACGTCCAGGCATGTTCAAATACAGCTACTTCCTAGAAGAAGCTGAAATAAAATTCACCTGACACAGACCACCGAGGATTGAAACTTCACCAACCACCATTGATAAACTTTTCACAAGTCAAAATACTGAATGACTTTTCATTTGCATAACATGAACCTGAATGTGAACTAATCTGCCTTTATTATTTATACATCTCTATATATGCATATATGGATATCTCTATATATGTATATACATATAGAGAGAGGCAATATTGGTCTACATGTTGCATGTTTTATGGGTATAGTATAACACCCTTTAGGTTTATGTTACCACACCCAATACCAAGGCACCCACAGTCCTCCACCACAGTCTGTTGTGACCCCTCTCCACTTTAGTTTCCCCATCTCTCTCCCCCCTCCCACCCTGTAACTTCAGTTCTACAGTCATATTGTTAGTGTTTGTTATTTTGTTTTATCTGTCCCTTTGTTTCTCTATATTCACATATAAGTGAATTCATGTTAACTCAATGCCAAGGTTTTATGTTGTTTTTTTTTATAGCTGAGTAGTACTCCATTGGATATATAACATTTTGCTAGTCTATTCCTCTTCCTTGGGCAATGAGGTTGTTTCCACAGCTTGGCTGTTGTAAGTAGCACTAGGGTGAACACAGGAGTGCATATATCCCTGGGCAACTGAACATACAACTCCAGTGCTCCTAGGGTCTGTGTTCTGTGGGCTACAGTCCTAAGTGTCAAATAAACATTTTCCTTTGCTGTGAAACTCCATTAGATTTTAGTTTCTCTGTCTATAGTATTGATACATTGATCTCTTTTTGAGAAAGAGAATAGCATGATTTAATTCATATGTCTGCTACGCTCATAGTGGAAGTAGGTAAGGATGCAAACAAGAAAATAAGACAGATGCTCATTTGCAAAAGAGATGAACATTATATATATTGAAATGATTCAAAATGGTGAAATGCTATAATGTGTTTTTGGCATAGCCATATATTTAAAGGTAAGTCAACTAGATTTTGTGGTATTATTTGTAGGTTGTGAAAAACTGTACACCAAGGTATCTGAGCTATTCCAGATTCTAAAGAAAACTTAGAAACCTTCTTTTTTTTTTTTTAAAGATTTATTTATTTATGCATACAAGCACTGGGGTACAGGCCAGAGGTGTAGGGGGGTGAGAGGATTCACCACAGAGAACGGGG